>OY744518.1:175559783-176002283 GCA_963556195.1 Sepiola atlantica
CAATTTTTTATTTAAACATTACAGATAAACAAGTGGACAGCGCTTTGTATTAAAATTATTGGACGCATCTGGAAATGCAATTTAAAACTTAAACGTAACAAACAAACCGGCGGACTGAGTCTCTGTTGGAGAGGCTTGGACACATCTAAGAATTTAAAACAATTATTAGGTCGGCAGTGAGACACGATAATGGAAGAAGGCTTTCGCTGGAGATATACTTGAACTGAAATAGATTGCATGTACGAACCGGCTGTATTGTTGGGAGTGTACTACCGGTTTGGCTGTTGCAATCTTGGAAAATCCCGTTTCTCTCTCATAAACAAGAATATCAGACTGTTAAGTATATAAAAGAAAAGAACAGGTAACTCGTTAACAGTTGCTGCAAAATAAGAAGAGACAGCCATTCGGTAAGTACTACAAATATCATTTTTGTCACCAAATAATTCCGTGGCAATGTTTTCGATTTCACTTTATGATACTCGATTGGAAGGAATATGACGCCCGGGAAAGTATTGCGTGAAGCAGTTAGTCGTTTTCTGTTATAGCTGAAAGCAGCCGATAAACTAAGTTTTCTGTTTTGTTGCTGCTGTTGTTGCTGTTGCTGTTGTTGTTGTTGTTGTTGTTGTTGTTGTTGTTGCTAGAATCTAGCCGTACTTACCCAGCGTTGCCCGGGAGTTTTCACTTTCATCTTTGTTTCGCTTTCCTCTTTCTCTTTTTAAACTATGCCATTGATTTTTTTTTCCAACCAAATTTTCTACATTTTTTTAAAATAGGATTTTGAAAGTTAAATGTAATTATTACGGGATCGGTTGGTTATTAAATTATTACTTTAACAAAATTATAAAACTATAATTGATGTTAAACAAATGTTGTTTTTAACTCTATTTATAAAATGATTCCGTGTGAATAACTTCACAAACTTTCAATATCTTTTATTTACGAATAAGCCAGTTTAAATGACTTTTTATTCGACAGTTTAAATGCTTCCAAATTCCTGTTTAACCTCCAAACATAACGAAGTAATTAATCCTTTTTTGTTTAACTATACACAAGAATTAAAATGGCCGACCTGTTTACAAATAAACCAAATTGTATTGTGGTTCATTTAATTAATTTTTTTTTCAATAATCTTTTTTAAAAGTTCGTTTTAGTACCTTTTGCTATTGCATTTTTTTTATTTCGATAAATTATCGATTAATAGTAAATAAAAGTTGATCTATAGCACCAGTTTCACTTGGGATGTTGCCAACCTTAACGTGTCCCCCTACCCCGTGAGTATCTGATTTTATCAGGTGAAAAACAATGCCGATATTCATATGTTATACACCCATTTCCGTGGCTTTATTGGACTCCCCACGTGTTGACCTCATCATCATCTTGGAGTTTATCTTCGTGGCTGGTATCTGTATTGGGATGAATTAAAAAGTTACGGTTTATTGACTTGCTTGATTCTGTTTTATCGGCATTGTTTTTCACCCGATAGAATCAGATACTCACAAGAGGGGCCACGTGAAGGTTGGCAATATCCCAAGTGAAACTGGTGCTATATATTCAAAGCTTGTTTATTCCATTCCACATTTTCAATTATCTCATAATATTTTTCATCATTCTATTGACAATCCATCCATCTCATTAAACCTTATCCTCGAGTGACGTCACGCCTAATCAGTTTAGGAACTTTACAAAGGTTCGCACCCCCCCCCTCAACGAATTGAGGGGCCAATACGTTATAGAAGGGTCATGTGAAAGTTGACAACATTCTTAGTTAGGCTATAGACCCGACAGGACTCGAAAATGGTTCGCTGAATACTCCATCGTCGCCACCTCTATTTAATTATATGTTATATATTCATTTCCGCGATTGTCTTAGTGACTTTATTGGATTCCCCACGTGTTGACTTCGTCGCCATTTTGAATTTCATTCATCTTCGTGGCTGGTATCTCTATTGGGATGAAATAGAAACGCAATTCGTATGAATTCACAAGTTACCATTTATTGACTTGCTCGCTTGATTCTTTTTCGTTGGAATTGTTTTCATAATTTTATACTAATGAGTCACTACTTACCGAAGCCAAAAGCCACTCGAGGATAAGGGTTGATGAGACTGTCAGTTGGATGATGAACAATACTATGAGAAGATTTAAAACGATGAATGGAATGGACACAATTTGATTACTTAAGAGGAAGGCTCGACAAGTATTTGTTGGCATTGGACTTGAAGACGACCATGTTGTAGTCGGCATCTAAATATTATTACATTTGTATTCTTTTCTTTCCTTATTACCTTCGACCGTTAGTACACAGAGAGAGGGAAAGAGAGAGAAACAGACAGACAGACAGATAGGCAGACAGACAGACAGACAGACAGACAGACAGACAGACAGACAGACAGACAGACAGACAGACAGACAGACAGAAGCGAAAGTGATAAATACGTATAAAATAAGAGCGGGAGGGTTAAACAATATAAAATGAAAGAGGGTGAGAGTGATAGCTAGAAGCTTAATAAGAGATTGATTACTTGGTGAGATAATTGCAAATTGCGGCTAATTAGAACACTGAAAAGAAGAGTATTTCCAAACATGATTCAATCCCAAAACTGGGGAATATTTTAGTAGGTAGTTTGTGTGGTTAAAATATATGTAAAAAGAATTAAGGAAACAAACGTTGATTAACTCAGCTTTAGTATAATAGCTTTGTGTTAGAGTCCGTCACAGTGCCTTAATTCGGAATTAAAGAACTTAGTTTCCTTCCACCGGACACCAGTTCTACCTTTTTCTATGCTATACCCCAACGGTATAGGATACCCAATAAAGATTTGTTTTTGTTAAAGTTTTCTGGGTGCGTAGCCGAATCCACCTCGTGTTTTTTTTGTTTGTTTTTTTAACAAAACCGTCTAGCCGTGTTGCGTGTGATTAATTAATCACGTCGGGTCACCATTATAATAGCTAAGACTAGTAGTCGTAGCCTCACTATAAGTATAAGCACGGTAGACGGTAGTCATACGAGGAAAAACTCAACGCTTTTTTTTAACATTAAACAAATCTTTATTGGGTATCCTATACCGTTGGGGTATAGCATAGAAAAAGGTAGGACTGGTGTCCGGTGGAAGGAAACGAAGTTCTTTTACTGCCCGGGGAGCGGTGCTCGAAATCCAGTGGATGAGGGTGCAGGAGAGAGGTGAAGAGAGTTACTTCTAGGTTGACGGCCAGGGTCTCTCTGACAATCCGTTCCACCGTTCAACAGGGGTTCAAGTAGTCCGCAGGGGACTAACTGAAATCAATACGCCCTGTGAGCCGATTGGTTAGTTTAAGACCAACTTGCCCACAGTGGGCGCATAAGAAATAGGTCCTATTTCAGACTGCTACATGTTTATTTCTTTTACATCTTTTAACTGATGAACATTTCGAGATACATTTCTTCAAAGAAAAATTAAGAATTGTGATAAGAGATTTTTTTTTATTTGCGTATCTGTAGTTATTGGATACGTCATTTCAAATTGACATGTTTTTTTAATGGAGACGCTGTATGTAACTTGGTTGAATATATTATTTTCAGAATGTGATCATAGGTTGTGAAACTGATAAAATAATGGTTTCGAATTTGAGTGTAAATGTTGCATACGTATGTCAGTTATGTATGTTAAATAAAGAATTCGGTGTTGAGTTCTGATCTGTTATTCATTTGTGAGTTGAGTCTCGCTATACGTATCACCTCTTTGATTCTTGGGTTGCCAACATTTCTTTCAGTAGCCTCGATACTTACAGTTATGTCCTTGTTTATATTTTTCCATTTAAGTAAGTGTTTTCTAAAATAGGATGCTTGTGGGTTGAAGTGTTCTTTAATGCGGATGTAGAGTGGCCTCGCCGTGCTACCGATGTAGGTTTCTGGTGCCAAAAGCTTATTAAGAGACTAATAAATCTTCACCAGGAAAAACATACTTTTGGATATAAAAGTGATGGTTTGATGAAAAGCGGGTTTATTTTTCAGTGCAATAGATTAAGGTCAGTTTTAATTTAAATGTTTACGGATGCTCCACGTGCTGGATCTTCCAAATAACTATGTTTTGAACTTAGGTCCACCCTCTAAAAACAAGTGACTAATTCACGAAGTGTATTAGTAGGTGGACTAATAACATTGAAAAGGTTGTGGTGGATCGAGATGCGATTCGGGTTGAATCTCTCTGGAGAACTCTGTTTATTTCACCGTCTCTTATATGGGTTTCTCAGTTCGCATCGGCTTATTAATTTGACATAGACTTGTTAGATTTTAGGTTTGAAGCGATATTCATTGATTGGAAAATATTGAATTAACACGTTCCTGTGCAAACTCACGTGCCTTTAGAAGTGAATAGGAAAGCGTATCGAAACACACTGGAGAAAAAAGAGAGCGGCTATGCAAGCCATTCGCTTTTTGACGTTCGTTCGAATCGCATCTTGAACCAACACAAGATCACTGAGTTGAAATTGCGAAAACAAAATATGTTTTGAAATTTAATTAACTTCCTCTAAAATAAATATAGCTGATGGAATATCTTGATCGGATCAGTGAGTGCTTTGTCTCGCGTCAAAGAACAAGGTCGCCTGTCAAAATTAAAGGGGCATGCTGGGAGCCTTAATCGATAAAACCACTCTATTGTGGCTTAACTAGATGACCAATGTCGAACGAATACGAAAATGGATTATCCTCCCACGGGCGTGGATCAGAGTCTTTGATTGGCTAATTAATCGTAAAATCGAGGAAAAATACGAAACTATGTGTGATCGGTTGGCCAATTAGAAGTGGTTACCTCGAGTGAACCACTCTATTTATATAAAGTTAGGTACGTATATATGTTTATAGATTTGTATGTACAGGATTCACCTCTAAATCAATTAACTTATCAATGAGTTTTGAAATAACTGCTAGGCGTAAGGGATTAATGTGGGATATATTTAGTTTAATTTAGTTTATGCAAAGGAGGTAAAGCGTGACTGGAAGTCCTCCGTGAAAATCACATACCTCCGATGTTTGTGATATTTCAACAATATATATTTTATGGGGCATACTATTATAGGCACAACGTCCCATTTGAAAATTCAAATATCTCAGTTTTGAATTTGATCCATAGTCACTAGATACCAATTAAGCTAGATTCCCTGAATTTAAATTTCTTTATAAGACCCCTTAAGCCTTACAATTTAAACATTTTTTAAATTTTAGACATTTCCTAGAATAAAAATAATGTAATTGATTTTGATCAACATTTGAATAACGATTATGGACATAACGTTTAGTATTATTATATCTTGATTTTAATCTTTGTAAGGGGACATAAAAGTGGTGCAAAACTGTTTTGTTCGGGAAATTAATTTTACCCCTCCTGGGACGGGTATTCTCTAGTTCTTTATAAGCCTAACTATTGAGGGGGTCAAAGTCCTGGCGAAATCGGCGATCGATCGAAAAACAAGAGGTAAAAAGACTAAAAAGGAAGTCTCTCTTATCATCAACCAACCTGCTCTGAAGAACAAACAGAAGAAAAAAAGTTTCTCAAACTAGCAACAGTTAAGAAAATAGCACCAGTTAGATGTCACAGCTTGTCTTTTCTCCCCAAACAAAAGCGATGTAACTTTTATATATATATATATATATATATATATATATATATATATATATATATATATATATATATATATATATATATATATATTATTGCTGCTGAAAAGACCGTACACGGGGTCACAGATATAGATAGAAGAGAGTTTATTGCTTTGTTTTGGCGACGTCTATTCATGTCTTACAGTATCTATCATGTATGTTGTATGTTGGATTTGAAATAGACGAAAGTGTATTAATTTAGTATAGACAATGTGCAATAAAGAGTTTGCAAAGAATGAGATTTCAAAGAGTCCAAGAACGTTCTAGGTGAAAGAAGAGTTGTTTTCTCTGTAAGGAGAAATTGAATATACTTGTTAATTTCGGTTGTCACTTTGCAAGTTTGCTTGTGTGTAAATAAGATATGCTTGAAGATATGTGTGTGCGTGTGCATGTTTTGTCAGTGAGAGAGTGCATGTACAAACATGCGTCTATGTGCAGTCGCTATGTTTTGTAGTTCATGTGTGCTGCTTGCTAAGGGCCTTTCGCCCGAAATGGACCCTGGTTGGATTGTGACGTGCACGTGTTAGGGTTGTCCATGGAAGAAAAATTGGAAAGGGAAAGAAGAACACTGTGTTTTGGGGTTTTCATGCTACGCGCTAGATTTAAAAGTGAACATCCTCGCTTCTTTCATTGGCTGAAAGAAGCTGCTGATTTGAGATTTTGTCCAATCGAAAGTCGTAAAACAACATTCACTGTCACTGCTGCTTATAACATTGCATAATTCTGTTCCAATAAACATTTGTTATTGGTAACAGTTTTTCTTATTCTGGGATTACTAATTAATTACTAAAGGTTCCGAATAAGTTGCGCCGAGTACAAAGTTTTGTGGGTCTTTGTAACACAACGTGAGTACAGAACTATTGCCAGAGTAACCATGCGATCATTATGGCATAGGAGCACATCACTAAGTAAAATAACATTTAAAATATCATTTGTTTGTGTTTCTGAATTTTTTAGATGAGGATTGATAATTTGTATTATTTTAATTATTCAAACTACTGTTCTCATCTTGAGTGTTATTCTCACAACGTTTCAGCCGATGTAACCTCCGACTCTTTTTCAGGTTAATCTTGTCGAACTCTGGAATATATAGCAGGGGACGCCAAGGACTGAAACTGTAGTCCTTCTGCTCAAGTACTCCGGCCTGAGAATTAGATGTTTATGTCTCAGGTCGGTCCTGGCTACTTTCTCTGCCTCTGCTTTACTTAGGAGAAGTATATCCTAAGTGGCGAACCCTCTGCGGCATAGATATGATGCGGGGCCTTTAAGTTGCCACAGAAGGTCCGCCATTTTGTCTCTACTGACCCCAGTCAACCCCTTTGTTTTTGTGTCGATGGTGACTAGCAAGACAATTCGTTTCGCTAGTCGGTCCACCGCACCGGGAGCTGCTTTAATCCAGTTACCGTCGGTTAATTGTTTGTATGTTGTTTCAAACAACCGACGGTACTTCGAGGGGCTCCGCTGGGACTGGGGTCCCCACTTCTCTTTACTAGGTGAGAGGACAGGAGAGGTTGTTGCCACCGGTCGTGTTGGTATTTTCGGCGGCGGCTTCTGCCCGGGAGGGATGTTCCAGATGTTGATCTCCTCCTGTGATGTCGTTTGTGATTGAGGGAGGGGCGCCCACTCCTTGGGAGATGCTAAAGGATTGGACACCTTTGGAGTGTCCAATTTAGTCTCATGTTTCTTTGCTCCAGCGGCACCAACTGCCCCAGACTTAGGTGCAGGTCCAACGACCTCCATCTTCCTGGCTCGTGACTGCCGCATGCCAGTCTTGGTTGGACTCTTCGGTGCCATGTTGCTGTTGTTGTTGTTGCTGCTGCTTCTGCTGCTGCTAACAGGGGTGTAGAATATCTCGATGTCGGGCTAAACGAACCTATGCTGCCGGGGTCAGCTTAAGGCGGCAGACCCTGATCTACCTCTAGTGCAGGGACCGGCACTGGCGGACGTACTAGGCATGGCGCTTAGGGAACCATGCTCATGCAAAGGCTTTGGGCCTGCTCCCGCCCCGACATGAGACCGAAGCCTCATCTCAGAATGGGAGCCCGGGCTAGACACTAAGTCTCCAGCAGAGCCCGGACCACTCCTCCCCTCTCCACTCATTCAACTCCCGGCTTAGACCCGCCGATTCGGAGATGAAGAGAGTTTCACCGTTTTATGGGTACGTAAGTCTCCCCCAAACCTGCCAGCTGCTTAAGTCAAGCTCGGAAGTTAGGCACCTGCAAGAAAAGGAAACAAAAAAGATTAAACAGAATCACCCAAGAGGGGTGGAAGGACAATATGCCCAAAAAGGTCTAGTCTAAGGGGACAAAGAGAGTCCCATGAAATATAAGGTTTAAACTTAGATGGAATCTAAGTAGCTGGATGCCTCTTAGGCAATCACAAGTGATTGCCTAAGAGTGGCCTGCAAAAATCAGAGAGAGAACAAACACAGTCTTTGATCGTCATCAAGCCCCGAAGGCCAAGACGATACCGGTCTATAGGGTGTAGTATCCATCGGAACAGATACTACATTGTGATCTTAGCCAAAAGGCCGATTTATTTAGACAAAAGTAAACAAAAATTTACAAACAAATATTTTAAAATTTCTTACATTTGTCTTAGGCATGAAGCCCGAATCGTTATAGGTGGGGGGGGGGGTCGTTGGACATAAGATCTGTCATACATTGAATTTACCATACGCTAGACACTCTCACCA
The DNA here is from genome assembly GCA_963556195.1 of Sepiola atlantica. Classification (NCBI taxonomy): domain Eukaryota; kingdom Metazoa; phylum Mollusca; class Cephalopoda; order Sepiida; family Sepiolidae; genus Sepiola; species Sepiola atlantica. Next base: position 175,568,117 of record OY744518.1, read on the forward strand.
AAATACCTCATTCTCTCTGTGGGTTATACGTACTTAGATGATCCCCAATTTGTTTTTAAAAATTTATTTGTAAAATTCATCGTGGGGGAGTGGGACAATATTTACAAAAGTTCTATACAAGGTTAGTAGTGCCCTCTCAACTGTCTGCTAAGTGATTGACTGCCCACTGTTTTCCGGGTGATCCGAAAACAAGCAGGTCGGTCTCTAATTGGGAGTGGGAATTAAGGAGGGTGGAGTAAAAAATAAAATGAGTTTGGATGGGATGTGGGAATGGATGGTGGTGTCCGCCAAGATATAGGGTGACATAGGGCAAAAAAAAGTGTGGGGAGTGGGCATCTTTGGAAGCACTCTAGTACCAAAAACAAAAACAGGGTCAGAACGCATTCACTCTACTAGCTAAGGGTCTTTGTTAAAGAAAGATTGAGGGGTGGATTCCGTAGGACCCAGAACTGCGTGTGCCATGCCTAAGCAGGGAACATGTGTTCATACCTGGTGCCTCGACAGATGCACAAGCTAGTGTCGTGCACCCACCTCCTATCGAACTCCGTGCGATGTAATCTCCTCCAATAGCATCTGATCTTCACTCTGAGCTGGTGCTTAAAGTAGACGACCAGATCCCGATCGGAAACAGATCCAACCCCATGGACCTCGTCAAGACGTGAAACCCACGTCACCATTCTCACTACGGCTAGGAGGGCTAGAAAAAACATGTTTTTCTCCCTAGGCCACGGCGGGGCCACGTTATGGACAACCAATGCTACATTCAGGGCCATCGGATGCTCGGCGTCGATGCGAGCCATTACTTCGCCGACATACTCCCAGAGTCGCCGAAGTTTGCTGCAAGCGAAAAAAGCGTGCTCCACCATTTCTCTTTCATGGTCGTCACAGCGCTGGCAGTAAGGATCCGTCCTCACTCCGTCTCTGGTAAGTCTGTTGCCAGGTTAGAGAGTACTCAGATTTGTTGAGGTAAATCTGGCCTGGCGCCCAACTCCACTGAGAGCGGATCTCCTCCTTCGACCATCCTAGCCGCTCTCCAAGCGGATCCGAAGCCGACCCCTCCACTAACTCCCGATACAGTCTTTTCCTCGGCTGCGTAAGAGCCCTGGACCCCGGCAGCGCCTTAAACGCGACTCGGCATTCGGTGAGGAATTTCGGTTCCTTCTTCGGTCTACGACGGGATTCAACCTCGGGGGTGAGTATAAGGTTGCAGGGAGCCAAGGAACATCCTCTGTCAAAGAGCGACTCATAAAAGCTAACCTCTCGGCATGTCTATGACTTGCTAAATCCGGCATTCCCAGGCCCCCTCACTCGGACGTTGAGTACAGACCTGTCTGCGGACATATGGCTTCCCTCTCTTCCAAAGAAGTGAGAAGAGCAGGCAGGTGAAAACCAAACGGCGATCCGCAGGCAGGGGTAGTACAGCCAGTCGGTAAAGGATGAGAAGAAAGACGTAAGTGGCGCACGCCTCGGCTCTACCCTTTAAGGAAAATTTCCTTTGAATCAAAATCGCGACTGACGATTCGACCTTTGACTATACCTCCGACCAATTCTTATCCAGCTGGAGGCCCGGTCCGAACCAGATGCCAAGGATCCGAACCGGGCCATTCGACCAGCTGAAAATACCTGGTAGTGCGGCTTTGCCAATCCAGGCACCCAACCGCAAGGCGGTGGACTTGCTGCAATTGGTTACGGCCCCTGTAACTTCTTCTTACCGTACCTTAACCACCATTCTCACATCAGCGAAAACGTTGACATCATCAGCAAACGTAGAAACCTTGGCACGCCCTCTGCCAGGTATAGCGATCTCGCACAGGACTGGTCTCGTCGCTCTGTCCCTTAATTTGCGGAAGAAGGACTCCAACGCCAGGACATAAAGCAAAGGCGACAGCGGACCGACCGAGAAACCACGAACGACTCCAGAAGTTTACCGTTTACCTGCACCGCCACTGTCGCAGACGATACAGGATGGAGATCCACTTGCGGAAGTCCGGATTAAAACCGGCGGCCTCCAGAACATTCCAGGAAATGATGAAAGCCTTGGACTGATCCAAATTGATCAGCGCGGCCTCCGTGTCGTCTTCTACACCCTCTATGATCGTGCGAATCAGATGCAGGCCGTTTTGAATCGATCTCCCTTTCACACCAAAGTTCTGATCCGGTTCGACCAAGTCAGCGACAACTGTCTGAACGCAGTTCGAAGAACTCTTGCCAAAATCTTTAACTGTGTGTTTAGCAGAGTTATGGGTATATAGTCATCAAAATCCTCCCCACCATGCCGATCCCTCTTCTTCAACAATGTGATCAATCCCTTGGTAACCTGTCCAGGGATGGAGCCCTGAGCAAACCAATGGTTGAACACATCCTTCAGATGAGGAACCAACATGGGCGACAGCCTCAAGTAGAACTCGTAGGGAAGACCATCGAGTCCCGGAGATTTGTTCCGGCCGACCTGCTTCAACGCAGTAATGAACTCGCACTCCGTAACCATGCCATCACAGCCAGCCGCTCGGGCCGCCTCCAGGCGGGGCGATTCGGCTAAATAGCTGTCAAACTCCTTGACGCGGAGTCTGGGTAGTCGGGTGAAGCGCTCCTCCAAATGCTCCTGGAATCCCTCGCAGATCTCACGAGACGACGCAAGAGTATCTCCTTCCAGATTTTTGACTTTCCGAATATAGCTATCCAAACCACGACGTAAGGCAGCCTTACGCTCAACAGCGTCAACGTTGACAGCTTCATTTGAGACTCTCTTTAACCTAGCTCTAACTACCAGACTTTCGTACCGCTCGCTAGCCAAACGGTTGAGGTCCCCTTTAGTTAGTGCTGCAGTTAGGGAATCCCCCAGCCACCACCCGGGTCAGCTTATTCTCTAAATGCTTTTCTGCCTTTGCCTTATCTCGGGCGAGGCGTTGGCCATACTTGACAGCAAAGCGTCTAACTTTAGCCTTAGTCTTCACCCAGTACCTGCTCCCGATTACTTCCCCCACTAGAGACCGTTGGTAAAGCAGGATTACCTTTTCCCGGAAGTCTTGTATCTCCAGTAAGGAGGTATTCAGCTTCCAGTATCCATCTAATCTAGGCTTAGCGCTTAAATTCAAACTGGCCATAACTAATTTATGGTCCGAATGACCTAACCACTTGGGCGTGGGACAAGATAGAAAATCTACGCAGCCTCTTCTAACTAGCATCCGATCCAAGTAAGTACTCGAATGGAAAGGCAAATTATTAGACAGCGTCCACATCTCCCGTCCCGGGTGATCGACACGGAATCTGTCGACAAAATCACACGAAGCCATCAAGTCAGACAGGCTGTTTTCACACCCGCCCGACCCGCTACTCCCCCCAACCTTATCTATCTTGGGGTCGAGGATGGCATTCCAATCCCCCATTAATACTACCTGCTCCAGACCCTTGAGGAACCCCTCCAACTGCCGAAAAAAAGAAAACCCTCTCCCCGGGGGTGTTGGGCGCATAAACCGTAATGATCCGAAAGTTGCTGTTATCAACGGCAACATCGAGCATGACCTACCTACCTTCTGGACCGGCATGCACAACGCTAACTGTCGCAGACAGGGTGCGTTTCTCTAGCACAGAGACGCCACGACTGTGGATATTGCCATATGCTGAGAAGACGTCAAACTCGCCAACCAGTACATGACAATCACCACTGGAATCGAAGTGTGTCTCCTGTAGCGCAGCTACATCTACCTTAAGGGTCATCAGATCTCTCAGCACGCAAGCAACTCTGCTTCGGGATCTCATGCCCCTCACATCTTAGCCAAAAGGCTGAGAAGCACGGTATTTATCTACCTCCCACAAAGTAAAATTGTCCTGTGCAGTTCTAGGAGGTCCACCCTCCCAGGCTTTGCATTCTCACCCTTTGAGAAGGGGTTAGTTTATTGCTAATCGCCTGAGGCGCCCCTACCGGGGAATGCCGACGGGGCTGCCCAGGCATTTTTTTAGGGTCACAAGTGCTCTTCCTCTAGGGTGCTGGCTTATCAAATCCCATTTTCCGACCTTGTGTCACATTTTACTGTGTGGGAGGTAGATAAATACCCGCCATACACTTCCGTCTGACAGAACGAAGAACTCATGTCTATAGAAAGGACACACATGAAAGCAGAAGAGAGAGGAACACAGTGTCGGTTATCTGATACTTTAGCTTTAACTACATCTCTATATCTCTATAAAATCGACGTTCGCTGATACATAGAGTACTATTGCTACATCTGGACTAGTGCACCAGCCACTAGTCTCTCTCTCTTGAACAGGGTGAAAAAAAAGTCTCTAACCTAATATGTCCCGCACTGTCTGCCAAGCTCCAGACTCTGTCCCATCGTCGCAATGTTGCATCCCTGTGCTTGTTTTACAAGTACTTCCACGGAATATGCCCCGACGAACTTACTGCACTTGTACCCTCTCAACGTAAATACCCCGACCAACTCGACTAGCAGCAAAATCCCACCCATTCACTGTAGACATCCCTAGATGCCAGAAAATTTTCTACTTTAATAGCTTCTTTCCTCGAACCACTTACATTTGGAAATCCCTCCCTGCTCCATGTTTCCCAGACTTGGGGAGAATAAAAGTGTATTTTTAATACTCGCAAAAGTGATCTGGACTTAGGCTACCGTACACTTATATCCGGTAGAACAACGAACCCTAGTCTATAGAAAGGGCCCCGTGGGAGCCGAAAGTATAACAAATCGAGCATGATAGAGAGGAACACGACGTCGGCCACCCGATACTTTAGCTTTAACTCGCCTTTACTCTTGTTTTGTTCGTATAGAACATAAACTGGTTACTGAGACAATTTGGTTGTGAGTTAGATTCATTTCACAAACCTCTCACTAAAAATCTACAGCAAATCATCATACAAGGTGCTCCTATACATCAGCTGGTCCGAGCTACAAAGCTACACAAGTATATAATTGAATCGGGCTCATTAGTACTCTCTTGTGAAAACAAAGGAAAAGGTTGAAAAGTGTTCTTTTTTTATTTTTAATTTATTAATTTTTAACCAGGAAAGTTCATAGTGACATCTATATAACAAAGTAAAGTCAATCGAATTCTCAATTGTTGTCCTCGATACGTTCTTTCCTACAAAATCCATATTTGGTCTGAATAGTCTGTTCTTTTTGTGTATCGAGGAACATGTTCTTCAGAATTTCAAAATTTAATTCGCTTTAATTTTTTTTATGGAAATCGCTCCAGACAAGGCATGAGGCCACTTGATGTAAGGAGCTAACAAGCAAATACAGGAGACGCCTATTGGCCTTAGTCTTGAAAATTATAGGTAGTAGGAAAACAGTCAACAGGAAGAGAGTTCCATAAGCATGAGGTTCTTTGAAAGAAGCTACTGGAATAAGAAGCTGTATTACAATGAGGTATCAAAACAGCGAATTGATGGAGACCGCTAGACAAACGAGTCAAACGAGCCGGAACAAACGAAGCGGGGAATAGATCACATAATTATGAAGAACACATACCATAATAGTATTTATAGAAAAGACTGAGACTAGCAACATCACGTCTGTGAGAGAGGGGGTGTAGAGAAGAAAAAAGACTTTATCCGACTAGGAATATTTTTCAGGTGGATACCATCTTTGTTATCAGCAGCAAATTTAATTAATAATAGTAGATACTAATAATAATACATTATTAAACTTATTATTAAATTATAGTTAAATAATATGGTATTATCATTAATATAGAAACATCTTTCTAATCAGTGGCAAAGTTAACTAATAAAAGTAAATACTAATAATAACACATTATTGCTTTTATTATTAATAAATAATAGATAAATAATATACTATTATTATTAATTTATATAGAAACGGAGACACAAAAATATAGGAAAACTCTGAAAACCTTGAACATTCATTGTCACATCAGATGATATCACCGGTCACCCGTAATTGATGTCAAAAAAACATATTTTTCATATTTGAGAATAGTTGTTCTATAGCGTTTTAATTTGCGATTCAGTTTTCGTATAGACGCCATCTTTGTATTATTTCGATTATTCGAACTACTGTGCTCATAATGAGTGTTATTCTCACAACGTGTCGGCACATGTAACCTCCGACCTTCTTCAGGTGTATCTTGTCGAACTCGGGAATCCGTACGGAATTTTGAACGAAACCCTTTATTTAATCCATATGAGTAGCATATTCTCGTTCCGTCAGCCATGACTGGGTAGAAGTCTTAAGTAATTCGCAATTGTATTCTTAGTATCGTCCGCACTGAGGATTGAACCTTCAACCTCCAAAAGAGTGTCACTTGAAACTGAATTTACTTAGTACTTTATCCGTTACGCCACAGGTCCTTGCCGAGTTTGACAGGATACACCTGAAGAAGGTCGGAGGTTACATCGGCTAAAATGTTGTGAGAATAACACTCAAGATGAAAACAATAGTTCGAATAATACAAATAATACACATTATCAATCCTTATCTCAAAAATTAAGAAACATGGCGCCATCTTTCGTTTTTAAACTACTTACACACCTTTTTCTACTCTGAAGCGTGATTAGAAAATTGCTACAGATTTGTAAAATATGTGTGTGTGTGTGTGTGTGTCTCTCTCTCTCTCTCTCTCTCTCTCTCTCTCTCTCTCTCTCTCTCTCTCGGAATTGGAGCAAATAGTACAATGAGTCAGTTCTTTTATTGGGAATTTTCACTTCAGGCGACTACTCTGATTGGCTAACCGATCGTTTCGCATTTGTGTCCTTTTTTAATGATTTTTAACAGCCACACTACAGGGGTTTCGTCTATTACGGAAATATTATTACGTATTAACAACAGAAAAATTTATCCAACTGTTTAGTAAAACAAAAACTGATTGAAATAAAACTGGAAGTATACGTCTCTCTCATCAGTTTTTTTTCGGGAAATAATAACCGGTCTCAGAAAAAACATTTATTCTCTGAGCTCACACAGAACTTAATTATACGAAAATATATGTCTCCCCTCTCTTTCTCTTTCTCTCTCTCTCTCTCTCTCTCTCTCCATATATATATATATATATATATATATATATATATATATATATATATTACAGAAGTTCAGATCAACATGGTACCTTTGCTTTCAAGCTGGGGGCGAACCCAGGCGAAAAAAATCTGGGTTTTCTTGAGTTTTAAGCATTAACAACTCTCTTGCTTTCGTCAGCCATTTTTTTGATCTGAGGAGAATTGTTAAATGATTACAAACACATAAAAATAATACCACTCAACACGTAGAAATAATATTTTCTTATGTAATATATTTTTTTCATTTTTTATGGCTAGTTATAATAATTGGATTTCAGAGTCAAATGTTTATATTTTTAATAGAAAACGCTGGATTCACTCTTCAAAGTACCATACATAGTTCCAGTTTGTAATAAGTTCTATCAAATATCTTTTAATAAATAATGCTTAATTTTTTCCTGAAAAAAAAAATATTCTAAACAGTAAATAATTTTCAACTTTAAAATACAAATAGGTGAAGAAATTATAAAGAAAACATTTTTTATATTGCAGAAGAATTCCAAATCATCCGATGGTTTGTGAAAAATAAATCCACAATGATCGATTCATTGTGGAGTTAGCTAGAAAAATAATAGTAGAACTCTCTTAAAACCAAAATAGTCAAGCCCACATTAATAATTATGAGTCTGATTCCATTTACGTGTGAACCGATTTTTGCAGAAACAGGGAATAAGTCTAATTAAACATTTGACTCTTAAATCCAATTATTATAAAAATGCATAAAAAATGTATTTTTGTTTTACGTGTTTGTGATCAAACTGGGCTTGCAATGAAGTAAAAATGGTGATGTCTTTTGTACTGAAAAAAAGATTATTATTGAAACGTTCTTAAATATATTTATATGTACAAATATTTGTTGCTGTGAATTTTTGACCCATTATTACATAAGATTGATTATGTCATAATTTTGTATTATACTGAGTTATTATATATGAGTTCTGTGAGATCTAAAGTTCTAATCATTAAGCTAACTATTACACCTGCAGTATTCCGTAGTATCTTAGAGATTTGGAATGCTTCACTTTTTATAGAATTGAGGTGATATATTTTCTTGTCTCATTAAGATACAACTATGGTTAACACATTTTATATATATATATATATATATATATATATATATATATATATATATATATATATATATATATATATATATATAGTTTTCCATGGTAAACAATTGACATTAGTTTTAAATTTATGCATGTCAGTACAGTCGGGGAAACATGGAGCAGGGAGGGAGTTCAAGAGGCCAGCAGTACGAGGAAAGAAACTATTTGAGTATAAGGCTTTTCGGTATCTCGCGGCCTCCACAGTGAATAGATGGGACCTAACTGATTGTCGGGTTGGTCTAGTGAATTGATGTCGAGGGGGCACTAGTGCAGCAAGTTCATCAGAGCACAATCCATTGAAGTACTTGTAAAACAGGCACAAGGATGCAACATTGTGGCGATAGGACAGCGGTTGGAGCTTGGTTGATAGTGAGGGACCTATTAAGTTGGTGACTCTTTTTCTGACCTTGTCTAAAAGGGAGAGACTAGTGGACGATGCACCAGCCCATATGTGCCAACAATACTCAATGCATGGGCGGATGGTAGAGATATAGGATTATGTCAGGTGTGAGAAGTTTACTAGTACAGGAGAGGGAGACCACTTTCATTTCAGCAGCCTTGGCAATGTCTTTAATGTATTTATTACAATTCATGTTACCTGTGAATGTTAGGCCAAGGAGTTTGAATGTTGAACTCTCAAGTAGGGTGTTATTTGCCATGGCAATCGGTGGTTGAAGAGGTTTCTTGTAGTTGTTGAAGGAAAAGAGCCTTGTCTTTGCGGCATTAAAAGTTACCATCTATTTATGACCCCATTCCGCTGCAGCCTGGAGGTTACTTTCTAAGGATTCAACCATTGCCTCGGATATGTGCGCGTCCGTTTTGCACACATAACGAGAGTAGAGCGTAGTGTCATCAGCAAATATACTTATCTCAGTCCTCAATGACATTAGGGAGATCGTTTATGAAAATCAGGAACAGGAGAGGTCCAAGGATGGATACCTGGGGTACACCAGCATTTATTTTTCAATGAAAATCAACAAAATATCTTCCAACAAAAACATCAAAAGAGAAAAACAGCGCTAAGAATTCACGAAAAACAGATATCAACAAATTGAACAAAAACTTTTAACAAAGCAAAAAATATATATATACATTAAAAAGGGTAAAGGAAATCCTTGTGAACATAAAAATATAATTTTCATAAAAAAAATATATATATTTTTCAACAACAAAAAAAAAAGTTTGCATAAAAAACAAAAACAAACGCGCGCGTGCGCTGCGTCTACAACTTTTACTTCCTAAAAAGATTACAATCGGCTTCAACAAGTCAATTTAATTAAAATAATTTTTTTTTTTTAAATATTCAACGGTGAACGAAATATTTGATGAAAGCAGATAACTCTTATTACCTAAAAAAAAAAAAAAATTTTTTTTTAAACGAATATTTTTTGTTTAAAGGTTCTTCACAAGACGTGAGTACACACATTTTTACACATTTTTACACAAACACTCATACATTTCCTCTTTTTGCTCTGTATATTTATCCTTGGTCCTCACTCTAGTGTTTTCATAATGTTTTTCCCCCCATTTTACGAATTGATTTTTTGGTCTGTTGTATAGGAGTAACCCCCCCCCCCCACACACACACACACCCCGAAAGATGGGCAGCACAGTACCTGCCTTTGCCGGCGACGTACGAGTTTGGTTCGCCCAACTAGAGTCATATTTTGCGGCAAATAATATCACGGACCAGCGGCGATTGCACATATCATTTAGTGCATTCCCCGCCCCATTGACGCCAGTTGTCAAAGATCTGATAACTGACACACCCTGAGGTTCCACCTATGACAGCATCAAGCGGGAGGTCCTAGTCCGGACCTCACTCTCAGCAGAAAAACGTTTCCAAACGTTAGTTCACGACGAGCATTTGGGGGACCGCACGGCAAGCGAATTGCTCCGTAGGATGAGAGAGTTGGCAGAAGAGGCCCCAGCGGATAGTGCCCTCATTAAGCAACTTTTTTTTTCGAGGCTGCCGCTGAAGGTCAAAGCTATCCTAGCACCCATGATGGAGACCAGCTCCGTGGAAGTGATAGCTTCGTCGGCGGATAAAGTGATGGATTTCACTCATAGACCTACCACCGCGTCTAACCCTCGGCCGCAGGCTGAAGTCTCTTCGTTTTCTGCACCGCTAGAGACCCGAGCCAACCAGCCACGTCTGTTGCTGTACTTGCAGCTATAGAGCGGCTTACCAGAAAGGTTAGTAAGTTATGTATGAGGTCGCAATCGCCCAGACGTCGGTATCAAAGCCGTTCACCATCTCCACGCCGCCGCCACTCTAACCAGCCAGGACTATGCTTTTATCATAGTCGCTTTGGCACTCATGCACGGCAATGCAAGCGCCCCTGTTCATTTACGAACCAGGGAAACTGATTTCTGGAGACTTGAGCACGACGCCGACTTCACTGACGCTACACAATAGTGCACTTTTTCTTTATGACTCCATTTCCCAGGCACACTGCTTGGTTGACACGGGAGCCGCTTGCAGTATTTGACCACTGAAACTCCTCAAAGAGGAACCACCAGTGTCGCCTATTACTCTGCAAGCCGTAAATTCTTCACCAATTCCCACGTATGGTCAAATTTCTAGTTCTTTGGGCTTGGAATTACGCAGAGACTTTACGTGGGTATTTACTGTGGCTGATTTACCTTACCCCATCCTGGGCTCGGACTTTCTGCACCACTTTAATCTTTTAGTGGACATGCGCAGACATCGATTGATAGATGCTAATACGGAACTTTCCGTCTGTGGTTTGAAAACAAACACCCCATCTATCAGCCCGGTATTTTTCATTGCCGCTACCGACGACCCATACCAGACCTTACTACACTCCTATCCGGAGTTAACAAACCTACACTTTGTTGTGAGCAAACCAACTCACTCAACAAAACACCACATTGAGACCACAGGAGCTCCTGTGTTCTCACGCTATCGTCGCTTACCTGCAGAGAAGCTAAAAGCAGCGAGGGCGGAATTTAACCATATGCTGCAGCTGGGAATTATACGCCCCTCTTCCAGTCCATGGGCTTCCCCTTTGCATATGGTCCCGAAGCGCTCCAGAGATTGGCGTCCGACTGGGGACTATCAACGACTCAATGCCATGACGGTACCTGATCGTTACCCAATCCCACATATACAGGACTTTGTTTCATATCTGCACGGTTGTAAGACCTTCTCCAAACTGGACTTAGTTAAGGCTTACCATCAGATTCCACTGAATCCGGCCGACATACCCAAAACAGCGGTATCAACTCCATTTGGAGCGTTTGAATTAACTATGCCTTTCGGTTTACGAAACGCGGTTAGTACATTTCAACGCTTCATGGACGAAGTAGTGCTAGATCTCGACTTTGTCTATAATTACATAGACGACATTCTTGTGGCAAGTGGCTCACTTGAGGAACATGTCACTCATCTCCGCCTACTGTTCGAACGGTTTCAACAATACCAGGTGAGAATTAACCCTGGTAAATGTGTACTTGGGGCTTTGTCACTAGTTTTCTTGGCCCACAATATCAGCCCTGAAGGCATATCTCCCTTGCCTGAAATGTTTAGGCACTACAAGACCTTCAACCACCCACTTCACTTCGCCAACTAAGGCACTTCCTCGGTCTGCTTAACTATTACAGATGCTTCATCCCACACTGTGCGGATCTCCTGTCTCCTCTTTCCGACCTGTTACGTAACAGGAAGAAAAAAAACGAGCAGATTTCACTAAATGATGTTCAGCTGAAGACATTCAATGAAGTGAAGCAGAAACTAGCGACAACATCCTTGCTTGCACATCCTGTTTCCAATGCCCAGTTTTCACTGGTCGTTGATGTATCGGGCACAGCTGTAGGTGCAGTGTTGCAACAGAAGCACCAAGGCCAATTACAACCTCTCGAATACTTTTCGAGACAACTTAAACCAGCAGAACAACGTTACAGCACGTTTGGCCGTGAACTTCTGGCTATGTACCTCGCAGTGAAAAACTTTCAGCATTCACTCGAGGGCCGTCAATTCGTGATCTACACTGATCACCGTCCGCTTACATATGCACTGCGTGCTAAGCCGGACAAATATTCTCCTCGCGAGACCCGCCACTTGGATTTTGTTTCGCAATTTATTAACGATATCCGACATATTTCTGGTGAACAGAATACTGCGACAGACGCCTTGTCCCGCCTTCCTATTAATTCTCTGTCCTCACCTTCGGATATCGATATCCAACAGATGGCCTTAGACCAACCACGTCTGGACACTTTGGATCTGTCGTCACCTGAATTTGCAACTTGCAAATTCACATACCTGCCCGTGCCAACTTCGGACACGCAGATAATCTGTGACACTTCAACAGATTCACCTCGCCGTTTTGTTCCACTGACTCATCGTAGGGTTGTTTTTGATACCCTTCACAACTTGGCACACCCCGGACTCAAAGCCACGGTGAAGCTGATTTCAGCTACATTTTTCTGGCCGAATATGAGGCGCGACATCACTGCTTGGACACGTTCCTGTGTATTCTGCCAAAAGTCAAAGGTGCACCAGCACTCCAGATACTCGGTTTAGCCATATACACATCGATTTTGTCGGACCATGGACTGTCAGTCAGGGATTTACTTATCTCCTGACCTGCATAGATCGCTTCACACGGTGGCCTGAAGCCATTCCCTTATTCGATATTTCGGCTGAATCCGTAGCGCGAGCCCTTATCTCAGGCTGGATATCGCGTTACGGAGTTCCCACAACTATAACCACCGACCGTGGTGGACAGTTTGAATCCCACCTATTCCAGGAACTTTCCAGAATTTTAGGGATTAAACATATCCGTACTACTAGCTATCATCCAGCTCCTAACAGGATGATAGAACGCTTTCATCGCCAACTGAAAGCCGCGCTGCGTGCTTATCCAGACCAACAGCGATGGAGCGAGTATGTACCTATTGTCTTTCTTGGCTGTCGCGCTGCGATAAAAGAGGACCTCGGATACTCTCCAGCCGAACTTGTCTATGGAATACATCTATCTTTGCCTGGTTAGATGTTGACCCCGATTAATTTAACGGCAACCAATCCAGCTCTGTACACAGACAGACTGCAAGCTTATTTTAATAAGCTCCCACCTGTGAACCCTAGGCAACAGACCACAAAATCATCGGTCCCTAAAGATATTTCTTCGTGGACTCATGTTTTCCTCAGAAAGGACTCGGTAAAAGCCCCTCTTACTCCACCTTATACTGGCCCTTACCGCGTACTTTCACGTACTGATAAATTATTTACAATTCATATGAGTGGCAAAAAACACACAGTATCCGTAGATAGGATTAAGAGAGCCTTTTTAGAGAGCAAAACACAAGAGCCACATATTCCCCCTACTTATACTTTGCAGCAACCCACTCTTATACCACTAAAAGTGAAAACAACTGCAAATGACAATTATGTCACCACTACACGTAGTGGTCGCCGAGTACATTGTCCAAAAAAACTGTGTAAAACTCTATATATATAGAATGAGCATTTTCTTTGTTGGATTCTTTACACTTTATACTATTTTTACACACATAACAAAACCTACTTTTCACAAAAAGACACAAATATTTTTCCAGAAATACTCTTTTATGGAAAATCTAAAAAACAAAAAATAAAGGAAATGTTTCTGCTTTCGTTAATAATAATAAAATATTTCCCTGGAAAACCAGCAAATATATTTTTTTTTTAGCAAAACAACTTTTCACAGAAAAATAATACAATTTTTTTCTTCTGAATTTAAAAAAAAAAAATTGAGTAAATGGAATCCCCATTTTCGTCCGACTGCTGCACTACCTTTTTTCTGTCGGCTTTCCGCCTAAGCAGGGGGTTATGTAGCGGTCGGACATAGGACCTATTTCTTCTTGTCCCCTGTGAGCAAATTGGTCATGCACTGGCCAATCGGCTTGCAGGGCGTATGATTTTCTAGCTGTCTCCAAACGGACTACTTTGACAGTTTAGTCTTGGGACGACATCGGCAGAGAGAATCGAGAAGCGATCGAGGAAACAACTCTCTCCTGCCTAACCATCGTTCCAACAGCAGCCACGACGTGGACGCTTCTCTTATTTTCCTTTCTGGACACTGTCCAATATTTTGTTACTTTACCAAACGGTAAAGTAACCCTTTGAAATAAATTCTCTTTCATTTGTTTCTTGTTTGATTCAATTTCGTGCATAGAGATGTAAGAAGCATTTCTACACCAGTACAAAACAAAAAAGGAACAAAATCTGTAAAAATCGTTGTTTCATTGATTATGTTCTTTACAATATTTAGTTTATTCATTAAAAAAAAACCACAATTTATCGAAACAAGAAATTTAACGGAAAAAAATTATTCCATTAATTTTCTTCGTCAAAAAATAAATAAATTGTCATAAAAATAAGCATTAATTTTTGCTGTGAAAAAAAAAACTCTCTCGTTTAGATTTTGACGCGATTCGTTTTGATTCGGCTTTTTCCGGATGTTTACGTATTTCTACGTCGGTAACAAGTCTGTTTTGTCTGGTTCAAAAGATGTACCAGTATCCAGTCCTGTTAATGTTTGAATATACTTATGTTTATGTTTGAATACTCAATTTCAGGAAGTCATTTGTTGTGCTCTTGACTATTTTAGAGCCGGCTGTAAATTGTTAAGGAATAAAGAACTGCAACGGTGCTCATTTAAATAACGCACATTAAGTTCACACATAAAAAGATAAAACACGAATTGGACGAACAAAAAACATGATTGGAATAGAGAAAAAAAATGAAACCCACTATAGAATTTAAATTGCAAATTCTTTAACTCGTACGAGAAAAGTGTTTGATTCTAGGTTAAACGATCGAATTGACGTCATGAAAAGACAGATGTGTTCATTCAATCTACGCGTTTAGTGATGAAAATGTTAATTGAAGCATGACAGACCGACTAAACGACCTACTAACAAATCATGTTATATAGATGTGTGGACGTATCTAAAAAAATATTTTAAAAAGACGCAAACTCACCTGAAAGAAAAAAAGGAGCGAACGCTTCTAAAGAAAAAGGGGTGCTGTACAAGTCTTAGCAAAATAATTGTACGAACAAAACTTCGTACACTCACTTCGGTCGGTTAATAAATGTTTCCAAATCGTTGCTTCATTTTATTCATGTCACACTCTTCTATATGCAAACTAGCAGATTTACCCAGCGTTTCCTGGGTATAAAATATCTTGAACATCTACAGGGTTTCCAAGACAAATTTGGCACTTTTCTGGAAAGGAACGAAAAAATGTCATGTCGGCAATAAATAATTGATGTATTCTTAAAATTCAAAGTGCATCTCTTAGGGGATCTTTTGTTGAATAGAGTTCACTCGAAGAAGTCGCCCTGAGCCTCCACCACGGCTTCCAGGCGAAACCTGAACCTGGAGCATGCGGCCTTCACGGCTTCCTTCTAGAGACGCCTAAACATCAGTTTTTTTTCTTGACAATAAGTTCGAACTTGAGGTTGCAGGCGATACAGTGGGTGTCTTTCTCAAATGTGTTCCGCACATAATAATCCATAGGGTTGCAATTAGGCGAGTTGGGAGTCAGATGTTGGAACTTTTGAAGCCGTGGAAGTTCTCAGTCTTCCCCGGAGATGTAAAACGGAGCTGAGTCCTGCTGCCACGTGTATGACCTTTCCGTGGCCACCCTCTCTATCCAGCACTTTACAACAGGGGACAGTAACTCAATATAGCCATCTGCATTTAGTCTAAATTTCGTTTTCGAAGATATTGGTGGCATGACAGGGCCTTCGCTAGCAATACATCCAAAAGAGAGTAGAAAATGGACCTTGGATTTACTTTCGGCAGCTTCGTAACTCTTGCTGCCCTTATTTTGTCCTTTAGTCCTCACATTCCATGTGAGATATTTCTGACAAAGAGGGAATAATTGCTGTTTTCTTGATCAAAATTTATCCATCTAACACTTATCGTTGGCTAGTTTTTTTTACCTTGAAGTAGTATTGTTTTAGCTCCATACATCAAGTGGCCTCATGTCTTGTCTGGAGCAATTTCCATAAAACATTTTTAAAAGACCATTACGATTTGAAGGAATTTCGTCGTCATGACACGCAGAACTTCATACAGACAGTAGGCTAGCTGCCTTTGCGCGTTGAGCAATGTGTCCTGAGCACCATAACATCTCCAGCTTGATTGGGTGTGTGACCTTGTTAAGGAGTTTCGTGTCTATCGTAGGGCGGTTCTCTTGTGCATTTGCAATGAGTTGTTGGCCTTAAAGCGTTTGTATGAGGAGTAGCAAAGATTCGCGTTCAGCACTTTCTTCCTGATTATCACTCCGACGCACATCTCTCTCGCCAAGTTCAACATTGCACTGCATGAATCTTGCCGCGCCTTTTTTGAAAAAATTTCGTTGTGCAAACACAGTCAGAATGCCTGCTATGACCCTCCTGCTAGTCATTGCTTCCACATCTCCGTCGCAGTTCTCCAACTAACATCGCACTACCTTAAAGGCGTTACAGGAGCACTCAGCTGCAGCTAAAATTTTCGAATTTTTACATTCGACACGAATCAAAATTATGCAGGTCATTCTCTTCTAATATCCCGGTGTTTTCAAGTCGTCCATTTTCTCCAGCTCTCAACCCCACTTTTATTTTACCGCTATTAAATACCTCGAATGACTCTGAAATAAAAAAAATATTTGAAAATTAATTATGAAATTTATCTTGAACAGCCTGTATATACAACCAACACTCTGAGGAGCTTGTTATATTGCTTGTTTGTCACCGTGCACCCTTCACGTGAATGTTTTAGATTGTGACGGAGGAAGAGCGAATAACGTAAATAAAGAGAGAATGCTAAGAGACGAGTTTTGATGAACGGAATGGTGTCAATAATCTAAGCAAAGAGAGTGAGAGAAAGGGGGAGAGAGAGGGGTGGAGGAAATAGAGGAGAAAGGTGAAAGGAGGAAACAAATTGAGAAAAGAGAGGGGGAGAAAGAAAATGGGAAGAGAGTGGGATAGGGTAAGAGAGAGAAAGGAAGAGATATAGGGGAAGAAAGAAAAGGAAAGAATGTCGGAAGAGAGAGAGAGACATGGTATATTATGACATCACAATGTATTTTGACTTTGAAATGTCATTTGACTTTGTAATCCTTGTATAAGCGTAATTATCAACCAATGTACAGGTTAAGAATTATATATTTAATAATATATATAACGAATACTGACTAACTAATAAAACTTATGAAGCGCCTTATCGCGTTCATTCATGGGTTAAATAGTACAACTGCTGTTATTCTAACGATTCGTTTACGATGATTAGAAAAATGGTTCCAAGCGTTAAATGACAGTAAAGGTTGATATGCCGCAAAGCAAAATAACCTAACTCGTAATTATACGCTAGTATGGCTACCCGACATTTTGCAGAACATAGAAAAACCTCAAACAATCTCTCTCTCTCTCTCTCTCTCTCTTTCTCTCTCTCTCTCTCTTTCTCTCTCTTTCTCTTTCTCTTCTCTCTCTCTCTTCTCTCTCTCTTTTCTATCTCTCTCTTTCTTTCTCTCTCTCTTCTCTCTCTCTTTCTCTCTCTCTCTTTCTCTCTCTTTCTCTTTCTTCACACAAACACAGATAAGTGTAGATAAGTGATGAAAATAAAAATTGGATAGAATCACATATTTATTAAATCATCAATTGTTCAAACAAGGGTAATATAAAAAAATATTTTTTCATTTCCATGGATTCTCAAGAATATGCTCTTACCATCAGAGGAAATTCGACAAATAAGTCAGTACAATTTACTGCAATGCAAAGATATTAAAATATAATAATATAAAACATATGAAAATACAAACAATTTTAAATATTTAATATATGCAAAGAAAATTGATTTTTATCAATGTTTTACAATTTCATCCAAGACTTATTCTTCTATATTTTTTGCTGATTAATTTCACTGCCAACAAGCTATCACTTTGGATTTGAATACCTAAATCTCTCAGAATGGAACTTTTCCAAAGATTCGGATGCTTGGATTACCTTCAACCCACTACTCTATACTTGCTTTATGCTTTGATTCCTCGGATTTGTTTAAACGAACTTCTCGATGCTTCTTCAATGGTGATGATTTCCTTTGCAAAAAAAGACTTTGAATTCAGAATAAATTTCTTCACATTCAGTACCTGTAGGAGGAATACAGAAGCCCAAACCATGTGAAAGGATGGTAAGTTCAAGTGGGGACAACTGAGAGGAAAAAATATTGAGGACGTTATGAGTAACACTTCGAGTCCGCTGAACAACCAATTTGTTTTTTTAATCTGAGTTTCTTTATTCTGAAGATCGGTGAACGTCACGACCTGTTTGTGATTCTGTGTTTACGAACCGGATGCCTTTTTTTGTGTTTTCAACTTTGATGACGTATTGAATAATATTTCCTTAATTTTCGATAGATTGTTTTGTTTTTTATGACGTTCTTATCATTCGTTATCTTTTCGTTTCTGCCTTTCCCCATTCCGTTATTTATGCGCAACCATCTTCGATTGTCACCTCTTTCATTTCTATCAGATTTTTTTCCCTTTCACTTATTCCCTCTTACTCCCACTCTCATCACCACCTTCTACTTACTTCACGTGTTTAATGTTTTACATTTTTTTCGTTTTTAAACGTATTTCTTCTTCTTCTTCGTCTTTTTCTCCTCCTCCTTCTTGTTCTTCTTGTTCTACTTCGTCTCCTCCTCCTCCTCCTTCTCCGTTTTCTTCATGTTCTTCTTTTACTTATCATACTTCTTCCTCTTCCCCTCCTTCCTCCGCCTTCTTCTTCATCTTCTTCTTCTTTATATTTGTTCTTATTCGTATGCTTCTTCTTGTTGTCTTACTCCTCCTCCTCCTTCTCCTCCTCCTCCTCCTCCTTCGTCTTCTTCATTTTCCTCTTCATTTTCTTCTTCTTCTTCTTTTACTTATCATTACTTATCTTCCTCCTCCTCCTCCTCCTCCTCCTCCATATCCCCCTCCTTCTTCTTGTCCTACTACTTATTCCTCTTCTTTATCTTTGTTGTTGTTGTTTTTGTTGTTGTTGTTCTTCTTCTTTTCTCCCGACTTTTACTACTACTACTACTACTACTACTACTACTACTACTACTACTACTACGACGACGACATTTATTCTTTCATTTATATTATCAGTCTGTTCATTTGTGTGATTTCTCTCATCTCTGTGTGCCTCTCATTTTCATCCCGTCTCATACGTCAATTATCGTTCGTTTCCATTTAAAGGATCAACCTTACACGAAAGCGGCCATTTTACTCTATCTACAACAGAATGGTTCACCGAAAACAACCTCAAGTCGATGTTAACGTCGACCAAATGCTGCACAGTCTCAAAAGTTTTGGCTTTTTCCAAATTTCTCAATTCTTGCTCATTTCATCGATGGTGATTGCAATTAATAGCACCGTATATGTAATAGTATTTGCAGGTAAGTCTATCTTTTCTTAAGAAAATTAATTGTATATGCAGATAGGTCTATTTTTGTTCTCAATAATGATCGTAGCTGAAATACATTATCAAGCTATCCAATCACAGATCAGTTTTACTTGATGTGTGATTTGATAGCTTGGTAAAATATTTGAGCCATGATCATTATTGGGGGGAAAATGATTGTGGAATGACAATAATGACTGTGGTTCAAAAACTTGAACAAATTATAAAATCACAGATCAATTAAAACGATGAAAGAACAATAATGGCTGTTTTCAGTGGTATGAAGAGGGAGGTGGGCGGCGGAGCGGTCGCTCCGGGTTTCCAAATTGGGGAAGGGAGTGCATCCAATCATATTCACACTTTCTCATAATATCTTTTAGTACTAGGACTTATACTTGAGTTTTAGGGCATAGAATCGAGGAGTTGATCCGGGGCGTGACCAGGGCACCGCCAGACCCATGCAGGTCACCGACTGTGGCTCAAATAATTTATCAATCTATCAAATCACAGATCAATTAAAAAGGTAGAACGATAATAATGATCGTGGCTCAAATACTTTACCAAGCTATCAAGTCACAGATAAATTATAAAGGTGGAAGACGTTTTCATTCAACTGAAACTATAATTTTGCTAATCTACTAGACGTACCCGTGACTCGTTGGGTCACAACCACTAAAACTAAACTATTTATTCTACTTTCATTTCATCCAAAAATTCATAAACTGTAACATTCTTCTTGTATAACTAAACCTTATAAGTCTCTTTACTTCGATATTATTATTATTATTATTATTTGTACTCACTAGAAGCTCTCACACAAGTTATCGTCAATGATAGCTCACCGGCAACAACCAGTGGTGTTCCCTGGAGTCTGAGTGACAACAAGCCTTCCCAGGTCCACCTCTTTTCGATTACAAGAGCCAATGGCATTGCGGTATCACAATAGCCACCTACCATTGATTTCTCGTTGGCAACGACCATTGGTCTCCTTTGGGATTTGGGTGGCAATAAGCCTCCCTACGTTCCCAGCAGTCTCCGCATTCTTCCAGTGGAGGTCTTGGTAGTGCTGTCCCTCCTCGGTCTTCTCATCCTCTTTGACCTTCTACGAATATTTTGTCTGGTGTCAGCTGAGGCCGGTATAATTTTTTTTGAGTGGGTGGGGGAGATTATGATGTTTCTTGCAGTTTCTGTTCCTTGGTTCGTGATGTGGTGTTCTTCCTGTGGTTTTGTTTTCTTCTTGTTGTAAATTCCATGTGACTGGTTACCATTCATAGCTTATGCGGGTTGGTTTCCGCATTTGAGGATTTTCCTTAAGATTGCAGCTGTTTTGATCATTGCCGTCCTTTGTATGGTATCAGTGATCCTTTTGATTCCAATTTCTCCCAGTCTTTTCTCCAGGTTTTGTGGGACTGTTTCTAATGCTCTTACGATTATTGGTATTATACTAACTTATATTTACTTTCTTCATGCTCCATATTCCTTTCAGTTTTCTGGCAAGTTTCGTGTATTTGCTTCTTTTTTTACTGTCTCCTTAATCTTCACTCTGTTGTCTACTGGAACGGCGAAGTCTACGATTTGGCAGGATTTTTCCTTCTTGTCGATTAGTGACATCCGGTCTCCTTGCTTGTATGAGTTTATCTGTTTGTACATCCATATGCCAGAGGATTTTGTGTTTTTCGTTTTCCAGTACGGTCTCTGGTTTATGTTTGTACCAGTTGTCTGCATGTTCAAAATTAAATCGTTTGCACAATTCCCGGTGTACTGCTTTCCCAATGCAGCCGTGTCTGTTCTTGTATTCTTTTGCGGCTAGTTTGCTGCATTCACTTATTATATGAGTTACTGTTTCGTCTCTTTGTCCACACAGTCTGCATTTACTGTTTTCCTGGGTTTTATCTATTTTAGCTTTAATGTAGTTTGTCCTAATCGCATTGTTCTGTGCAGCCGTCAGAACAATGCGATTAGGACCAACTACATTAAAGCTAAAATAGATAAAACCCAGGAAAACAGTAAATGCCGACTGTGTGGACAAAGAGATGAAACGGTTGTTATTATTATTATTATTATTATTATTATTATTATTATTATTATTATTATTATTATTATTATTATTATTTAGTTGCTAGGAGTTCTCACACAGATCATTATCAGAGATTACTCACTGATAATAACCGGTGGTGTTCCCTGGAATCTGAGTGACAACAAGTCTCTCCAGATTTCCAGTACCTTCCACCTCTTTAGATAACCATTGCAAAGGACTTTGCATTATCGTAACAGTCACTTACCATTGATTTCTCGCTTGCAACGACCATTGGTTTTATTTACTCCTCCCCAGGAGTTAGGCACAAGGCCAGTTTTATCTTACTCCACAAGTAAGATGTGACCCAAGATCGGGTCGAGAAAGTGGGGTTTGAAAAGCCAGCGCTCGAGAGGTGAGCACTCTGGCCATTTAAAAATTGCCTGGGCAGCCCCGTCGGCATTCCCCGGTAGGGGCGCCTCAGACAGTAAGCAATAAACTTACTCCTCCCCAAAGAGGGGAGGCAAAGCCTGGGAGGGTGGACCTCCTAGAACTGCACAGGACAGGCGTGCAGTATCCATCGGAACAGATACTACACTTTGATCTTAGCCAAACCTTCATTGGTCTTCTCTGGAATGTGCGTGGTAATAAGCCTCCCAATGTCCCAGTACTCTCCGCACTCTTCCAGTGGAGATCTTGTCAGTGCTCTCTTACCTCGATCTTTCATCCTCCTTGACCATTCACGGCTATTTTGTATGGTATAAGCCGAGGCTGGTGCCGTCACATTGTGTGTGATCTTGTTGTTGTTTTTTTTTAAGGATATATTATTATTATTATTATTATTATTATTATTATATAGAAGTATTATTATTCTTTATTGTTCTTAGATAGAAGTAAAGAGGCTTATTATTTTACTATCTAATTTACGTACGTGTTTGTGCTGTGTACAAAGACACGTATGTGAATTAGATGTCGACACTGAAAAAAGAGAGTCACTTTTTCTCTAAATGCTCACAGACATTAAGAAATTTTAAAGAGTGGTTACATCAACATAGAGTGAGAGGTGCGAAGGAAATACATAGATAGCTAAGTGAGAGATGGTTGAGTTGTTCATTTTACTGCAAATTATGCTCAATTAGAACAATTGAAACATATGTTTTATTAAACACAGCTCAATCCTAGAACTAAGATATATTTTAGCATGTATTTTGTGTGGTTAAAGTATATAGAACAAATCCATATAGAAACAAACGTTGATTGACTCACATTTAGTATAATGACAGAAGATTGTAGATTGCTGACGTTCAATAAACCGCCCCTTTTCAATGCGTAAAAGTGTAATATTTGGAATAATAATGATAAAATAATTAAACCTCTTATCTTAACGGTCAATTTGGTATAATGGTTAGTGTATTTGCTAATAGGTCGTGAGAACGGAGTTCAATCCTTTAAAATGACCTCATTTGGATTAAAAAATATTTCGTGCCTTTTGTTCAATGATAAATATCTTTGAGGATCAATACTATTAAGAAGAAATGACTCTTTCTTCTTCGGTAAAAATAATGTTCATGGTCAGCTAAATATTCTTTGAATAAATAAAACGAATATGTTTCTTTTTTATTTATTTATTCAAATTTGTAGCGATTTAATTATTTTTAACTCTTAAATGCTTTATTTTTTTATATCGGTTTTAAAAAAGTGAAAAACGTTTCACAGGGGTAATATAAAGTAGTATAAATGATTTATGGAAAAAAAATTTTTTTATGGAACAAAAATAAATGATGTTTTAAATGTGCAACAAATGGCAAAAAATGTTACCTCCTAACTGCATACTACATAGAGAGGGTAGCACGCTAAATTCTCTTTATGAATTAATAAATCTTACCCTCCTCAAACACCGTTTGGCTATTCTTTCACAATGAAATGCGATCAAGTTGCACCGTTTCAAAATATGTAAAACATCCAATCACAGCAAAGCTTACATAGACATTACGCATCAAATTTTTCGCCAAAACACAACGTCACATTTAAAACAAATATAAACCTTCATGAAACCAGATAAGTATTATTTTTCTTTTCACCTTATACTTACATTGATAAATTAAACATCACCTTATTTACGTTACTTCTCATTCCTATATATAATCCAATAAATAAAAACCCGATTTTGTTCTGTGTTATTCCTTTTCCGGTGATTCCTAACAACCGAAATGACTAAACTTGACTTTTACGCAGAACAAAAACAGCGAAATAGGTGAAATATTCCTACGGCTCATCTATTGAAATTGAAACAAACTTATTTTTCGTTTACATAAAATAAAAGTAAAAACAAGACTGAACATACACGTAAAAATGGAAATTGTATTAAATCAATCCTGTCTACAATCATGTGGTTTTTAGGTGGTATTATTCGTGTTTTAAGTAACATTTACAGAAATCAAACCCACCCTCCAAAATGAGATTCTACTTGTTTGGCGCTTAAGTGTAAACAGTAAACACCCTAATAAAATTGGCGGAAAGGGAAAAAACATTTCATTTAGTCAATGCCCTAAAATGTTAGAATGGTCCGGAAATTTTACATTAAATTTATATACGAAATTGATGCCACACTAATTTTGAAACTTCTTGTTTTTTGTTTTTGCTTTTCCACCAAATTTTTACGGGTGTTTACATGTAATCGCCCCAAAAGAAGTAGAATCTTATTTGGGGTGGGGAATGAGGTTGTTTAGCTGAGGGTGTTGATCTACAAATTTACCGTTTTTCGAGTGCCCTGATAACAATTTTGGCATTGCAAAACACTCTATCATACCTACTACCACCTCTAACCCTAAGTCCGGGTGCCCCTCCCTCCAAAAAATCATCTAGCTTGAATCTAAGTTTAACTATTATTATGGTTCATTTGGGTTCTTAAACCAAAGAAAAACATTACTTTTCGAGTGCACCCCATTGTACCAAAGAGCTCTGAATATTCTTTTTTTAATAATATTATTTAACAATCTTTACGTGATTTACATTTTTTTTTATTTCGTATTAGTAATCGAATATTTATTTACATAGGAAATGCAATAGGGCATAAAATAACACGAAATTTAAACAATCCAATTGAAAATAATTTAATTGCAAAATTATACCCACAAGACAAAAAAAGGCTTCTACAGAATTTGAAACGGACCTAACCACGTCCATCGTGACATAACTGACTTTTGCCAATATACAACTCAGGTTAGACTTACAGTGATTTTTGGCCTTGGTTAATAGCCGACTTTTGACACAATAAAACTTAGTTTATGGTTCAAGTGACTTTTGGCCTAAAGCAAAGTGCTACTACGTAAGCGGTTAGGGTAATACAAAAAACCATTCGGTTAAAATTAGTTAGAAGTATAAAACACATAACTTACAGCAAGTTGCATCATACACGTGAAACACCGAAGTTAAAACTTGACCACACAAATATAGTAGACATCTTTAGGAAACTGAGGTAATGTCAACTATTAAAAGCCGACCTTTTATGTAAACATTGAAAATATCCTATATGACCTATTTGCGTTCGGTCGGCTGTTTAATTAATTCATTTATATTCCTCCCGGGCAGCGCCGGACAACAGGTCCTGCTAGTTTTATGATAATAATCTGTATATGTGCTAGAATTGAAGCTACACACACACACACGCACACACACACACACACATACATATATATATATATATATATATATATATATATATATATATATATTACTATTTCATGTATCCACATAAAATTTTATAAGGAGATATAAGTTTTTATGTATCTTTTGTAAACCTCGTAATTTATGTTTAATCAATAATATTTGTAAAGAAAAATGGATGAAATATGAGCAGATACTTTTAACAAATTTATTACAACTGAACACAGAATAAATAATGAGTTAATTGCCGCTGTAACGCGAGATGAAAATAAGACAGTTTGATCCGTGGTCAATGTTTTCTTTTCTCTCTCGGCCAGACTCTCGACAAGGGCGATAACTCTGAAATGGTCCAAGGGAGATAATCGTTTCGTTAGTTATCCCTAACAGTATCAATTTTCAGTATTACCTTCAACAGTGCTCGATACGTAAGTAGAGCTAGGTAGTAAGTTATGAAAATATATTTATGGCAATTAAGCTACACAGAGGCTCCCGCGTTTCATCCCCGGGGGGGACGTCCAGGCTAAAATGCTATATATATATATATATATATAATTTTGTTATCCACATACGCATATGTTTCGGCTCAATAAAACTCATCTTTATGTGGCAAGATAAGGCTACACCGCCGGTCACTAGGTTCGAACGCCGAACTACGGTCACCTTTGACTTCCATCCAACGTCTTTGCCCCCCTTCACTGAGATAACTTTACGAAATGGAAAGAAAATTTACATATATATGCAAATTAGACTGACTTGACTGCTCATGCAAACGTCAGTAGTCATTCCACTGTGTTCGATAGAATGCGAGCGCCAAGCAGCGGTGTCAGTCGTGCCGGAAATTGCCGATTTGCTACCTCCTCCAGTTGGTCCCTAGCCTTCGCCTCTCTTATGGGATGGGAGATTGGTTTGTTGCTGATCACACACAAATGAAATATGCCCTTCCCGGAAGTCACAAAGGATCTTGAGCGGAATCATATACAAGAATAGCGCAAAGGACAAGCCAGACCAACAAAACAGAAGAGAAAAACAAACAGGAAAACAAATATTTTTAGCTAATAGAAAACTCCTAACACCTGTAGTCCAAACGAATAAACCGCCAGATTATAGTAAAATATCATAGACGAAAACAACCATACATCTACAATAATAAAAACAAATACAGACTTGCATCCGGCAACAGGGTTATATTTAGTGATAGATGTAACTATGGTATCTAACCACATACATGAATTAACCCTTGAAGGTCCATGATTAAACGTAAAAGCGGCCATTTTTCAAGCATCTTTAAAAATAAAAAATGGAATCTAAAATGGTGTATGTGAAACGAATCCAAAACCAATCCTGGTCCAAATTGCCACCAGAATCAAAAGATAATAATGAGAAATACGTCGCCAAAACACTCATCTATAACTGATAAGAACATATCGAAGTCATCCACTCCTACTAAATTTTACAAGCCCTGGTTTGACAAGAAATTCCTATATGCCTTCCCGACACACTGTGCCACTCTTAGAAAATTTAATTTAAATCCCACGAAATAAAACCTAAATTCATTTTAACATAGCAGAGCCAACGACTGATGAACTATCAAAAGAATTTGAAAGGAACCTCATAGAAAAACTACATCTCAAATATAAACTGAAACACAAAGTCAAACCCATATGGAACATGATGGAAAAGATAGCTGGCAGGAATAATAGCACTTCAAGAAAGCATTTAAAAAACACACACACTGATACAAACATAGATGATATGGGATAACTTTTGTGACCTTTTAATAAAAAGAAATAACACGAACAGAAGATAATTAATAAGAAAGTGTATTAACAGAAAGTACAGAAGTAATGGGTTGACAGAGATTGCTTCCTCACTTTTACTGATTGATCATAACGATATTATTCATAGAGTCAGAAAGAGTGACTCTTGCGTATTATTTTTTTAAAACTTCATTATATCCTTTGGGTACCTTCTTGCTATATGTTGTGGGCCTGTTTAGGGGCCATAATGAAAACACGGACACAGGGTTTGGATACAATAAGTATATTGGAGAGAAAAATGTATACAACAGAAAAACAAGAGATGTAAACTGTCACTCCTGACTGCCAGTGTAGACTAGGGTTTGTACAGGTATTTAATTCCTTCCCACCGCAGAAATATGTAGCACAAGGTCGGAAGGTGGAGGAAGAGTCAAGCAAGCCCCCCTAAAAGAGGAGCACTCTGGCCTATCAAAAATAGTCTGGGCAACCCCGTCGGCATTCCGTGGTCAGGGCGCCTCAGGCAGTAAGCAAAAAACTTACTCCACCCCAAAGAGGGGAGGCAAGGCCTGGGAGGGAGCATATCCTAGGACAACCCAGGGCAGTATACCTCAGCCCGACAGATAAAAGGCCATCGAAATGCCGGACTGATTGTCGAGAACGAATCCTCGACTGGTATTACCTTACCCCATCCCGAAGTCCTCAATCAACCGAAGTTAATGAGAGACTGAACGGGCTGGGGTGTGTACACCTCTGAGAAGCGTAATGCTTCCAGTATTTATTGAGAATGGAATAGTCCAAATGTTCGTTATAGGTACGGCACCATAACACTATAAATAAAACGATATTGCCCAGCAGAAAAGCTCTAAATCTTTCGAAGAAGGCGATAGTAATGTGGACGCCTAAACTCAAAACAGATTCAAGCGATCCATCAAATCATAGACAAGTAATCTTAACCAGCTGCATTTTGTAAAGTTCTATAAATAATGATAAATGGCGGTGTGGCATCGTAGCTCGAGTCAAACAAATTACTATAAAAATTGCAGCATGTTTAAGGAAGAAAATAAGCACTACCGATCATTTGATCAAACTAGAAATTTTCATAAGAACGCTGTTTATTAAAAAAAAAAGAACACCTGGTTGAAAGTTACTCTGATATGGAAAAAAGCATATAGTACTGTAGCAGTTACATGAGATATCTATTTGTTATATGTACGTGCGATAGCTTGCGTTATGTCGTGTTGTAATTTTGGTCGGCGTATTGATACACAGTCGATTGGCGCATCACTACTAAGTTCTGCTCAGCTTTTTTCCCGGGCAAATACAAGGCAGTTCAGGTCAAGATTTCAACCTGACAGATTGCCATTCTCTCTCCCCCCCCCTCGTCATCATCATGGTGACAAGGGGCGGAATAAACTCGAGACCAACTAGAATTATATTACCTTTATGCCTGCCGACGAAGCAACTCAACTCATTTGTCTACGTTCCTGTATTCTTGTTCCAGTTAAATAAACATATTATTGTAGAGAAAACATTTTTTTTCCTTCGAACTCTGGTGACCCTTTTCTTATTCAAGTCAGATACGTAGAGACACAGCCAACCTAGCAAAATTGTTATCTTCTGTCCCAACACTCTCAATAAACAGATATCACACTGTTACATACATCCCGGAATGGGCCGTGGCAGTTCTCGTTTTGTATACCCGATCCGGAATGGGACATGGCAGTTCTCGCTTAAAGAACTGGTTATTTGTAACATCAAAAATGTATATGTTGCATACCTTTTAATTTCTCGTATCTTTACTTCTTCGTCGCATGGGGGGGGGCGCCGTCTCGATGTCGTCTAGTGGTTGAATTCTTTCTTCGTTTCTGTACTGCCGCGAACATCGCCGCCCGCTGTGTCTGTAATAAAACCTTCATGACCGACTCACAAGACAAACAACCTTTTAAACTTTCAATTTGTTTATTTCAGGCGTTAGATTTCCGTCGGCCACCGGAGACATTCACTAACGTCGAGGGAGAGCCCAAATCACTGCTTTATCGTAGTTAATTCCTATGTCAAGTCCTTAGCCATTCGAGGATGGGGGAAAGAAGAAATCTCTGTCTGTATTCTCTTAGGGAATTTAAATCCCCTAATCATGTTGAAGACTACATAGTGAAACACGTCCGTTCGGCTTGCTTCCAAAACCCAGCTTCCCACACAAAAGCTCGAGACGCCACAGAGCCCTTATCGTAGGTGCACATTGACCCTTGATCTGAGGTCTTGTCAACGTGGTGACCCTGTCAGCGTCTGTGAGCTCCAACCGTGAGAACAGCCCCATTCTGCACTCGACTGTACGAGTCCACCCACACTAAATCGCGCAAGCCAAACCAAACGATTTCCAACACATACGCCCACCTCAAGATGCGTCCTCCCTCACAGGGCCATTATCCAATAACACCACTCCAACAAAAGTACCACCTGGAAGTACAATATCTTTTTATATACATTATTCTGAGAGGTATTCAAGACATGGTATTTAAACGTCACACTTCATCCAAACTGCCTAAAATGGGGAGAATTTTAAAGTGTCTGTGGGAGCCACTCTCTCCGACTTAGCTTAAAGATAATTACGTGCTTCAAGAGAACATTCAGTCAATAACTGTTTACAATATTAAAATAATGTTGTTAAAACTTTCAATCCTGGAATATATTACTCACTGTATGTTGTTGATTTTATAGTATGTTGCCAATCAAGACATATGCATCACACAGACGGCAGATTGCAACTGTTTTAAATTAAATCAGAAAATGAATTGACGAAAATGGTTTCAAATATTTCCAAACTAAGACGAATTGTATGCATTTATGCAATTTTCATAAAATAAAATTGAATGAAAAAAAAATACCAATAACAGATCAATATGAACTTTTGGGCAGTGTATACATTAGTCGAATTTGATTTCTCATGTAAGATATTTGAGACAACAGATGTCACAAGGCAGATCAATCCGCTCCAAGTTGTGATCGACACTGATTAGTGATCGACACTGATTGTTAATCCACACTAATCAAATGATACCATACAATTAAGAATTCAGATGTGGAGAAAGTATATCTGGATGGCGAAGCTATTGAGGAGAAATTTTGCAACCTTGGTGAAACAATTGGAGCACAGGGTGAAGCAGGTTCTAGCGTGATTACAACAGGTAGAAATGGATGGAGTAAGTTCAGGGAACTTCTGCCATTACTAACCAGCAGAGTGTTTCTACTATCTGCCAAGGGAAGAGTCGACCAGGCATGTGTAAGCAGTGTGGTGATGCATGGGAGTGAAACCTGGCCAGTGAGGGTTGAGGACATGCGTTGCATGGAGAGAAATGATATGAGAATGATACAATGGATGTGTAATGTGAGTCTTAAAGATAAGATTAGTTCTGATGACCTCGGAGGAAGATTTAATCTGGACAGTATAGGGAGATGTGTGCAGAAGTGTAGACTTCGATGGTATGGCAACGTTGAAAGAATTTATGAGAGTTATTGGGTAACTAGATGTAGAACACTTAAGGTAGCAGGTCTAGTTTACAGAGGAAGGCCAATGAAAACATAGGAGGAAGTGATATGGATGGACTTAAGAGAAAGAGTGATAAATAAAGACCTGGCCGGAGATAGGTTAGGTTGGGAGTCAATTTCTTAAAGCCACCCAACGTATGTAAAACGGACGTTAAATCGATGATGATGATGATGATGATGATGATGATGATGATGATGATGATGATGATGATGATGATGATGATGATGATGATGATTTGTGAGATCAAAACCTACATATGGTAGTTTCATCTATCGTGCCACAAGACACTCATACATAAAGAAATTAGAAGCAATTCACACTATCAGGTATTGAAACTTACACTGGGGGCTTTTAACACGTCACTTAAAACGTCACATTTCATCCACTGAAAGATTGTAATATTATATCTTTGGTTTCAGATATAGAAGCAATAGTATAGCTCGGCTTCGGACAGACAGATGCCAAATATCCATTAGTAATATATATCTCTTCTGACTGATCATAAGGGTCGTATGCGCAGGTTCGAATCCGATACAAGCTATCTAAGAAGACGTAGGCACGGATTCGAATCCGTTTTTGTTTCTCTTTATGAATCTTTTATGGTCCCAGACAAGTGGGATAAATAACAGTTTATTTTATAATAGTATTGTTTCATTTTACTTCAGTCGAAGTTCTCAGAAATCAAGGGGCTCCTTCCTGGGGCTAACACTTAATCTCTATATGAGATACATAGATATTCGAATATTCCATTAAAGTTCTCCTTTACCTGCCTAACGTTGAGTTAGTAAAGAAGTTAAGAACATTAATTTTCCTCTCCCCAATTGACCAGTTAACTATGTTATATTATATCTTTCTTGTGGTCTCTTGGTCTTACCGGATTCCAGGACAAGAATTCATCTAGTCTGGTGGAGTATCTAGCTAAGTGTTGTAACGTGAGGTAACAGTACTTGGAGGTGTACCATTCCTCGTATGAGCCAGTGTATAGCCGTGTCGAGGGGATCGTATTTGGGATTCGAATACTATGTTATTTTGAATATTTGGTCAGGGTTTACTTGTAGGGTGAAGTGTCCTCAGGTCAGGTTGTTCTGACAAACCCTTGTACAGAGAGACCGAAGACACTCGAGAATTGTGTCTAGTAGGTTATTCAAACCCTCCAAAATTATTCCCTATGTAAACCCGAGTGTTAACGAAAACAAAAACAAAAAAGCAGCGTTGTACGCAATATGTTGTGAGGTTTGTTTTGCATATTCTTTTCCCTGTGTGTTTCTCTCTCTTCTAGGTGAGCGTACAGATTTCAAGTGTAAAAACTTGACCGATGTCCAGCTGGAGAATTTCACGACGAACACCAGCATAGACCACGCGACATACGAGACATGTAACATCAAGGTTTATAGCAAGGCTGACAACACATCGTTGACCGACTCGCTTAACTGTATTAACGGTTATGAGTACACACCTTCGGTGGAGAGGTCCATCATTTCTCAGGTAACACAACCTTTTCTTATCTACCCCTTAATGGCGAGACAGAATTATGCATGGTCGAACTAGGGTCTTTTGGGGCCAGCAGGCCACTGAAATTTTGGGGTCCCCTTTCAATGGCAGCTCGCCTATAATCTGGCATAATGCTAAATTAAAAAAATGTATATTTGTTATTGCTTTTTTTTACTAATGGGTCAGCACTTATCAGTGCCAAAAGCCACTCGAGGATAAGGGTTGACGAGATTTGTGGAATATTTATTAATTAATGTCTCATACGTGTTGTTAAAATTTCACAAACATCAGAGATATCTGAATTTTCACGAAGGGCTTCCACCTCTCTTTGTTCTGTTTGATAAAAAAAAACTAAATATAGCCTAGATTACCCACCCTTACGTCTCATAGATGTGTTTCAAAATTCATAATGATCGGTTAGTTAGTTTAGGAGTGAATCCTATACATATATATATATATATAAACATATACACATACCTAAATATTTATTTATATAAAGCTAGATATAAATCTGGGGGAATGGGTACAACCAATACCGGGTCTACTGTTTGACTGGTTTGTATGTTATACTGAACTCTCCTAAGTAATAGCCAATCATTTCAGGTTTGATCTCCACCTTGAAGCTTTTGCCGTTATAAATACTAACAATGCTACCAATCATTTCTATAACAATTATCATGTTACGCAAGTGAGTTTGGGCAACCTCTGGTTTCTCAAGAGGACCTGCCTTCTTCTTGGCCTTTTGTAACTGCTTGATCAATGCCATTGGTTTCCTTTTCAAATCACGGGCAAACAGTGATGGGCTTTGGAATAGAACAGTTCCATTAACTGTTCACTGGACATGACGGGAAGTTGATCGAGATCAACGCCACGATATGTGTATTTACGAAAAGTACTTTTTTTCCTCAACTAAATCGGCGTTTTGTTTTTCATTTCAATCCGCCATCATGACTGAGCAAGCCGATATTGCCGATTTAGTTGAGAGAAAAAAAAAGAAACGTACTTTTCGTAAATACACATATCGTGGCGTCGATCTCGATCAACTTCTCGACATGCCAAGTGAACAGTTGATGGAAGTGTTCTATTCCAGAGCCCATCGTCGTTTTGCCCGTGGTTTCAAAAGGAAACCAATGGCATTGACCAAGCGCTACGAAAGGCCAAGAAAAAGGCGAGCCCTCTTGAGAAACCAGAGTTTGCCCGAACTCACTTGCGTAACATGATAATTGTCCCAGAAATGATTGGTAGCATTGTTGGTATTTATAACGGCAATAACTTCAACCAGGTGGAGATCAAACCTGAAATGATTGGCTATTACTTAGGATAGTTCAGTATAACATACAAACCAGTCAAACACGGTAGACCCGGTATTGGTTGTACCCATTCCCCCAGATTTATATCTAGCTTTATATAAATAAATATTTATAAATCGACTTTCAATTTTAAGTGGGGCTGAACGATGAAATAAAGATAATGCACTGAACGCATCTAAAAACTAGCGAGGGGGTCTGGTTTCCCCCACCGTCCGACCTTGAGTCAAATCTTGCTGCAGCTGGAAGCAAGAAAGACCATACAAACAATTGGTATTAACTACTATTTCATGTAAAATTTACATGAAATAGTAGTACCAAGATTCTTCTTAATTAACTTTTTTTTTATATATTTGTAAGTGTCCGTTATTCTTTAATAACCAGCCTCGATCAATGATTACAAATATACGAGTAATATAAGGATATAACCTGAGAGAATGTATAGAAAAATAAATGGAAAACTGAACAAACTCGAAATATAAAAGAGAGAATCAAATTTAACAACTATTTTTAGTTCTCCATTGACAGAAATTGTGTTAAAATAAATATTTGATATTATATTTTGGCTACCATTTTTTTATAACAAGGCACAAATATGAGGAAAGAATTGATAAAAGGAGGAGGGAAGTAGGAGGGGCGGGGGAGGTTTGGGGAGGAGGGAAGTAGGAGGGGCGGGAGAGGAGAGGGATGGGGGGGAATTGGGGGGGAATTGGGGGAGAATAGAGGAGGTAACAGATAAGTTGCTGATTGAAGTTTAGACCTGAGTGATAGCACCAATCTTGACAAGGCGGATTGTGGAGATCAGTGGAAGGAGATAATGTAAGAAGAAATGAGGATGTGGAGTCTGTGACTCCTGTCAAGATATTTAGTGCAAATCCATAACTCTGCCGACATGAAAATAAAATGAAGAAATATCTTTATGGTGTATGTACCCGTGACGGAAGGCATAACAAATTTAAGAAAAAGCTTTATAATGTACGTACCCGTGACGGAATGAATAACAAATTTAAGAAAAAGCTTTATAATGTACGTACCCGTGACGAAAGGCATATATCGTACCAAAAAATCACGTAACTTGATCAAGCAGTTTTTGTTTTTTTTACAAAAAAAAATCAAATTTTATGACTAAAACACGTAGTCGATCTATCGACGACATGTTTGAAAACTAACGGAGATAACTAAAAAAAATCCAACTTTTGCGAACTCTTCAACAATAAAGTTTAGAATCAGCCTTGTACGCAATAGCAATTCCTACGAATGCCCATTAATCGCTTTAAAATGATTCTCTTTTAGTAAAAGAAAAATACTTGATCAATTTACGTGATTTTTAGTGTACGATATATGTTTTCCGTCACGGGTACGTACATCATAAATCTCTTTCTTAATTTTTTTTTTTTCATGTCAGCAGACTTATGGACTTGCATTGGATATTTAAATCGTTGAAGAGTTGGAGCGCGAGTATACCAATCAATAAATACTTTAATGCTAAAACATCTAAAAAAAAAATATAAATAAATATTACCTCAGCCTAAAGGACTCTTACCTCACCGACCAAGGACAGAAAAGATGAAGTGCAGCACCAGAACAGGTACAACACCTTGCTCCTAGCCAAAACACCAGCATTCAGACAACTGGTACTACTATTTCATGTGAATACATATTCCTTTCTTTTTTTCTTTTTTTTTGTTAATTAACTTTTTATATTTGTAAATAGTCGATAAGTTATTCTTCAAATAATCAGTGAAACATTACAAAAACGGTTAATCCCTGCTTTTGAATAGTTGCCTTAGACTAGACAAAATATTCTCCCTGTGGTCGTATATTTGAGCTCAGCTGTCGTGTCTCTTCCTCCTGTGACTGAAGAGTTCCACAATCAACCGA
Organism: Sepiola atlantica; assembly: GCA_963556195.1. Taxonomy (NCBI): domain Eukaryota; kingdom Metazoa; phylum Mollusca; class Cephalopoda; order Sepiida; family Sepiolidae; genus Sepiola; species Sepiola atlantica. The sequence goes on from OY744518.1 coordinate 175,603,360, forward strand.
GCGGGTTAAAGGAATTGTTTAAGTGAGTTAATTTGAAAGAATTTCATAAGTTCAGTTGGTGTACAAAAGAATCGAAAGTTTACGAACACGCCTCTGGTATAAAAAAAGAATCGAAAGTTTACGGGCGCGCCTCTGGTGTACAAAAGAATCGAAAATCTGCGGTCGTATATTTTAGCTCGGCTGTCGCGTCTCTTCCTCCTGTGATTGAAGAGTTTCACAGTCAGCCGAGCGGGTTCAGTGAATTGTTTAAATGGGTTAATTTGAGAGTTTTTAATAAGTTCAGTGAGTTAGCTCAGTCAATAATGACTGCAGGCCTCAGGTTCGCGGCTTCGATTCGCGGTGTCGGCGTCAAGTTTCTTTATTGTTTATTTATTTATGTAAAATACATTTGCATTTACGTTTAGAAAAGTTTTCACTGACAGATAAACAGGTTGACAGAGAAAGTGTTCGTTATATTATAAGTAGATGAACAATGGTATATACATGGTGATCACTAGAAACGTGGGAAATTTGTCAAACGGTAACTTATTTTGACAAAGAATAACTTTTATGAAGTTTTTCAAAGCCTAATATTATAATACACTCACAGATGCTCAAAATGTCGTCTGTGCACTTCATAGCAGCGTCTTAACATAGAAATCTAAGCTCGCGTGGAGTATTGAAGGATATCATTCCAAGCTCTTGCCAAGCACGTTTTCAAATCATCAATCGAGTTTATGTTGCGTCGACATTTCTGAGTTTCTGCTAATAACAAGCTCCAAACACAGTAATCCATAACATTTAAGTCTGTTTTTTTTTAGGGGAAATCGTCCGGTGCAATGAAATCAGGAGTAGATTGATGAAGAAATTGAATTGAAGCTCTTGCTCGAATTTTCCGCTTTTCTAGCGACCACCCTGTATATATAAAAAAGACAAAAGGAAAAACAAATTAGACACAGGAAAGGAATCGTAAAAAAACAAGAGATTAATAGACACTATGTGTTTAATTTGTTTAATTTGTTTTTCCTTTTATCTTTTTTCATATATCTTGTCTCCATAGTATTTCATTTTATGATATATCGTGTATTATATATATATATATATATATATATATATATATATATATATATATATATATATATATATATATAAACTTAAAGAAAAAGGAAAAATGCCTTCAAAAAATATGTGTTAGATGCAGATATTTTTTATTAAAATCAAAATCAAAAATCAAAACAATATTTTTTTTTTCATCTTGACTTTTTTATCTAATAATTTCGCTTGATACAACAAGCCTCGTCAGAGCTTTAGACAAATAAAATGTATTAAAAGAAAATAAGGTTAATATATATATATATATATATATATATGTATATATATATATATATATATATATATATATATGTATATATATATATATATATATATATATATATATATATATATATATATATATATATATATATATATATATATATATATTAGAAATTAAAGTTGAGAACTGTCGGCGATGTTAAAAATAGACTGTCCGAAAATGTTCCTTGAACCCTCTCGATAGTCTACTGTTTGCTGCCCGCTTCCTGAGACACAAATAGAACTTAAATTCCACCTTTATCAAGTGATAATTTCCGGTGGCCGTGGAAATAGAGTGCTAGCTTGCAGAGTCAAGGCTGATTCTGTACTGGGTTCGTGCCCGACGACCATCTGAAATTGTCACTTCCTACACTGATGATAGCAAAATTTTGAAACGTCGGCGTATGTAGGTTAAAGTAATTTAATATTTATTTAATTATATATATATATATATGGAGTCCTAATTGCAGAGGAACCACACTGCTTTTTTTGTTGTTTTATTTTATTTTATTTTTTGTTGAATTTTCAGTGGGATTTGGTATGCAGCCAAAATGGCTTGGCAGAACTGTCGCAGACCTGTTTTATTATTGGCCAAAGTGCTGGCGCTTTCATCTTTCCGATTCTCACGGAAAAATTTGGACGACGCCCGATGCACATCACGTGCGGATTCTTTTTGATGATGTCAGCAATTATATGCACCCTCTCATCAGAATACTGGATTTTCGTTCTTGGAAGAATATTGTCTGGACTGTTTGAAGAGGTAAGTCGAAATAATACATCAAGAAGGTTGGTTAAATGTTGTGTTTTACGACATCTCAACCATTGTTGGCTCATTTTAATGTCAAAAAATGTACACATGGTTTGCATATAATTGATTTGTAGATTAATTTGTTTTGTAGGCGTATATTTTGTAAACAAATAGCTGGTAAATAATAGTTTCTATTTCACCTATATATATGGGGTCCTGGTGGCTAGTAACTAACGGGTAGCTCAACACTCGCCAAACTCCCAAATTGGGGCCGCACAACTGAATGCAGTTTTGTGTCATATCATGGGCGGTTGACGAGGGCCTGGGTAGCTGATAGGGTTGGGAAATAGGGTAGGCAGAAAAAAGTTAAAGGGCCTGAGAAATATGTATTTCGGGGAAGTATGATGACGGGGAGAATAATTTGCCCCAGGGTATCCGAGACAGTTAAGTGTTATGCCCGAGACAAATTCTATTTAACCTATTGATGGGACGCTGACAGGTACTACCACTTCTCCGGATCAGATTAGAACAGGGAGTAATGGTAACTAAAGGGGTGACTCCACACTCCCCAAAGCTCCCGAAATTGGGGCCTCACGATCGGATGACTTTAAGATCATACCCAAGACCACGTTAAGAAGGTGAAAAAAAAGAAATGTTAATTGTATATAATTAATGTCACACAAGTTGCGTTTTTACATAACCAGGTGGAATTACAGGTCCATGCCTTTCCCAAGAGTATTCGTATGTAAATGACTTCAAGTTTGTATAAGCATGTCTGTCTCCTCAACCTCAACAATTGCTTGGTATCTTTTATCCAACGGGGGTCGTGTGAGTAAATGACTGTTTCTTTTCCTTTTTGTTTAGGAGCACTGTGTGGCACAGTAGACAGATAATTTAGCAAAGATTACTGACAAAGTCTTTGGACCATTAAAAAATTTTAAAAATCGAAGAATTATTAAAACGCAAAAATTTGTTTAGGAATTTTGTCAATAAAACTCCGTGTTAGGATTTTGTTTATGGAATAACGATATCGGACGTATTCGCAAGATAACGTTCAACCCCGTTATTTCCACCTAAAAAGTTAATAAAGATAAAATGGCTGAAATCAGGACCGGCGGCACAGTTATAAAAGTGTGTGTGGGGGGGGGGTCTCCTAAAAAGTGGGGGGCCCGGTTAAACACATGCATATTATTGATGACCGTAAAGTGGGGGGGGGGGCTTGAGGCCCCCTTGCCCCCCCCCCGGTGCCGCCGTCCATGAATATAATTTCGGACGTTTTCGCAAAATTACGTTCTAACCTGTTATTTTTAACTGAAAGAATGTAAATCGACCTTCAAAATTCGAGAAAAAGAAAATTAAAAAGAAAAAAAACGAGGAAAATGATAAGACAGCATACGACCAACGCGTTAGTTATCCACACTATGTAACTGTTAAGTAGCTACATACCACCTATCATCATCATCATCAGCAGCAGCAGCAGCAGCAGCATCATCATCATCAACAAAAAGAACATCATCATCATCAACAACAACATCAAGAAGAAGAAGAAGAAGAAGAAGAAGAACAATGGAGACACGACGAAATCGGTTAGGTACTACACTGGAATATATGCAAACTTTATGAATTGGACCATAATGAGAAGTGGCATGAGCATAAGCTAGAAGTGGTACAGGAGAACAACAATGTCAATCTTCTTTGGGACATTGTTGGCGAACGAACGAAACCGGGCAAATCTCTTGTTTTTGTTTTTCTCCTGTACTTTAACCTATTTTCCGTTTGTCATTTTTCACACACACACATATATATATATATATATATATATATATATATATATATGTACATACATATATATATATATATATATATATATATATATATATATATATATATATATATATATATATATATATATATATATATATACTCCATAGGGAATGAATCTTCCTTCTAATTGTATAAAAAAACATTTCCTTGAGGTGTGTTTTTTTCCTTACATGTAATCTAACAACTGTTATTCACCCTTTGTGTCCCTTTGTACATCTGTTTCAACTGTTTTGTACATCTGTTGTACACTGTCTGAATTGGTTTTCTTAATCCATGCCCGTACTCCCTGTATCTTATCTAATTTGCTGTATAACTGATAGTGTACAACTGTACGGTCTTCATGCTGGATTTTGGCTTCTAAGTTAGTGTCAATACTCCATGCTGATGAATAGACTCGATATTAATAAAAACCCATATTGTCTCAGAAACGGTCGTACACAAACTGTTGTTATATATATATATATATATATATATATATATATATATATATATATATATATATATATATATATATATATCCCTCTTCTTCTAAATTCTAACCTAAACATACGCAGAACATAAACACACGCGCACAGAAAATGTGTACCAATTGCACTGAATGCATAAAATGTAATGATTTATGAAGACGGTTTATGAAAACGTTTATTGACATTAGATGACCATGTTGTAGCGTTTAAGGAAGCAATATTGTGGTAACGTGTTCCAGAGATGGGGGAGTTCTTTGAAAGAAACTCTGTTCATGGAAATTCCGTTTGATGTTAGGCACACGGGCGAAGAAAGGAAATTTCTTTGCGACGGTGATAGTAATAGAGAGACAACTTGTTTCTGTGAGGTTTTACGAAGAGGAAACTGAGATTGAAGCTCAGTTGAAGTTGTTGATCATTTGTTGAATAAAGGGCAATTGTTTTTGTTTGTTATTCTGCAGTTGTTGTAAATAATCCACTTTGTACTTTTCAGGGTTATCTGATCAGCGGTGTGACGGCGATCTGTGAACTCTTCTCTACCGACAAGCGCTCATTTATGGCTGGTGTCTATTCCCTTTTGTGGAGTAGCGCCATGTCCGTTCCCGCTTTTGTTGCTTACCTCATCAGAAATTACAGTTGGAGAATCTATTGCTTTTATGTCGCTATGACGCCAATCTTTTTCATCATTGAAATCTTGTAAGTATCTACAGTGCGTCATCCATTAAACTAGGTACCTCTAAATTAAACTAGGGGCGCGTAATTTCAAAATGTTAAGAAAATGACTATAGTTTTGAACGTTTCCCCAAAATCATAGAATTATCCGATTTAAATGAACATTTTTAGTAATTATTCTACTTACGAGTGTACAGCCTCCGACAAAAATGACGGAGAAAAAATGCTTCGCCTGTGTTCGCACTAATATAAATATTCATATAAAATAACGTCTAAATCGGTGAAGTTAAAACAAATAAATAAGACAGAAAAGAAAACATTTCAAACTGGAAAGTTTTTAAAAAGAATAATAGAAAGAAAAAAACTATCAATCGGTATAGAAAGAAGAAAGGAAAAAAGTAAGACAGTGTCTCATTATTGAAATAGAGTGAAGGATTTCTTTCCGAATTCATTTAAGACGGCGTTGGGTGTCTAACTTGCTATTTGGCTTCTGCTTCCCCCTAAACACTTGAAATGGTTTCGTCCGGCATTTTTTTTTTACTCGGTCACTTTTGTGTGACGGGACGAATACATATTTATTTATATATTTATATACAAACAAATACACCTTTTTCTTTATTATAGAGTGGGAGATAAATTACTTTTATAATAATGAAGCTTTTTGAATGTTACATATATATATATTCAATGTATGCCGATTGATGTTCTGTGCGTGCATGGAAGGAAGCAGTGCCTATGTGTATGACATTAATAATACATTCATGTATGCGTTTCTTGTATATATATATATATATATATATATATATATATATATATATATATATACATATATATATATACATATATACATATATATATATATATATATATATATATATATATATATATATATATATATATATATATATATATATATATATATATATATATATATATAAGACGTTGAAGTATCCGCAGCAGTTATGTAAGCTGTAATACATTGCCTTTTCTGTTTGAATATTATGGGGTGATCTCTTCTCTCCCCTACAGCTTCTCTCACAGAGAAGAGATGTTGCTAGCCTCTCTCTACTGCATCGTTCTGTTTATGGTAGGTGCTCAACTGAGCTCCAATCTCTGGTTCCCCTGTAAAACATTTACACAAGAAGTGTATTCGGTCTCTCAGTACAAGGGTTTGTCAGGACAACCTGGCATGAGGATAATTCCCCCTACAAGTAAACCCTGACCAAATATTCAAAATAACATAGTATTCGAAGTTAACTGGTCACTTTATCTGGTCAATTAGGCAGAGGAAATTGATGTTCTTCACTGCTTTATTAACTCAACATTTAGAGGTAGAAGAGGATCTTGATTAAACACTCGCATATCTATGTATCTAATATAGAGATCAAGTGTTAACCCCAGGGAAGGGTCTCCTTGATTTCTGAGAACTTACTGAAGTAAAATGAAAGAAAACAGATAGACAAGAGAACTGATCAAATCATTTTATAAATAATAGATATAGATGTCTAACAGCTGCAAATCACTCCCCTTCTTTTTCTGGTCCTCGGGCTAGGATTAGTGTGTGGTGTGGGTACATATTCTGCTCAATGCTCTTCCTAAGCATTACCCCCTCCTTCCAGGAGCGATGAAGGAGTTACCCCACTTGTCTCTCCAATTAGAAAAGGGGTTTATTATTGTAGATCGTCTGAGGCACCCCTATCGGGAAATGCTAACAGGTCCGATTCAGGCAATTTTTATGGTATTCAATATCGGCTCTGGGCGCCCTTGTGGCGATCATCGACTATCCCACATTAAGATAGACATTGTGTCACATGTTCTCGTGGGGAAGTTGGTAAATCGTGATGTAAATCCTTCATGTTGGTGATGGAAAGTGTGTTGCTATTGAAACACGTTCAAATGGCTATAATGTTTCATGAAGCTTTATACGTTGCACAGTCATTCTGACTCCGATGGAGCGTAAGAGCGATATTGTATCCTTCCGATGGCGACAGGCGTAACATCGTATTGCTGTATCACCATACGACTGTTTGCAGAGTTGTAGTTAGAATGTTATGTATTCGAATCACGTCGGGGTCACCAATGCTGAGGATAGAACAGTATCAAATGAAAAGAATGACAAGGTCTATCCATACACAAATAAATTAAATGTTATTGACGACAGACAACGAATTTGGAGAAAGAGCCGAATATACAGTAACTGTTAAGAAACAGTCTCGTGTTGACCCTGAAAAGAAAAAGCGTATTAGTATGAGGAACGGATTGTTAAGCAGGGTCGAGATAAGCAGTCTCAATTTGCCGTCAGCAGCGAGGCGAAAGGATTCGCGCAGTGGAAGATCTCTGGCTGACTGTCGGCAACCAATTCGCCCTTTACCAAGTTATCTTTTTCTTTTCAGTGTCAACACAAGGCTGTTTCTTACCAGTGATTGTATATTCGGCTCTTTCTCCAAATTCATTGTCTGGCGTCAATAACATTTAATTCATCTTTGTCATTCATTTTATTTGATAATGTCTTATTCTCAACAGTAACAGTCGCAGCGTTGAATGAAGATCTTTTTAGGAGACTCTACTAAAAATCAACATGCTCTTGTTGGCTACTAGCTGTCCCTACCCGACGTTACCCGGGAATATTTTAGTTCGCCCCCCCCCCGATTCTTTAATATTATGTTCCAGTGTAGAATCGGACCATTGGAATATTTCACCCACGGTGGATTTCAGTTTATAATTAAATAATTTTTTTAAATAGGATCATTTTTAAGTTATTCGTTGGGGTGGTACTCAAGGTTGAAGGGGGTTAGAGCTAAATAGCTTCCAAGACTTTCAATATTTAATACATGTGTATTTGCTAAGAATTTTAATGCTTAGATTCTTTTCTATTCGACAGTTTAAATGCTTTTGAATTCCTTTTAAATTTCTAGAAGTGACGAAATAATTTATTCTTTTATTTAAATTATTAAAAAAAGATTAAAAAATAGCTAACGTTTTGCCTGGTCAATGGTGTGTGTGTGTGTGTGTGTGTGTGTGTGTGTGTGTGTGTGTGTGTGTGTGTGTGTGTGTGTGTGTGATTAGGGCTTTGTTTATAACTTACAATTTAGAAATGGATCGCAACTTGTTGATTAATCAAGTCAGTCCAACACGAACAAAGTTGCGGAAAAAACTTTTAAGCACAAATTCTGTCCACGAAATAAAACAGTGTTCGTAAACAGAAGTATGCGTTATTTTAATATATTAAACAAATCGCTAAATTTGAAAATGATAAAAATAATAGTTAACTAATGAAATGTCCTTTTGCAAATCAATATGCAAATCAGTTGACCTTACGGCGCAGATCGCATATACCTACGCAGTATATCAGAAAGATGGTTATTTATTTTGTTTTTGTAGTTTGAATCTGAAAAGGGGCGTTTTAATCTCACTGTTAGTGCGATAAATCTCACAACTTTATAAGTATATAGATTCGTTTCGACATTTAATTTTATTTAATTTTATTTAATTTATCTTTTTCGTTTTTTTTTTGTTTTTTTTTGTTGTTTTTTTTTAGCTTTCTAGAAGAATCGATTCGATGGCTATTTGTCACGGGGAAGTTCCTGAAAGCAAAAAAGGTCATTGAAAAAGCTTGCCGGCAGAACAAGGCGGACTTTCATACGGTTTGGGCCATCGCCGAAAAAGAATTGGCTAAAAGCGTCGACATTTACGCAGACGAAAACGCTATTTACACAATCACAGTGGATCTACCGGATGGGAAGACGCCATCGACTGTCAACAATTTACCCGAAGTCAAAGAAAACACGCCGAGGCCATCTTTACAAAGTGCAAACGATAAAGAAGAAACTGCAAAAATATTTAAAATCATAACTATTTTCAAACATCCATTCACACGATACATCACTTTGGTCAATATATTTAATTGGTAAGTAAGCACTTTATATAGTTTCTCTTTATCCGATACGAGAGATGTTTAAACCGGCATTTATTTAGGTTAAAGTCTAGAAAATAAGACGATTCCCATTTCTAATATTCAAAACAACTTTAGTGAGTCTTCTTCGTTGTGGTGTAAATAAAAGGAGAATGGAAGAGAAGAGTGTTAGTAAATGAGTATGGACGAAGACAAAGGGTTAAAGAGTCCATGCGGTGTGTGGAATAAGTGTCCTTAAGTATAGAATAGGGAAGAGTTCATATATTGGAAAGATTATATGAGGAAGTCCGTACGTACGTTGAAGTCAGGCCGTTTCCATGTGTGTATATAGGTATGTGTGTGTGATATTAAGTCCACGTGTATGCGGCCGTAGCCATGTTGGACCCTTGGATCTTCTTGTCGAACTCGAACCCAGGGCTCAAACAGACCGGGGATTTTGGTTGTGTCCCAAGACAGAAGTTTGGGATTTGGTCCGAGCAACGTGGATGAGATATTGCAGTTTCGTCACCTGGTCAAGAAAGAGGAAGTACACACTGTGTGGTTCCTTTTATAATATCTCGTCAGGTCCTCAACTCGCCTTAGAGATGGCCTCTGATTGGGAAAGCCAGAAAGGAAGTTAAATACTTGCAGAAATCAGCGCCGAGCTTAGAAGTTAAGCATAGATTCAAAATTGTTAATCACGACCTGTCGCTGTTGTGGTTGTAGTACCGCTGCTACAAATACTTCTCCGTCTGGATTGATTTTCGGTAGAAAATCAAAAAAAGTTTATGAAAATAAAAGAAGTGTTTTTCTTTTTTTTTGTTTTAATTTGTCCGTCGGTGACGGTAGTTTTGTATGTCAGAATTTGCGTTTTGTGTGCTGACGAAATATGAAATAGTAAGGATCGATTTTATATCCACTAGTGGGGGTGGGTAATCCGCATTGTAAACACGATGCAAGTTGAAGTGAATGTATTCACATTTATTTTCTTAGAATTGCTCTGAACAATTTCTTAAAATTTGAACTGTTCCGGTGAAATTTGAGGTCGTTGAGCTCCTCGTTGCATGACATCATTGACGAATTGATTTATTGACAATGTTACTTCAGATAATCTTCAGTGAAGAGATTTTCATTTTTTATGAAAAAGTAAATGTTGCTTAGAGTCACCTTCGGTGAAGGTTTTTTTTTATTGGCTCATCGTCTGTGACGAGTTTGTCTTGTCGACAATGTTTACTGGAATAACCTTTGGTGAAGGTTTTTTTTTTATTGGCTCGTCGTCTGTGACGAGTTTGTCTTGTCGACAATGTTTACTGGAATAATCTTTGGTGAAGGTTTTTTTTTTTCATGTAAAAAAATGTTTGCTTTTTTGTGAAAAGAATTTTTGGGGTCGGTTAGTTGCCGAGAAGAGGGAAAGGTTTCAGGTCGCTGAGAATATTTTCGCACGTGCGTTTAGTAATGGCGTCGGGTTGCCCAATTTCATTTTTAAATATTCTCTCAAGTGCGCGTTTCGTAACGCAAAGGTAACGGCGTATTTCTTTTTGAGTTACGAAGGTAGAGTGTAGAAGAAAAAAAGGTCGTTTGCAAATAAAGAGTATTTTCTTACGCGAGAATGCGTTTACTCTTTTTAAGTTGATATTTTTTAGACTGTTTTTGTTTTTCCGTGAAAAGTCTCTGGTGGGAACATGTTTTAGCGTTTTGGGAGGTTTCAGTGTCCGGTTGAAACGGTTTTTAGCTTTTCCATTTCGCTGCTGCTTGTAGTACCGCTGCTACAAAAGTACTGGAAATGTTGTTTGTTCAAGAAGTTGTAAAGTCATTCATATTAGAATAATTTGTATAGAAGCAAAATACGGTCTTTAAATCAAGTGAAGGGACGAAGGTGAAACACACACGTGGTGTCTGTACAATTTATCACCGGAAATTGATACAAATAAGAAAAGAAAATTCATATTTCGTGCTAAAAAGGCGCTGATACTGCTAAAATAAACAGTAGAACGAAATCTTACCTCCACACGTATACATATATCTATAAACGTATACATATACATACGCAGTCTCTTCCGGTACTGTGAGGTTATGACTGCTGCTGCTGCTTCAACGTCACATAAAATAAACACATACATTAATTTACCATTAATGCTATACTAATCACCGCCTATGCTGTCTCTATTTTCTATGCATGTGTAGCATTACTGGGTTGGTCTTGGATCCCTACGGTGCATTCTACTCGATCCCCACAGTTCGTCCACTTCGTTCACGGGATTCACTGGTCGGGTTTCGGTGTTTATGTGGCAGTCAACGCGGTTCTTATGCAGTTTACGAACCAGGCTATTTTTTAGATAGGATTTTCAAGTTAAATTCAATTTTTACGGTATCTTGTGTTTATTAAATTGTTATAACTAAAAATAAACATGATCTGGAAACAGCTAGAAACAACTTTATTTGGAAAATGATTAGGAAATAAGTTATATATATATATATATATATATATATATATATATATATATATATATATATATATACTCAACTTTATGTCACCATATGATGGAATATTGAGTTGTTATAGTTTTTGATAGTGTATAATAGATCGTTGTAGTTAACTCAAAAAGATTGATTAAAATTTGAACGTATATATATGCATATATAGGTACACGTATCTGACATTCTTTAGTCTCTTTCTCTCTCTCTCTCTCTCTCTCTCTCTCTCTCTCTCTATATATATATATATATATATATATATATATATATAATACTATTGCTGTATCTCGTATATCAAGCTTTGACTATTCAAGATAGAATATAATTTAGAGATATAATCTTCATCGTTATTTTCATATTTCACACACACACACACGCACACACACACACACACACACACACACACATATATATATATATATATATATATATATATATATATATATATATATATATATATATATATATATATATATATATATATATATATTGTGTGTGTGTGTTTCGATTTTTAAAAATTATAAAATAAATATCTTTAGATAAAAGCGGACATTTACGCTCGAGAGCTCTTTCGATCAACATCTCGTCAGGAGAAATCGTTGGTATACAAAATATTCACGAGAAAAAGCGAGAATGGGGAACTTAAATGCCGATGAGATGGGGGAATAAGTGTTTTTAAAATAAATAATTTAATAAATCGATTAAAACCGCTTTGACGCTTTCTTTCGTGGTGGTGGTTGGCGCCGATTTCATTTTCCCCACCATATTTCGGCCGGCTGAAAGAAAGTTGGAAAGTTCAAGACTCCAACCGGCGTGGAGATGGCGTGAGATGAAGAAGTCGCTTTCCGCGTTAAAAAGAAGGCGCAGAAAGCGGCAAGACACTGAGAAGGGAGAAATGTTAATCGGAAGAGATGGTGTGTTTTACTTTTCCTTCTCGCTTATAGCTTACGGGAGAGGCAGGTTACATCTCAACCCAGAGGGGAAGAAGAGAAAGGGAAAGAAAGTGGGTCAGGCTGTTAGGTAGCAGCTTACAACAAAAAAAGGGTTGAGAAGGTGGCACTGCATTCTCCAACCATGAGAGGGTAGGTTGAGGAATGACAGAACGATAGCTGAACTTTTGGGGAAAATGTGTAGAAAAAATGGAACAGATACTACACTTTTATCTCAGCCAAAAGTATGTGTATATATACAGGGTGAGCCAAAAGTAGGTGGACAGTAAAAAACATTTTTTGTCGAAGCGTAAGAGGCAGACTTCAAAGCTGTGTAAATCAAGAAGGAAAATGTTTTTTACTGTCCACCTACTTTTGGCTCACGCTGTATATAGTATAGATTAAAGATTAAACGAGAGTCCTTTGAATGCCTAATTTTCATAATTATTTTTAAACAATTCATAATAAATTAATGTTTGGTGTTATTAATTTGGAATTGTATTAACTTATTTTTACTATATATATGCAATAGTTTCGTCGATATTAACGGTAATTAATTAAACTTATTTGATAAAGAAATCGGATAAATGACTAAAACACCTTCTTAAGTTAAACTACAAGCGCTTAAACCAAGGAGTATAAGCGAGAAGAGAAAAAGGAAGGAGAAGGGGAGAGTTGGCTCGCTCGCTCGATCTCTCACCCTCTCTCTCCCTCCTCTTCCTCTGTCTCTCTCACCATCTTTATACAGTTTTTACATTTTCCGTTAAAAATAAATAACTTGTTTTAATTAAGTAAATAACTTATTTTAAAAGTTTAAGAACAAACCACTATTCACTATTCTCATTGACAAATGAAAAACAAGTTTTGTAGCAATGATCTGTCTAAAATACGAAAAAAATAGATTCATAATTTGGTATAATTGTAGATTAACATACTCCGCTAAATCATTCTAACTCCCACAAAAAAATGAGATTCTACTTTTTAAGGCGATTACGTGTGAACACCCTGAAAACTTAGTGGAAATAAGAAAAGAAAAAAAACGATTTTTTAGAATTTAAAATGGGGGATCAGTTTCGTGTATAAATACAATGTAAAATGATCCCCCATTTCCGGGCCAGTCTAGTGTTTTAGGACAGCTAACTAAATCCTCTGCGTGTTTTTTTTAGAGAGGGAATACATTGTTTAGGCGATTACGTGTGGTTTTGTGACCTTGCCACTCGAACTTAGGGTTAGTGGTTAAAAAATGGTTTTAACTGTTCTAAAAAGTTAGAATGGCCCGGAAATGGGGAACATGTTATGCTAAATATATGAAACTGATCCCAACTTTAAATTTTTAAATATTGTTTTCCTTCTTTCCGTTTTCTAATGTATTCACACGTAATCGCCTAAAAAAGTAGAATCTCACTTTTTAAAAATATTATATTTAACTTTTCGTCCCTTTTTATTTTAATTTTAAGCAATTGAATTGATTTTACTTGTGTTTACCTTTCCCGTGAAAATTAAATAAATAACTTCTTTAAAATTAGCTAACTAATTTAATACCTTATTTTTAAGACGTAAATAAAAAAAATATTAAAAGTTTGGGTATTATTGTAGATTAAAACCCTCAGTTACCCTCCCCCCACATATACACAAAAAAAAATGAGATTCTACTTTTTAAGCGATTACGTGTGAATAACCTGAAAACCTGGCGGAAAGAAATACAACAACAAAATTATTTTAAAATTTAAAGTGGGGGATCAGTTTTGCATATAAATTTAACGTAAAATAACTATCCATTGCCACTCCATTGTAGCGTTTATCGCAGTTAACCATTACGTTATTTTGGGGGAGGGGGGTCCAGGTTTTTTAGGCGATTACGTGTGGTTTTACGACCTGGCCAGTCGGACTTAGGTTTAGTCTTAAAACAATATATTAGTTAATTGCCCTAATAAGTTAAAATTACCCTAAAACGTAGAATCTCATTTTTTAGGGGGAATGGTCATTTAGCTGAGAGGGTTAATCTTCAAATTTACCACAGTCTGCTGATAAAATTATGGGATTCTCTGAGTAAAAACATGTTTTAACCTTTGCACTTCCAATTAATTGCTGCCTGGAGAGCGGGTAGGTTTTTCTAGTATATATATATATATATATATATATATATATATATATATATATATATATATATATATATATATATATATAAATCTAAGTTCGAAAATATAGAGTGAACAGCACATTTGACTGGCAATTTCACGCCTTATTCCCATCATAAAATTTCCAGTCTAACCAAACTCAGAAATATTTAAACAGGCCGCTCCATATGACAACAGAGCTCTCCGCGAAAGCGTGTTCAAAAACCAATTTCAATACATCCTCAACTCAACCCCCCAAAAAGTAAAATAGCGAAAATATATTTTATTTTTGTGATGATATGTTGTTATATGGGGAACGTATGATTATACCGGAACCATTAAATGAAAAAAATTATAAAATATTTATACGTGGCATCCAGTAATCATTTCTCTATTTTTTTTCTTATCTTTCTGTTTTTGTTGGAGATTGGGCATCCTACCGGATGCCAGACATTCACCGGCTATTTCAGACACTCCAGCCTAGAGATCTTTTTAAAGATTCTAACCGTCCCTTTAAATGCAGTTGTTTGTATTTCTCTTGCACTCGGTTCACCGGGTATACTCGCCAGATAGCTTTTTAAATTATTTTTCATTAGTCCTGTTGCTCCTATAATTACTGGTATGATGGAGATTTTCCTAAGATTCCAGCTTCTTTTCATGTCGTACATCAGACCTTGGTATTTCGTAATCTTTTTCCCCTTTCTGCTCTGTTCAATAGGATGAAAGCCCTTATGAGCTGTGTTGTTTCTTGGTCTGGCATGGATAAATTAATCGAAGATCGTGTGAAAGTTTGTAAATGCTGTGCAATGGCGACCAATAAAAATTAATCCATAGCCGAAAACAGATAGATCATAGTCAAGACTACATATTGACTATGCTAAACTAATGAATGGGGTTTATTACCTTATTGTGGTAGATAGTTTCACGAAATTGCTAGAAGTTGTTAAATGTAGGAAATCTATGTGCACAAGATTTGCACGAACATAAGCATAACAAAATTCGTTATAGTTTTATAGCAATTTCTTTTGATTAATAAGTTAATGATTAGACGATACCGTAATAACTAAATTTAATTTCACAAAAAATTATTTATTAAAAACATGTATAAAAACAATACTTATATATTTAACTAGCTGTACCTATCAGGCTTGCCCGGTTATATATTTACTTGTAATTTGTTTGGCTTTTTTTTTTTTCAAAATATTACTTTTTGTTCCTGTATCGACGAATACAGAGTCACGTCGCTTTTTTAAGATGGTGTCCGTATGAAAATAATTCCGATCCGGTCAAAGTATTTTCTGGAAGAAATCAAATCGAACTACATTTTATTGTTCTTAACAATATGCTGCAACGATCCACCGAAATAAGCTGACGAACCAGAATCAAATATTCATTTTGTAAAAGTATAAGTGCAAATGTGTGTCTTCTTAGAAAACGTGTATTTGATTTTCTTTTGTTTTTAATTAAACTAAATAGTTCAGATATAGTGTGTTTTAGAAACGGATAAAGAAAGTGAAGGTAATTGTTTTTTTAAAGAAAAAAAAAACCTACTATTTGAACAAAATCCATCAGAAATTAGAGAATTATCGATTTTAATGAGTGTTTCAACATTTACTAATTAGTAGATGAATGTTAATATAAAATATTTATTTTATTTTTAAAAACTTATAGCTCTTTTTAGGTCACTTAAATTAATTTACCCCTTTCATTTCAATTTTTTAAAGCAGCTAGAGACATTTAAATGTTTTTTTACATTTAAATTTCCGATGGTTTAGTATAATTTTCGGGTATCATTTACTGCATCTACCAGAACGAAAAGGGGTGAAAAAAACAAATATGCAACAAATAAATGTTACCAAAGGCAAGATAAGTTACTCTTCTACCTACCCGGATACATTTATTTGTGTTTTAACTTATTTTAAAGCGTTTTTTTTTGTTTAAAACAAACCTAGATTCTACTTTGTTAAGTTGGAACAAAAATGAAAATGGCCGCTCATAAACCTTGCACGATGAGTCCTGATAATCGCTAAAAATCGAAATATAAAGAAAATACTGGTAGAAACACAGTCAATAAATGTCACCAATCGTGCGAAAATGTAATGTTCTTGCTTATGTTGTTTAATTTCGATTTTTTTAGCGATTATCAAGGCTCATCGTGCAGGGTTTATGGGCGGCCATTTTATTTTTCGTTCTAACTTAAAAGAGTAAGTTTGTTTTGGACAAAAAACGCTTTAAAATAAGTTAAAACACAAATAAAATTATCCAGGTAGGTAGAAGAGTAACTTATCTTGCCTTTGGTAACATTTATTTGTTGCATATTTGTTTTTCTCCCCTTTTTCGTTCTGTTAGATACAGTAAATAATACCCTAATTTTCTACCGAGTGCTGCCATTAAGTTTTTAATTATTATTATTCGCACTTTCCGGGTGTTATCCTCTTTGTAAATGTGATCATTGGGTTTAGATTATTTATATTTTTTTAAATAGTAACTATTCATTTTTTAAATGGCAATTAGTCATTTTTTAATGGTTATTTTTTTAAATGGCAATTATTATTTTTTTTAATGGTAATTATTAATTTTTTGATGGTAATTTTCCTTTTTTTTAAGGCAATTATTCAGTTTTTTAAATGGCAATTATTATTTTTTTTAATTACAATTATTCAATTTTTTTTAATCGCAATTATTCATTTTTTTAATCGCAATTATATATATTTTTTGGTATAAAACAAATTATTTTCACTTTCATTGACCGCCCCTAGTGTGTTAGAGTCGGGATTAAGTTTTTATTTATTTTATTTCACTAAAACTACTCTATATTAAACATTAAGAGACTTAAGGATTTACAAACAAACTCTGTTAATATATCCTAGTTTATACCCGATCTATGAGTAGTGTTGACACAGTACCTACCGTTTTATAGCTAGTACGAAGAAAATGTAGCTAATGGGAGAGCAGATAGTTATATGCAGAAAAAAGTGCTACACCGGTAGAACTTATTAGACTGTAGCAAGTTGAAAATTCAAAAGATGTTAGACATGTACTTAGTATGTGTAGCAGTCATAAACATTAACATGTCTTTCTTCTCATGGAGAGCAACCCCTGTGAGGTGGTTTGGTCACACGAGGACCAATCAGCCTCCAGGGCGTACTAATTTCGACTAAACTATTGAAGAAATACTTCCAAACCTTTTGGGATTTGCAGGTCAGACAGAGAGCTTCCTGTCACCAACGAAGAAAGGCGTGCTCTTTCCTGCCTCCCTCCATTAAATAGCCGAGCGAAGCTATCTCCACTTGAAGATATATTGCTCCAAAATGACTTTCGGCAGCCGACAAACTTTCTTACTTCCTTTACTGTGACACTGTTTTAACTTTCGACTACCTACACCTAAAGTTGTTTGCAGAAAGGGCTTCGTTTTCCTATCATATGACGATTCTTTTATTATACAAAATATAGGGGTTGGCCTAATAGTCGATGCAAAGACCAACCTTCTATACTCTCACCACTATTCCCTTCTTCCCACCACTTCTCGTCTCAATGTGACGCAAAACAACCAAGCAAGATCGTCAGTTTTAGCATTATATAGATTGAGTTGCGCTATTGATTGAGAGGATCTGCGTTGACGACTCCATGGAAAATCTTTGTAAGTTTTAACAAAATTGAATAACAAAACAATAACAACAAAAAAAACTCAACACATTAAAACGAAGAAAGACGTCCTCATTCCTGTATCTACCCATTGGACAGCCGAGCGAAGCTATCTTTACTTGAAGATATATTGCTCCAAGAAAACTTTCGGCAGCCAACGAACTTTCTTACTTTATTACTTTCTTCACTGATATGATGTTTTAACTTTCGGCAACCTACACCAACGGTGTAGGTCACTCAAATAAATATATTTTCTGTCCTTTATAGAAGAGTTTTTTTTTTGTTTGTTTGACAAACCTTCTTCTTGTTGTAACTATATATATTAGGCCTTTGTATTGCAGTTCATGCAAATATTAGCTCTTATAAGTATTGATTTACTCCTCTCCAGGAGTTAGGGACAAGGCCAGTTTTTATCTTACTCCCACAAGTAAGATGTGACCCAAGGTCGGGTCGGGAAAGTGGGATTTAAAAATAGCCTGGGCAGCCCCGTCGGCATTTCCCGGTAGGGGATCCTCAGGCAGTAAGCAATAAACTTACTCCTCCCCAAAGAGGGGAGGCAAAGCCTGGGAAGGTTGACCTCCCAGAACTGCACAGGACATACCCATTGACCGCTGTAAATCAAGACCCGAAGACCAAGACAATACCAGTCTATGGGGTGCAGTATCCATCGGAACAGATACTACACTTTGATCTTAGCCAAAAGGCCAAGAACAACAAAAATTTAGTGAGTAAAAAAGTAGACAAAGTTACAAATTAGACTTAATTACTGTAATATTCTCCAGCAAAGATCTTTATAACGCTGAGTGGCTTTATATTTTTAACCAATCAGTATGTTGGATAGATTTTGGTACTAGTACAGCTTTTGAACCAGAAAAGAAGTGTTTTTTTTAACCCTAAACTAACCCTAACCCTAACTCTAACCTCGTCAATTTTTGTACCAGTATCTAGATTCTATTTCCAAATGCATCAAATGTTATTTAGTTGCTCCTCATATTTTGGAATACAGTTTTTTTTTTAATCCTTTAGACTTGTGTGAGATTCGAACTCTGGTATGGTAAGTGTAAAAAACTCGAAGTCAAGCATCTTAGTAATGTGTACTCTGCCTATTCCTTTTTTATCAACATGTTATTAATGTTTCTATTTGCGTACGAACCGACAAAGTCCCAAAACACCATAACTTTTTAATAATAAACGAGTGGGACCTGTGGAAATTCCACGGTTGTATCCTTTATATATTTCTGCCGGGATTAAAAATATTTCCATTCTATGGACGTCCAGCGCGACGTAGACCCCATAATCTTATTGCACCACCTTAGTTCAAACTGAAATATACTTATTTACATACTCTGGTTAATGTAGTTTCAGAATATATCTATTTATGGTGGTCTATCGCCAAAACCCTTGTAGGAGTTTGTGAAATATTTCCAATCTATGGACGTCCAGCGTGAATGCAGACCCTACGATATTATTGTACGATCTTCGGACAGAACAGATATTAAACTTTGATTCTAGCTCAAAGGCCACGAGTTTCACGTTCGACACAACAGCGATATCAGACGACATTATTTTTAATTACTTTCTTGCATAGCTTCTGCGGCGATCAGCGATCCTATCTTCTAAAAACTGCGGAGGTGATAACGTACGTACGAACATGACATTGCCTAAGTGTATTATTGGATAGATTTTTAATGTGTGTTTTAAAGGATATGTGGATTTGTGTGCTACATTTCATCTTTCATTACTGAGTGAATTATTGCCGTAATCGTCATCCATAGAAAACTTGAGTGTGTTGGAATTAAAGGATTGTCGCCGTAAAACTAACATTTCAATATAAAGATGAGTTGTATTTTTCTGTTTCTTTTGTGGTTTCTTTACAAATGTCTTCGCCAATGGTATCGCTGTAAATATTTCAGGACAATAGGGTTGATTCTTTTATCTTAAGTAAACATAACTAGATTATATTTTCCCTCGTTGTACTTTTAAAGGAATTTGAATATTACTTACAAGTTGTCCCTATCTGGCGTTTCCCCGGGAGTCATTTTACTCTCATTTACATTTCAATTTAAAAAAACAAAAAAAACATCAAAAACTTTTTTCTCTCTCTCTCTCTCTCTCTCTCTCTCTCTCTCTCTCTCTCTCTATATATATATATATATATATATATATATATATATATATATATATATATATATGGAGTTTCCTTAGTTGAGATTACTCGGCTCAAAGAGAGAGAAAGAGAGAGATAAAGAGACAGGAATTTTTTTACCATTATACTAAACCATTGCATCACTCACTCTACCAACCCTATTATTCTTGGGGCGAGCACTTACTTTTTGCGTCCACTCGCTTTGAAATCTGACAGGACCAAGAGACCACAATGCCCTTCTAGGGAAATGACGTCAGACATTAACTTCGGCTTATTCCTCGATGTCATCTTCCTAACCCCACTGCCATCCACCATTTACTAGCCTTCAGTATCTAACAATAACATACAAAAACCCCAAGGAAAGATTGTCCTTGATTAAATACTAAAAATGTCATTTAAATCTGATAAGTCGTCGGATTTTATGTTGATCATTTTAAACCCAAATTCCAATTGTGTACTGTGCATTTCATATTATCTGCCCTTTGTGGTGTGTGCAGTCACATAATAAATAGCAAGAAAGTAATTGTATTAATGGAGAAGTCATGTAATGTTAGAATGTATTCAATAAAACAAATTTGAATTCAAACGATTAATATATATATATATAGATGTATATATATATATATATATATATATATATATATATATATATATATATATATATATATAGTAATCCAAAGACAAACTGTTTCGCTATATCACAGCTCTTCAATGAGGCTAGACTAGCATTACTCTCAAACCAGGGATCGAACCTTCAACCATCTAGTTAATAGTCGGCAGCTCTTACCACTGTGATACGAAAAAAGCGCTCGTAAATAATACAATGTTTTTTTATATGAACATTAAACGAATTCTAGATTCCAATGACCACTTCTTTATTCACACTTCAAAAAATCCATATATATATATATAATATTTGATTTATACAAACATTTGGCGACTACACATCAAGACATGTTTCAATCATAGCTTTAGCAAGCTAAATTTCCTCAGGCCGGGAGAAAATATAAGTATCCGCTATGAAAATATGAATGTCTGCTCTCATGGCTGTCTTCAAATCAAATGTCAACAAATACTTGTCATAAACTGTCCCTATAAGTAAACAAACTTTGTTTATTCCATTCATTTTCAGTCTTTTTGGTAATATTCTTCATCATCAAACTAACAATCTATCCATCTCGTTAACTTTTATCCTCAAGTTGCTTTCGGCCTAAATAAATGGTGACTCGTTAGTAAAATAAAGTCTTACTGCGCTAAGACGATTTCGGAAAACGTTTTTCCATTTAAATTTCCCTCTTTCTTCTGTTGCCGCCTGTCAAATCCAGTGGCAGATAACTCTGCTTCAAAATGTCTTTTGGGCAAGGAAGATAACTTTTTAGTGCAAAGTTATTTTCCTTTAAATATAAAAATATTTAATTTTCCTTTAAGTATAAAATATTTAAAAGCATATTTAGGGGGTATGTAGCCAACTAACAGTAATACAGACGTTTTAAAAAATACACGGCTTAGCACAGACAATTAAAACCTCCTGATTATCGTAGTAATTCTTTCAGTTGTGAAATTGCTAATAAATCATTTATTAATGTTGATCTACGTTGAATCGTTTTCATCCATTTATTTCTTCATATTTGTGTCTTACCACTCACAAACCATTTCACAACAATTAATACGTTGCGAATATTGATAACCAACGTGCATATCAAATGAATTTAGTTTATCCACACGTGCGTTGATAAATATAATGGAATAGAATATGGGATATTCCAATCCTTTAAATGTCTTCCAGTCTATTATGTTGTTTTTGTTTTAAATAACAGGTTGGTAATTAACTCGTCCTACAACAGCATTTACATGCTTTCCGAAGATCTGTCTGGAAATATGTACCTCAATTTTTTCTTGCTGGCCGTAATGGAATCAATCGCAGCCGCACTCTACTGTATAGGAATAAGAAGGCAAGTTTTTTTTTAATCTCGTGTGTATGTCTGTTCCTCGTCTCTACGTGACTTACACATTATTATTATTCTATTTGCTATTAATCGATTATTCATTGCAATAAAAAGGCAATAGCTTTAAGTAATAAAACTAGCTTTTTAAAAGTCCTATTTAAAAAATAATTTGATTATGAAATTAAATCCAGCAGAAAATATTTTGATTTCTTCGTAAACAAATAATCTTTTGGTAATAGTTGAAACAAGAATGAATTACTTCGTGACTCTTCGAACTCCGAAAGGAATTTAGAAGCATTTAAATTGTCGAATTGAAAGTCAATTCTGCATTAAAATTATTAACAAACCCTGATTTATTAAAAGATTAAAATTTTGGAAGCTCTTTACATCCAATCATTTTATCAATAAAGTTATGTTATCACGTCTCGTATATCTGTGCTTCTCGTCTCTCTGTGACTTACAAATTAGTATTATTTTATATGAATTACTAGTAGGACCCGTGTACTGGAGTTTTACGGGGAAAATGAGGAAGTAAAGAAACTCTTGTCCGCACTTCTGACAACAACAACAACAACAACAACAATAACAATAATAATAATAATAATAATAATAATAATAATAATAATAATAATAATAATAATAATATTATTATTATTATTATTATTATTATTATTATTATTATTATTATTATTATTATTATTATTATTATTTCTTCTTCTTCTTCTTCTATATTAATTTATATACTGTTAAGTTATAAATAAAAGCTTTGATGTTTATCAAGAGCAGACCCCAGGATTTTTCCGTGTCCTAAATTCATATTTCATTAGAATTTGGGACGCTATTTCATATTATTATTATTATTATTATTATTATTATTATTATTATTATTATTATTATTATTATTATTATTATTATTATTATTATTATTATTATTATTTAATAGTGTAACAATATGAATTAAAAGATCGTTACTAAATAGTCTTTTCATTAACGTTTCCCGAAACTTAAAACGTTTTCAAAAGTTCTACACTTAAAGGATTTAAAAGCCTTTAAACTGTTAGTTACTTCTTGTCATTTTATATTCGTCTCTCGAGCATAGTCCGTTTCTCTTTACCGCGTGGTCGATATGGGTGGTAGGTTTCTTTTAACGGGGATACATTGTGCAGTGAGGTTTATGCGTGTGTCTCTCTTTCAACGTGACCAATCGATTATACGATGCTCCAAACTCCATTCAAACGTTGTTTACTCTTTGTTAACACTGGGTGCGTGTTTTCGTGAGTCTTGTAAGGTATGCGTGTTTCTTTGTCCTTATATGTGCGTGTGTGCCGTGGATTTTTTAACTCAATTTCTTTTCTCCTTTTACAAACATATCCGGTGTTCACTTCATTATAATTTAAACAAAATTTACCTCATTTTTTCTTCGTTTCCTTATTCTCATTCTTCATTGGTCGTTGTCGTCTTCGTCGTCTAGTGTTGTGCCGTGGGTTTTCTACCTTCTTTGTTGTATCTCTTCTCGGTCGTCGATCGTCTTCTGTGGTGGATCTGTGAACAAACTTGTTTCTTACGACAAAAGGGGAATCAAAATAGAGGTTAAGAGGATTCTGACATGCTTTTATTGATCTTCATCTTAACAACGTCGAGCGAGAGGTCCGTGCTATCTTATTTTCTTAATATCTACTTATCATGCTGCTAAATTGGAGGGCAGTTTTATATTCGACAGACAAAAATGTGGGGGAATATTTCTCTTTGATTGATACTGACTTAATTTAAAGTTTCAAACAATATTTCAACACGTCCACTCGTTACGACGTCCCATGTTAGTAACAATTTAGGTAACCGACATATTCGCTTGTCCGGCTCAAAACTATTCTTTTCTCACAGTTTCAAATGTTCTCACAGTTTCAAATGTGACGTCATAGTTCCTTTGTCTCGTCAACCAATCACATAACCGTGTTTTTACTCGTTTTTAGCTTAACCTTTGCTGGCCCCAGATCTTTCATCTCGGCCAAATCCTGTCTATATCCTATTAAATTGAGAATGAATCATTCAACAAAATCCCGGGTCATACTAACCTGTACTTACGTTCTTAAACTGAACCCCGGCCACAATTCATACTAGTTAACGTACACCTTTTCAGAAATATAGGGCCCCTCATAATCTAACAATAGTAGTCTCAACTTTTGGATGTTTTTAGTTGGATTTATTTTTTTGAACAATCAGGTCAATTCCCTTGACTTTAGACACTCAAGCTGTACCTGTTTAAGCCATTTATGGTGTCTTTTCATTATGGTTCCAAGCGTTCCAATTACAACGGAGATCACTTTAACTTCTTTACATTTCCATAGTCTAACTAATTTCAATTTTAGATCTTGATATTTATTTGTTTTTTCATGTTTTTTCTCTGGTATCGAAGGGGCAGCCTATGTCAATGATTAAGCGAGTCCTCTTGTTTTGGTTTAGAATGTTCAAGAACCTTATCAGTTTACAAACTGCGCATGTCCCAAAGAAGTTTGACATTGTCGTTTTGTTGTACCACTTCTGGCTTATGCTCATATCACTTCTCATTGTAGTCCAATTCATAGAGTATACATATATTCCAGTGCAGTACCTGAGCGACTTTGTCGTGTATGGATTTTTTATATTGATGTTATGCTAGCATAAAGCATTCAGATACAATGTGCGCTAAGATTTCTTCTCTTACATTAAACAATCTGCAAATCGGTGATTCTGCAGCTTTGTCAATGTAATGTTTGAACTATTAGTATTATTATTTATACTCACTAGGAATTCTTACACAGGTCATCATCAGAGATTACTCACTGATAATAACCTGTGGGTTCCCCTGGAATCTGGGTGACAACAAGTCTCCCCAGATTTTCAGTACTCTCCACCACTTTCGATAACTTTTGCAAATGCTTTTGTGTTATCGCAACAGCCGCTTACCATTTATTTTTCGCTGGCAACGATCATTGGTGTTCATTAGAATTTGGGCGGCAATAAGCCTCTCCAAGGTCCCAGTACTCTTTGCACTCATCCAGTGGAGGTCTGGTTAGTGCTCTCCCTCCTCGGTCCTTCCATCCTTCTTGGCCTTTCACAACTATTTTGTGTCGTATCAGCCTCGGCTGCTACCTATTTGTTTCAAGATTTCTTGCAGTTTCAGTTCCTTCCATCTTTTTGTTTTACTTCTGTTGCAGTTTTCATGTGGCTGGTTAGTGTTTTTAGATTATGTGGGCTGGTTTCTGCATTCGAGGATTTTCCTTAAGATTCCAGCTGTTTTCATTATTTCTGTTCGCTGTATAATCTCAGTCTTCCCCTTGATTCCAGTTTCTCCTAGTCATTTTCCCAGGTTTTTCGGGACTGTTCCTAGTGCTCCTACGATTATTGGTATTATATTGACTTTCTTCAAGTTCCATATTCCTTTCAGTTCTCTGGTAAGATCCATGTATTTGCTTCGTTTTTCTATCTCTTTGATCTTCATTCTGTGATCTGCTGCGATGGAAAAATCTAGAATTTGGCAGGTGCTTTCCTTTTTGTTAACTATTATGAAGTCCGGTCTCCTTGCTTGGGTGAGTTTATCTGTTTGTACCTCCATGTTCCAGATGATTTTGCAGTTTTCGTTTTCCAGTATTGTCTCCAGTTTGCATTTGTACCATTTGTCTGCGTGTTTAAAATGCAGTCGTTTGCATAGTTCCCTGTGTACTGCTATCCCCGCACAGTGGTGTCTATTCTTGTATTCTTTTGGGGCTAGTTTGCTACATTCACTTATTATGTGGTTTACAGTTTCGTCTTGTTGTCCACCGAGTCAACATTTACAGTTTCCCTGGGTTTTATCTATTTTAGCTTTAATGTAGTTAGTTCTAATCACATTGTTCTGTGCAGCTGTCAGTAGCGATTCCGTTTTCCTGCTCAACTGTCCTTTTCTAGGTATTTTTGTGATTCTCTTCTCTTGTCATTCTTATGAATTGCCCATGTAGCTGTTTCTCTTCCCACTTTTCTTTACTTGTCTTTTTGTTTCTGGTTTCGCTGTTTCCTGTATTGTTCATTTTGATGGTGTCTCTTGCTGCGGTGATCAGTCTTTTTGTGTTTTGAGTTATATATTTTTCCAAGTCTTTTTGCGTCTTCCAGTCTTCTATACTTACCAATCCTCTTCCCTCTTCGTTCCTTTTCACGTAGAGTCTGTCAGTATCATCCTTCGGATGTAGTGCATTGTCCCCAAGCTCCCCAAACCATCTTCCTTGTCTTCTGGTCAAGATGCCTAAGTTCTTCTTTTGTCCAGTCTATGAATTGCCAGATTGTCTTATTAGTGATACCACCCAGGTGTTTATTCCTTTAACTAGATTTCTACTATATAGTTGTGTTTCTAAAAGTTTCCTTGTTCTTCTCTGGTATTCTTTTCCAATCTTCTCTTTCATTTCTGTTGATTTGATGGTATCTGCTTCCAAAACTTCAAAATATTTGTAGATATCATGTTTGTCAAGCGCCCTCATCTTCTCTTGGTTGGGCAGTTCCATGCCCTCCACTGTCTCCAGTTTTCCTCTTTTCATCTGTAGCAGTGCACACTTTTCCATCCCAAATTCATTTTGAATGTCTTGGCTGAAATTCCGGTCGTGTTTATCAGCTTTTCCAGTTCTTTTTTTGCGTTTTGCAAATAGCTTCAGGTCGTCCATATACATTAGGTAGTATATTCTTTGTTCTGTGTCTGTGAACTTGTATCCAGCATCACATTTCTTACATATTTAGTTAAGTGGTATCATGGCTATGATAAACAGTAGTGGTGATAGAGAGTCTCCTTGGAAGATGCCTCTCTGTATTTTTATCTCATCAGGTATTGTCCTCTAGCTGTCAGTTCCAGTCTCCATATTCCTATGTGCTTTCTTAATAATATTAATAATCTAGTCGGATATCTGTAACATTCTTAAGCATCCAATTATCCATGCTTGAAGGATTCTGTCATAGGCTTTCTTGTAGTCAATCCATGCCATGGCTATGTTCTTTTTCCTGCTTTTCCCCGCCTTCAGGAACTTTTGGTCTATGTATAACAGGTTATGCATCCCTCTTTTTCCTTTCCGGCATCCTTTTTGTTCCTCGGGTAGTAGTCCACGATTGTTAAGAGAGTGATAGATTTGTTCTCTCAATTGTACCATTAGGATTTGCACATGGTTGGTAAACAAGTTATTGGTCTGTAGTTGCTAGGGGGGCATTCCCTTTTCGAAGTCTTCCTTTGGTCATACATTCTGGTACATCTGTTTTGTCAAATACATCCTTTCAGTTTTTGCGTTAGTTTTTCATGTAGGGTCGTAAATTTTATAAACCAGTATGCATGAATTCCATTGTGACCTAGAGCTTTCCAGTTGCCATTTTTCTTAGGTTCGTCTTGAACGTTTCTTCATTAATTTCTGTTTCTGTTCCTTCTTCAATATCCTGAAGTTCTTTCATGTTTTTCAGCCATTTTACATTTCTTTTGTGGTCTTGAGGCTGTCCTCATATCTGGCTCCAGAAGTGTTTTGTTTCTGTCAGGTCCAGTTGTTCTGTTCTTGTTTTTCCCCATTTACATTTTGATAAATCTGTCTTTTATTGTTTTTGAAGGTCATGTTTTGTTTGTACTTTTCCGATTTGTATATGCATTGTCTCAGTCTTCCTTCTTTTGCTGCTATCTTTTGTTTTAGTTCTTCATGTTTCTTATTTAGTCTTGCCTTGTGAGTCAAATTTCTCCTCTTCCATCGTTTCCTGTTTACTTTCATCTTATTTTCTGTTTTAGCTTCTTTCCGAAGTTTGGTGATCTGGGTTTCTAGTCTGATTTCCCATCCAAGCTTCATCGGTCCATTCTTTTGGCCAGTTTTGATTTCTGTTTTTAGTTTCATGCTTACTGTTTTTGCCCCTGCAAATTAAATTGTTTAGGTCTGTGATAGTATCTGTTGAGATGTATTGGAGAAGTCTGTTTACCTTTTCTGTTTCTAATTTTAATTTCTTCCACTCTTCGTTCCTTAGAGATGGGATTTTGTTTTGTCCTCATTCATAAGTCATTTGATGTTTTCAATTTCTCTTGCTTCATCCTCAGTGAGTTCTGTGATTTTGTAGTTTTCAGTCTCCTTGGTTTCAGTGTTAATGTTTTACTAGTCATCTGTTAGTCTTGACTCGGGGGTGTTTCCTGATTTGTTAAACCATCTATGTTTTGTTTTTTATTTCCATTAGTTCTATCTCTGAAAACCATCCTCTTTTGAGGATCTGTCTTGCTTGGTTTTCAAGCCTTTAAGTGTTTAGTAGTCAGTATACATGTCCCCTAGATTTTTCATTCGCTTCCGGAAGGCTTTTTCTTTGTGTTTACTTCTGTAGTAGCATTCCATTACCAGTCTATTCTCCTTTGTGGTCCATTCCTTTCTATGGCTTTTTGGATTGTTCTGTTCATTCTTGCTTTCTTTAGCTTGGTCTGTGTTATTGTCGTACCTGGAATTAGAGAGGTTACTTACCTATTTTTGGTCTGTGGTATTGTTCCTGAAATTAGATGAGCAAACATTCGCAGGATGCTGACCAGGTCTCTCATGTTGGCCAATAAGGGACCACCTGCCGATCATGACACTCAGATCTTTCTTTGAGTCCCACGGCTTGTATCATTATTATATAGCATTAGTCATATTTGGTGTATGTGGTAACCCCAAGCCCAGGCTTAGTTTACCTATGATCTTATCACAGGGATAGTGTTTTTCATGAGAGACAAGGTGCACTATCACACACACATCAAGGGACAATTAGAAAAAACAAAACAGTTACAAAAGAAAATTGAAGAAGAAAGAAGTAAATAAATAAATTAATATATATAAATATATAAAAATTAAAACATGAAATGTAATATATATTAAGTATCTACTTAGCATTCAAATCTCCTAACACAATGATAGGTTTCCCTTCGATATTTAATGACGAATTGAAGCAGGTTAGTGTGAAGGCGTTGATTTATATTTAACTAAATATCCTTCTGAAATTTGCAAACACGATCGACTTTTTAGTTTAGCATTTTAGCATATATTTATCAGTCTCGTCTTTTAAAACTCTGTTCGGTACTGTTTTTAGTCGCATCTCTGCTCAACTAGGGATCAACACATGACTTTTTTTATAAATTTTAAATTTCTTCCAGTTATTATCCATTCAAATATAATTTCAATCAAAACAAATTCAAAACTTATTATTATTATTATTATTATTATTATTATTATTATTAGTAAGTAAGTTAATACTTACTTACTTACTTTCTTACTTACTTACTTAGATATACCATATTTTCGATTTGTATCTCTCCCGTATTTAAATCTTGAATTATGAAAATGTAGAAAATGTAATTTGAAATAAATAATTTAATTGCTGGCTTCAATTCAAATTATTAAAAATGTAATTTTTCGTTTTTACTATGTAGCGAGTTACAATTTTTCTAATGTAAAGAATTACATTAGAAAAATTGTAACTCGCTACAGTTTCTTTCTGAAAATAACTATTCCGGCTAAAATGACATTAATGACTCCCGGACAACACCGAGTACGTGCAGCTAGTTAGTTATAACTTTATAACAATATCATCATCATCATCATCATCATCATCATCATCATCGGTTTAATGTCCGTTTTACATGCTGGTATGTGTTGGACGGCTTTAAGAAATTGACTTTGAAACAAACCTATCTCTGGCCAAGTCTTTATCTATCCCTCTTTCTCTTGAGTCCATTTTTATACCCTTCCTCCCAAGCTTTCCTTTTTCTACCTTTTCCTGTGAACTTAACCTGCTACCTTAAATGTTATACATCTACTGACCCAAGAACTCTGATACATTTTTTCAACGTGGCCATACCATCAAAGTCTCCTGTTCTGCACACATCTCCCTATACTGTCCAAATTTAATCTTCCTCTGAGGTCATCAGAACTAAACCTGTTTCTTTAAGACTCACATTACACATCCATCATATCATTCTCATATCATTTCTCTCCATGCAACACATGTCCTCAACCATCACTGGCCAGGTTTCACTTCCATACATCATCACACTGCGTACACATGCCTGATAGACTCTTCATGTGGTCGACAGTGGTAACGCTCTGCTGGTTAGTAAAGGCAGAAGTTCCCTGAACTTACTCCATCCTCACTTAACTTTTTCAATCACACAAGCACCTGCTCCACTCTGTGCTCCACTCTGTGCTCCAATTGTATCACCAAGGTAACGAAACTTCTAGCCAACCTCAATAGCTTCACCATTCAGATATACTTTCTCCACATCTGAGTTCTCATTCATCTTCATTGTCTTACACTTCTTGCATATAAACTGGGTATCATCTCTCAACTGCCCATTCCACTTCACTTCTTATTTACACAATGCTTACAAGTACCACACATGATTGAATTGCCCCCAACTCCCTTTCCACAAACTGAGCAAGAGTACTTTCCGCTTTGGTTCAATTAATAATTTTGGAACCAAACGTTGTTTGATACTGATTTTGAAGCCTTTAAACTGTCAATTAGTAAATAATTTTGGCGCTTGGGCACAAAAAGGCACCTGTGAAATATGGCAGTTAAAAATAAAATGACCGCAAAACATTATGAAGTACTTACTTGGTATTGAAAATATTACCATATACCAAAAATTACGGAAAATGATCAAGTAGAATTTTAATAGAAAATAGAAATAATTTAGCGACTTTTAGCTTTTGACGTCAAAGGAAGACAATCTGATAATGGTGGACTTCTCTGGACTACGATGCATAGTTGAATTTCATAAATAAAATAAAAAATGCTCGATCATTTTCTGTAATTTTCGGTGTACGGTAATATTTTTCAATACCAAGTAAGTACTTCATAAAATTTTTAACTGTCATATTTCACATGTGTCTTTTTATGCACAAGAGTCCTAATTTCTGGCTAGAATTAAAATTTATAGACAAAAGTCGGTTTCTACGTGTCTGTAAACCAAAAAGCCAATTTTATATATTTAAAAAAAAAAAAAAAAAGTTTTGTTTTATGAAGAATAACGTTTTCTGGCAGGCAAATAAGATACGATTATAGAACCACCGGATAATTGGTTCAAGATATGCTGCAAGAAACAATATCATCAGAAGTGGTCTTGATGCAGCTGGGTTGTCTTCCCAAATCGAACCCGTGGTAATAGAAAGCTACCGAATCGGATTACCATTTTCTCTGTTTTAATAGGGAAATGTCGTCGCTTTGGGATACTACCAAAGCCGGTGCTAGGAATTGCAGGACCTAATTAGAAAGAGCCCCTACTCTATATAGTAAAATTTATATTTCCTATAATAAAAAACCCACACAAACCAACAAAAAACGAATAAACATTAAATGCCTGCTATAATAACATTTTGATAGGCAATCTGAGAAGTTTTAAGATACCGGCTTCCTGACTTAAAATGCAACAAACATTGATGTTATTGTTTTTTTCTTTTCCCTTTGCAAAACTCAATCATGTTCTGCAAAGTTAAAAACAAAAACAACAATTTTCCTCAACAAAACAACCAAACCAAACACCATGAATAAATATTTGAAGATATAAAGAACTTGAAGCATGAAATTTTTTACCAAAATGATCTGATTTGGCATTAAATAACCCGAAAAGGGTTGATATGCCATAAAACAAAACAACCAAACCAAACCTTGTTCATATTGGAGATTTTTGGTGATTGTTTAGTGTTATGAGTGTGCTTATTCACCTTTTTCTTAACTATGCTCTATACATAGTGATCTAAAAAATTGGAATCTGGGGTGCTAGGGGGCCAAATGTTAGGGTGTCAGGTGATCATAAAAATTTTCAGTCATCCATTTCTGCATTCCATGAACCTTGTATCATTGTTCCTTAAGCTGATATGTATCTACCTCCCACAGCGGTAAGATGTGACACAAGGTCGGAAAGTGGGATTTGAAAAACCAGCGCCCGAGAAGTTGAGCACTCTAGCCTACAAAAAATGCCTGGGCAACCCCATCGGCATTTCCCGGTAGGGGCGCCTCAGGCAGTAAGCAATAAACTTACTCCTACCCAAAGAGGGGAGGCAAAGCCTGGGAGGTTGGACCTCCTAGAACTGCACAGGACAAACCCATAGACCGGCGTAAATCAAGCCCCAAAGGCCAAGACGATACCCGTCTATAGGGTGTAGTATCCATCGGAACAGATACTACACTTTCATCTTAGCCAAAAGGCCAAGTAAGATACTACGCTTTGATCCCGACATGACCTTTAGTCATCGCATGTGATCACTTGTAACTGATGTCATCATGATGGACATTTCCGATTCTTTCTTCTGGCACACAGTGTTCTTTTGCAATCGACTTCATGGATGTTCTAAATTACCACCAACGGTGTGCTGTACTTGCTGAATAGATTCAGGTATTCTAATGCTATTAATGTGGTGAGAATATCTTATATTTTCATAATGATCACACCTTTCCTTTAATTCTTTGGAAATTTTGTAAACGAAAGATCAAGTGACTTTTAACCCTGAAATGCTTTATTTTTTTATATTGGTTTGAAAGAAGTGAAAAACGTTTCATAGGGGTAATATAAAGTAATAAAAATGTTTTTTGGAAAAAAATGTATGTTGAACAAAAATAAATGATGTTTCAAATGTGCAACAAATGGCATAAAATTTTACATGTATAACAAAACACTACAATACATGCATCTAAATAATCATAATACACTAGAGAATCATAAAATAATTTTTACTTACCATTATAATGACTAGATGTAAAAGTTTAGACTCTTGAATTAGGCAGATGATACACCAATGACACTCGCCTGTGACATCGAAGATAATGATTACCTATGTAACGGGTGTGCTGATGCAACATTATACTAATACCTACTCACACTTGCCAACAAGCTCGTTGCAGATGTGAAACAAGTTGCAGTTTGACACATTTTCGTTGAATATTATATTAAATAGGCATTTTGTTGGAATGTGTCATATTTGAAACAAAAACATTTAAGGGTTTAATAAAAAGAAAGGCAATTACAGACATACACTTTTAGAAAAAGACTTTCTAATTTTTTTATTATTTGATTCCGATTTTGAAAAATGTCTAAAATATAATGCTTAAGCTTTAGGGGTCTTAAAATGAAATTGAAATTCAGGAAATCTTGTCTAATTGGTATTTAATGACTATGGATCAAATTTAATGCAAACCTGAAATATTTGAATTTTCAAATGAGAGTCTGTGCCCATATTATACCCCCTAAAACCCTTTTAAAATACTCCAAAGAAATTGAAATTCGGGGAATATTTATTAATACTAAGTCCAGTGGGATAATACATAAAATCTAAAATATATAAGTAGTTCTGAAAAAAAATTATATAGTGACTATTTTAGAAATAGAAAAACCTGTCAGAGACTATGTAGTCAAGAACTCATACAGTAAAGTGAACCACCACTCTAAAGTCTAAAATGTTTTTCCAGATATTTCCAGGGTGTTGACATGTAATTGCATAAAAAAATAGGGTACTGGTACAGCTTTTGAACCAGACACACCCGCCTTTTTGTTTGGCAGCTTCTGGCTGTTGATGTAAACAGCCGGAAGATGCCGAAGCGCTTAGCCAATTAGAAAGGTTTGAGAAGCAGACGACAACTCTGGGTCTTCGGAGGATAAGACCCCGCAAAGAAGGAGGGTTTCCTGCTGATAGTACCCAACACGAACACCAAAACCCTCCTTCTCATGTCTGCGTTAACTCCAAAAGAAAATCTGCAAAATTTCTGAAAATGACTAAAAAAAAAGCTTGTACAGCTTTTAAACTGGACAAAAACTGAACTGTTTCTTAACTCTAAACTAACCTTAACTTAGTCGATGTTTGTCTGGTTCAAAAGCTGTACCTACCAGTACCCCCCCCCAAAAAAAAATCTGTAAAAATCGTTGTTTCATTGATTATATTATTTACAATCTTTAGTTTATTCATAAAAAAAACACAATTTATTTTAAAAATTCATGAGTGTTTTTCTTTCATCATTTTTCCTGTTTGATTCGGCTTTTTTCGGCTGTTTACGTATTTCTGTGTCAGCTAAAGTCGGTTTTGTCTTGTTCAAAAATTCAAAAAATAGAATCTCATTTTTATTTTTCCGTTAACAGCATGAGAGCAAAGGGTAAAACAAACACCAATAATTCTTCTGTTTTTACATGAATGTTTGTTTTATATTTAGAAAAGAATATAAAACCCATGCAGAAATCTTTTTGAGGTCACGGCAGATTGTGAACCACATTAGTTTTTGATGTTTTATTTTTTAACTTATACAGACTCCACCTACATGAATAACAGCATGCAAGACCAAAAACGCTAACCCTAACCCCACAAACCTATCTAGAGTCTGAACCGCTTGCTGTTTTCTAGCTAAAGCCAAAAACAATTGAGTCAGTTTCTTAGGGGGAGTAAGTACTGGCTAAGGGGTAAGGGAAATGAGATATGGATTCATTGGGGTTGTGTGGTGTCCTCCAAGATAAATGCCATTCGGGGTAGGTTGAGTGCAAAATAAATCCTGAAAGATCTCTAATACCAAAAAATAAAACAGTGTCGGGACTCTATCATTCTACTAGCCAAGGAACTTATGGCAAAAGTAGGACGACAAATGTAGTCATTCAGTTGAATACAAAATTAACTAGTGTATTTAGACGTAAACAGATCCAACTGCAAATGGTCAGTTGCAGAAATGTCACTGTTGAGTTTCAGGTCTTCTCACTTCTCCAACGATGAAGGTTGGATGTTGACGTTGCACTGCAGAAGAAGAACAACTCGATGAACTGAAAGAGAAATTGTCCTGAGAAGGACAGAGGTATGCACGCATGTCATAGTTCGCTATTGTCCTAAGAAGGCGAGAGTTTGTCTTAAGAAGAACAGCGTAATCTCAAGAGACTGCTCAAGTCAACGGCTGGACAAGCAGAATTAGTTAACAACCAGATGAAGTTGTGATAGTTATAACTATAGATAGCTGATCATGTGGCTAAAGAAACAAAAACAAAAGGATGACAAACACGAGAATTCAGTTGAATATAAAAATAACCAGTTTATTTGAAGATGAAAACGTACAAATGCAAATGGTTGCAGTCTGTTGCCGGCGTCGCACAATGGTTAGTTTAAAATGTATGTTCTGCTCGCTTCTTCTACAATGAAGGTCGGGTGTTGATGTTGAACTGCAGTTGGAGAACAGCTCGGTGGACTGAAAGAAAAATTGTCCTGAAAAGGACATAGTTTATCCTTGTGAGGACAGAGGTATTTGCAAGTGTCGTAGTTTGTTATTGTCCAGCATTCTGAGTTGGGACAAAATAAAAATTGTCTCAGTCTGGAAGAATCTCTTATTCATCGACCAAGGACAAAACAGATACTACCCTCTGATCCCAATCAGAAGGCCCTGATATAGTCATACTCTTCAAAAAAATGCGATTCAACAAATTCTATAACTCGGTGATTGCTTCAGAATATACCGGTGTTGCTTGGGACTGATGTATGGTGATCGGTCTTACAACTTGTTGAACACAAAGACAATATGGCAATGGGCAAAGAAGAGTGACAAACAGAAATTTAGCTGAATATAAAAATAATCAGTTTATTTGAATATAAACAGGTACAATTGCGAGTGGCTATGGTTAGTTACCAGTGTCGCAGGGGCATTTGTGTTTAGTTTCTAGACTGCCCATTCTCTTACGATGAAGGTTGGGCGTTGACATCGCACTGCAGTTAGAGAAACAACTCGGTACGTCTGCTCACTTCTCCAATGATGATGGTCGAATGTGGACGCTATACTAAGTAGAAGAACAGTTTGACGGACTGAAAGAGAAATTGTCCTGAAAATGACAGTTTATCTTCAGAGACACAAAAGGTATTCGCAAATGTTGTAGTTTGTTATTGTTCTGAGAAGGATAGAGTGTATCCTGAGAAGAGCAGCGTAATTCCAATGATCTTTTATCCAATTTAACAACGGCAACAAAACGTATTCAAACTTAGGGGTAGAAATACCAGGTATAGAAACCAGGCACAGGATTATCCCACTCGGTGAGATGGGCCAATAGATCTTATCATATCATCTATCTAGGAGAATGATGTAAAACCTGTGTCCTGACTTCTGACGTCTTGGCATCGACCCAGTGAAGGAATGAAACCTCCTTAATTCTTAATCTTTGTCAACAACTTTCCTAGAGCTGGAGACTCAAACAGATCTAAATCTGGTCGAGTCAACAGCTGGATAAGTGCAGTTAATCGACAACCAGACAAATTCACCTAACATTAGCAGGATGAGCTAATCGAGTTACAGCTGGACTAGTGGTGTTAATCACAGTTAGACGAAGTATCAGTAGTTATAACCATAGCAGCTGACCATATGGACTAGGTAGTTAGTCAAACGACGACAAGCGTCCTGTTGCCAGACATAAAAATAAAGTGGGCCATTTTCTGTTCGTAAGGCTGTTGAATTCATCTTTCACAGGCTGACGATAGCAATGAGCCGAAAATGAATTTAACATCCAGGTTTGTTCAATCTGGATGAGAAACTGGTGCAAATGAACAATGTCCGGTTAGTTATCAAGCGAATGACGATTGTAAGCTGCCGACGACAGCAGATTTGCATAATAATAAAATTAACCTTCAGTGATCCTAATATTGATATTGTATCATTTGCATTGGTAGTTGGCCATTTTAATGAAAATAATTTTCGCTTTTATTTATTTCACAGATTTGGACACAAAATCCCTATGATTTCTTGTGAACTTCTTGGAGCTGTGTCCTTGATAGCCGCATGTTTAATCGTTAAATTCGGGGGTAAGTTTATGTTTGGAGAAATTCGGTGCATCTTTACAATCAAACTTTATGTTCATATTTATAATGTAAGCATGTAATAAAGTAAGTCGTAAGTCGGGGGGGGGGGGTATTTTAGAATTAAACAGACGGAGATTCAAATTATCCGTGTAACAGATTGTATTCGAAAAAGATATTGTTGCAGTTTTATCAATCAAATCTATATACTGAAGTGAGTCATATAATGAAAGTAAAAATAATCCTGGGCAACGCCGGGTAGGGACAGCTAGTGTTCTTTTATATAATAACGTAAAGTCAGTTAATTTGTCGATTTGAGTCATTGATAGTTTCCCGCCTATAAAATACATATTTGATTCTGGCTAGCCAGTCAATTATGACAATTATCGGTCTATGTTCTTTTTTAATGTAAAATGATCACTCGCTTCCGAGCCAACAGGCAGTAATGATCACTCACTTCTGGACCAAATAGCGTTTTTTATGGATATATAACTACTTTTTACGGGAGATAAATAAATGGTTACATGTTTATCCACGATCATGGAAAACAAATGGTATGACACTTAAAGGCAAGCACAGAAATGTGGGAGGGGGGCGGCTCCCACTAATGAATAGATAGGCTAATGCATGCGATTTGGGCTAGGTGGGTAGTAATTCTGATGGGGTGTCGGGGTAAGGGTAGAGTGATGTCCACTATTAATTCATGTTTCCGTTAGAAAAACACAAAAAAGTAAGTAATTAGTTTATTTATAACATGTTTTAGTGCATTTTTTTACCTGAAAAAATAATTAGTTTCCCCCTAAACACATACACACACATACACACACAAAATTAATCTAAAAAAAAAATTAACAAAATGTTCAAGATCAAAAAAATGGTTAGCTGTCCTTAAAAACGCTGAAAATGGATGATCAGGTTATGTTAAATTTATATGCGAAAGCGATCCCCACTCTAAAATATTATTTGTTTGTTTTTTGTTGGCATTGTCTTATTTTATTTTTCCACCAACTTTTTAAAACTATTTGCATTTAATTGGATTAAACAACAAAAACAGGAAGAATCTCATATTTCGGGGGGGGGGGGGGAATAACATAGGGTGCAGGACTCCAATAGGGTTCGATAGCCTTTATGTGTTTATACATATATGTACATGGCATTTGTAGATTTGAAAAAGCTTTTGACTGTGTCCCAAGAAGGGTCACCTGGTGGGCTCTGTGGAAGTTGGGTGTTACAGAGTGGCTGGTTCAAGTGGTGATGTCTATGTATGACAATGTACGCAAGTCGGGTATGAGTCGGTAACAGTTACAGTGACGAATTTAATGTTAAAGTGGCCGTCCATCAAGGATCTTCTTAAGTCCCCTTCTATTAATCATTGTACTCGAGGCTATATCACTAGAATTTTGTACCGGCTGCCGTGAGAGCTCCTATATGCCGACGACCTGGCGATCATTGATACTTCACTTCAATCACTCAAGGAACGTCTGGATAGATGGAAGAATGGCATGGAGGAGAAAAGTTTCCGGGTCAACATGGGTAAAACCAAGGTCATGATCTTTGGTCCCAACCTCAGCTTACTGAGGAAAACAGGAAAACACCCGTGTGCCGTTTGTCTAAGAGGAACAAGCAGCAACTCAATCATCTACACCCACTGTTCAAAATCGGTCCCCAAAAAGTGCAGTAGCATAAAGGGCTCTCTTAGAATAGATCCTCAGTTTAAGTGTTTGCGTTGCGCTAGCGCAGCAAGACCAATAGATGGCAGACAACTGACAGAAGTAGATACTTGTGGCGACAAGCTTGAAGTAGTGACGAAATTTTGTTACCTTGGAGACGTGCTGTCATCAAGAGTAAGCTGTGAACTCGTGGCAGCTACACGTTGCAAGTCTGCCTGGAGACAGTTTATAGAGCTGCTGTCAATCCTAACAAACAAACACTTGCCAACAGCTACGAAAGGTCGTGTATACTCCTCATGTGTCAGAAGTGTGCTAATGTATGGCTCCGAAACTTGTGCTGCCTCTGCCGGCACACTAAAGGAGCTGCACCGTAATGACAAGGCAATGGTCAGATGGACCTGTTTAGTGGGGCCTGAACAAAGCATACCTTTTGGGTCTCTGCTCGCACAAGTCAACTTGAAAAGCCTTGCAGACATCATGCAGTAGAGCAGATTGCGTTGGTTGGGGCACATTGAGCGCAGCAATAGCTGGATTGCTGAAATCCGACAGTTGAATGTGCCGATCACCACTGGCAAACCCAAGTTGTCTTAGGGGGACGTGGTTAAACATGATAGGAAAGCCATATGGGTATGGATTCCGTCAAGCCTCACCAAAGACAAGAATGGAGGGGAAGACTTAGATCGAGACTTGACAATCAGGACCCCACCCTCATCAGAGGATTAATTGTGGCCTGATTCAACAAATAAACCGGTGGTGGTGGTGGTGGTGGTGGTGGTGGTGGTGGTGGTGGATGATGATGATGATGATGATGATGATGATGATGATGATGATGATGATGATGATGACGACGATGATGACGACGATGATGATGATGATGATGATGATGATGATGATGATTTTTGTGCTTGTGAAATATTGCAGCTAAAAATAAAATTACAGGAAAACTTTATGAAATACTTGTTACTGAAAAATATTAGTGTACACTGAAAAATTACTGAAAATGAGCGACTAGAATTTTAATAAAAAATAAAATTAATTTAGCGATTTTACGCATAACAATGACGTCAAGAAGAGACAATCAGTGAGCCTTGAGACATTAACTAAGACAAAAATCTCTGATAATGGCTAAAAAAATGGCGACGGCTCTGGACTACGATTCATAGTTGAATTGCATAAATAAAAATAAAAATACTCTATTATTTTCCGTAATTTTCGGTGTGTGCTAATATTTTTTAATAACAAGTTAATTTCGATAAAGTTTTCCTCTCATTTTATTTTCAACTGACATATTTCACAATCGAGTTTTCATACAAGGAAGTTATTTTTCAGCAAACAAATGCTAGTCCGAATTGGAGTTATCGCCCTTGGACAGGTCTTATTTTATAATGAAGGATGATTAGAATAGCCTCCCGATCATTCATGTTACAAATGGAATAAAGTTCAAAACGGCTCATCGCGCACTCAGGTTTTTATTACATAACTTGTGTACACCCTCTGTCAATAATTGACGGGAAAAAATTATGCTTTGCTAGTGTTCGCACTCACTATTTATCTAGTAATATTTCTAAAATATTCATATAAAATCGTAGAATTACGTCAGTAATTTAATTTTTCATATATAATTTATTATTATCATTTCTGATGACCTAAAGAAGAAAAATAAAACACCCACCGTTGACTTTTTATTTAAACTGAAGGATTTCTTTCCAAATTAGCTGGGCATGTCTGAGGTAGTTGTCTGGCTATTTGCTTTGTCGCTTCCCCCTCACCTCTTGAAATGGTTTCGTCCTGGGGCTAGAAAAAGGCATGTGTTTTATATGCTAACTTTTAAAGTGACGGGATGGAACTACATATATTTATTTATATGCAAATAAATACACATTGATTTTGGTGGGGGGGGGTGTACTTTTTTATGATTTAAAATTTGGATTATTTGGATTATTCGGACTACTATTTTCATTTTAGATGTTATTCTCTCAACGTTTTGGACGATGTAACCTCCTACAGGTGCATCTTGTTGAACTCGGGAATTTTTATGTTGACATCGAAAAAGAAAAAATTTTTTTATTTATTTTATTTATTTATTTATTTTAAATGAGATTCTACTATTTTTACTTGATTGCATGTGAACACTCTGAATAACTTGACGGAAAGAAGAAGAAAAATACAACAAAAACAAAAAAATGATTTGGGAATTTAGAGTGGGGAATCAGTTTCGTATATAAATTTAACGTGAAATGATCCTCTATTATTGGGCCATTCTAGCGTTTTAGGGCAGTTGATAAATTGTTTTAGCACTAACTCTAAGTCTGAATGGCTGCCAGTTAGGGTTAGTTTTAGGTTTCGATTAGAAGACTGTAACGAATGTTTTGAAAAATAATTTACTGGGGAGAAAGAAAGAACATGATTACAATAAATAAATAGGAATAAAAAATAATTTACTGGGGAGAAAGAAAGAACATGATTACAATAAATAAATAGGAATAAAAATAATTTACTGGGGAGAAAGAAAGAACATGATTACAATAAATAAATAGGAATAAAAATAATTTATTTGGAGGAAAGAAAGAACATGATTACAATAAATAAATAGGAATAAAAATAATTTATTTGGGAGAAAGAAAGAACATGATTACAATAAATAAATAGGAATAAAAATAATTTATTTGGGAGAAAGAAAGAACATGATTACAATAAATAAATAGGAATAAAAATAATTTATTTGGGAGAAAGAAAGAACATGATTACAATAAATAAATAGGAATAAAAATAATTTACTGGGGAGAAAGAAAGAACATGATTACAATAAATAAATAGGAATAAAAATAATTTACTGGGGAGAAAGAAAGAACATGATTACAATAAATAAATAGGAATAAAAATAATTTATTTGGGAGAAAGAAAGAACATGATTACAATAAATAAATAGGAATAAAACTAATTTGTTTGGGAGAAGGAAAGAACATGATTACAATAAATAAATAGGAATAAAAATAATTTACTGGGGAGAAAGAAATAACATGATTACAATAAATAAATAGGAATAAAAATAATTTACTGGGGAGAAAGAAAGAACATGATTACAATAAATAAATAGGAATAAAAATAATTTATTTGGGAGAAAGAAAGAACATGATTACAATAAATAAATAGGAATAAAAATAATTTATTTGGGAGAAAGAAAGAACATGATTACAATAAATAAATAGGAATAAAAATAATTTACTGGGGAGGAAGAAAGAACATGATTACAATAAATAAATAGGAATAAAAATAATTTATTTAGGAGAAAGAAAGAACATGATTACAATAAATAAATAGAAATAAAAATAATTTACTGGGGAGAAAGAAAGAACATGATTACAATAAATAAATAGGAATAAAAATAATTTACTGGGGAGAAAGAAAGAACATGATTACAATAAATAAATAGGAATAAAAATAATTTACTGGGGAGAAAGAAAGAACATGATTACAATAAATAAATAGGAATAAAAATAATTTACTGGGGAGAAAGAAAGAACATGATTACAATAAATAAATAGGAATAAAAATAATTTACTGGGGAGAAAGAAAGAACATGATTACAATAAATAAATAGGAATAAAAATAATTTATTTGGGAGAAAGAAAGAACATGATTACAATAAATAAATAGGAATAAAAATAATTTACTGGGGAGAAAGAAAGAACATGATTACAATAAATAAATAGGAATAAAAATAATTTACTGGGGAGAAAGAAAGAACATGATTACAATAAGTAAATAGGAATAAAAATAATTTACTGGGGAGAAAGAAAGAACATGATTACAATAAATAAATAGGAATACAAATAATTTACTGGGGAGAAAGAAAGAACATGATTACAATAAATAAATAGGAATAAAAATAATTTATTTGGGAGAAAGAAAGAACATGATTACAATAAATAAATAGGAATAAGAATAATTTACTGGGGAGAAAGAAAGAACATGATTACAATAAATAAATAGGAATAAAAATAATTTATTTGGGAGAAAGAAAGAACATGATTACAATAAATAAATAGGAATAAAAATAATTTATTTGGGAGAAAGAAAGAACATGATTACAATAAATAAATAGGAATAAAAATAATTTACTGGGGAGAACGAAAGAAGAACATGATTACAATAAATAAATAGGAATAAAAATAATTTACTGGGGAGAAAGAAAGAACATGATTACAATAAATAAATAGGAATAAAAATAATTTACTGGGGAGAAAGAAAGAACATGATTACAATAAATAAATAGGAATAAAAATAATTTACTGGGGAGAAAGAAAGAACATGATTACAATAAATAAATAGGAATAAAAATAATTTATTTGGGAGAAAGAAAGAACATGATTACAATAAATAAATAGGAATAAAAATAATTTACTGGGGAGAAAGAAAGAACATGATTACAATAAATAAATAGGAATAAAAATAATTTACTGGGGAGAAAGAAAGAACATGATTACAATAAATAAATAGGAATAAAAATAATTT
Organism: Sepiola atlantica; assembly: GCA_963556195.1. Taxonomy (NCBI): domain Eukaryota; kingdom Metazoa; phylum Mollusca; class Cephalopoda; order Sepiida; family Sepiolidae; genus Sepiola; species Sepiola atlantica. The sequence continues at coordinate 175,646,512 of OY744518.1, forward strand.
ATTTAGGAGAAAGAAAGAACATGATTACAATAAATAAATAGGAATAAGAATAATTTACTGGGGAGAAAGAAAGAACATGATTACAATAAATAAATAGGAATAAAAATAATTTACTGGGGAGAAAGAAAGAACATGATTACAATAAGTAAATAGGAATAAAAATAATTTACTGGGGAGAAAGAAAGAACATGATTACAATAAATAAATAGGAATACAAATAATTTACTGGGGAGAAAGAAAGAACATGATTACAATAAATAAATAGGAATAAAAATAATTTATTTGGGAGAAAGAAAGAACATGATTACAATAAATAAATAGGAATAAAAATAATTTACTGGGGAGAAAGAAAGAACATGATTACAATAAATAAATAGGAATAAAAATAATTTACTGGGGACAAAGAAAGAACATGATTACAATAAATAAATAGGAATAAAAATAATTTATTTGGGAGAAAGAAAGAACATGATTACAATAAATAAATAGGAATAAAAATAATTTACTGGGGAGAAAGAAAGAACATGATTACAATAAATAAATAGGAATAAAAATAATTTACTGGGGAGAAAGAAAGAACATTATTACAATAAATAAATAGGAATAAAAATAATATGTTTTTTTTTTTTTTAAAGTGATCTGAAAGTATTAATTATCAGGTACACAATTGAATTAACATCGGTAGGAGGAGACAATACAAAACCCAAATTAACCGAAACGAAATTGCTCTAATGAAGAAAGTTCAATGGCAACAAAAAATGTTTATTATTTTGTTTTAATCATTTTTTTAATTATTTATTTACTTAAACTCTTTTCTCTTTTTTTAGGATCCAGCTCACTTAACAAAACCGTATTCAGGATATTGCATTTATGTGCAATGTTCGGGATTGGTGCTTGTTTTGGTGGTGCCTACATCTACACACCGGAACTTTATCCAACAGATGTGAGGTGAATATCTATTCAAATTATCTGCTATCAAAATATATAAATCCCACATCATATTATAAAGACAAATATGGAATACGAGCAGTGACGTCGTAGCATGAGGGGGCAAGTGGAGGATCGGCTTGACTTGATGGGTCTTTGTTCTAGGTGCAACATTCGTAGGAGTGTAAATTTTCAAGTTGAATAACATCTTTTGAAAGTGTAACACAAAGAACCTGTTCCATTTACAAAAAAATATATATATATATTTTACATCTAAATAATAGAAGTGAGCAAAGAAAGAAAGGCTTAATCTTAATAATAACTGATGATGATAAAAAGGAAAGAATTTCTTTCACTTTTAATATAGACACAAAAATAACCCCTTATTATTATTATTATTATTATTATTATTATTAAAACGGAATGAAAGAAGAGAGAGAGTTTTGTCTTTTTTTTCTTATTGATTAATTTCGTCTTCTTTTTTATCTATTCGTTTTGTATTATTTATTAGTTTTGTCTTCTTATTTATCTATTAGTTTTTTCTTATTTATTAGTTTTGTCTTCTTTTTTATCTATTAGTTTTGTCTGGTTTATTAGTTTTGTCTTCTTTTTATCTATTAGTTTTGTATTTTTTATTAGTTTTGTCTTCTTTTTTATCTATTAGTTTTTTCTTATTGATTATGTGTGTCTTCTTTTTTATCTATTAGTTTTTTCTGATTTATTAGTTTTGTCTTCTTTTTATCTATTAGTTTCGTCTTATTTATTAGTTTTGTCTTCTTTTTTTATCTATTAGTTTTTTCTTATTGATTATATGTGTCTTCTTTTTTATCTATTAGTTTTTTCTGATTTATTAGTTTTGTCTTCTTTTTTATCTATTAGTTTTTTCTTATTCATTAGTTTTGTCTTCTTTTTTATCTATTAGTTTTTCTTATTCATTATGTGTGTCTTCTTTTTTATCTATTAGTTTTGTCTTTTTTGCCCCAAGCATTGGCAATGCATACTACTCCACTGTTTACGTTTAGAAACAGTAAGAATATCCGATACCAGAAACCATCATGTTATCTTTATATATAATAATGGGATCGATGTCGCGTCATTGCCTTGGAAAATTGAGGAAACCAAGAATTGAAACCCCAGAAATAAATTTACCGGAAAAGGTAAAAAAATAGACTTTATACACGATATAGAAAAATATCCGTAAATAGAATAATAAGATGAAAACAATCGTCCAAAAAGAGGGGGGGGGGAAACAACGAATTGTTAATTAATGGGAGGTTGTTTTGCAAAGCAATATACAAATTAGTTAACCTTCAGATGTCGATCACATAGACATAACTGGGTATATAAGAAAGTTGCTTTTCTTCTTTAGTGAATAGGAAGATGGTCTTTTAATCTCTCTTTCAGCGCAACAAATGGGCCGACTTTAAATAAATATAAATATACAGATATAAAACAAAGTGTCTGTCACCAATTTCTGTTTGCTCGCCCCTGATTATGCGAGGTAAACTAGTCGAGTGGAGACGTTTTTTAAACATTGCAGTATAAATTATCTCACTCTCTGTCTCTCTCCTTCATCCTGCCTCGATGAATTACTAAGAACCAAATAAAAGAACAAAATGTCTATTTTAAAATCGTCTTCGAGTTGTTTGATTAATTTGAATTAACAACAACTGGATGTATTTCGCCCATCAAGAAGAAGTCTTTATTTATTTCATTGCGTCGTAGCCAACAAATTCCAGACAGCTTGCAATCTCAGTCTCCAAGCTTGGCGTTTTAAGAATTGATTCCATTCAAATCCCATTATCTAAGATCCTTGCTGTTTTCTTTGGTCGTCTAACTTTCATTCGGATTTCAACCTCAAGGCCTCTATATTTATCCAAAAGTCGCTCTTTAAGTTAATCAAGCTTTGATATATTAGAATTGATATGCCGGGTCTGATCTGAGCTGGCATTGCATATCCATCTGATCATTGCTCTGTCATTACAATAAAAATAGGTGAGTGAGAATTGGGTGGGAGCCCAGCACTCACCTCCATGCAGCATCACGTTCCTAACACAACTGCTATATACCATCCCCCTGAATGGGATAGCTCACTATGTCAGGACTGGCAACAGTTTGCAGAACTTATCCTATGCTGATTTTATACTAATGGTAGAGGCAAACTCAAGACAACGTCCAGCACTCAACATATCCACAAAATGACAAAAGGAGTCCACCACTCCATTATCATTGTCCAACTTTACCTTAGTGTAAGCTTAAGTGGATGGGCTTGCCACAGACACCTTCTACGTTTATAGTGAGGATCTGGTGCCAGGTTTGTGGATAAGACATTGAACTTAGCATCAATTAAAATGGCCGCCAAAATGGCCGCCAAAATGGCCGCAATTATCTCAATTTATTAAACATGTGTGCACAAGGTGATGATGTATGGAAGTGAAACCTAACCAGTGTAGGTTGAGGATATGTGTTGCATGGAAAGAAATGATATGACAATGGTAAGATGGATGTGTAATGAAGGCTTGGTTCTAATGACCTGAGAGGAAGATTAAATCTTGACAGTATAGGGAGATGTGTGCAGAACAGGAGACTTCGATAGTATGGCTACGTTGAAAGAATGGATTAGAGTTCTTCGGTCAGTAGATGTAAAACAGTTAACGTACCACGCCCAGTTCACAGGGGAAGGCCAAGTAAGACATGAGAGAAAGTGATAAAAATGGACTTGAGAGAAAGAGGGATAAATAAAGACCTGGTTAGAAATAGGTTAGTTTGAAAGTTAATTTCTTAAAGCCGGCCAACACATGCCAGCATATAAAACGGATGTTAAACCGATGATGATGATGATGATGATGATGATGATGATGATGATGATGATGATGATGATGATGATGATGATGATGATGATTATTATTTGACCAATATTCAATTCACTTTTCTCATTAACAGATATTTCTATAAAATACTTGAACTAATGCAATTTGTTATTTTCTTAGGAGTGTTGGCTTAGGAATCGCCTCATCTTTTTCCCGGTGTGGAACTATGCTGGCACCGTTTTCAAGAGTTTTGGTGAGTAAAACATTATCATTTTAATCATTGGCATCTTATCTGTACATGTTGTGCAACTGCCGCACTCCTTGTCTTTAACACGTCTCAACAAAGAAAAAGATAAACATAGAGTCACAGGATCCGTTTTGAGGGCCAGAAATAACCAAAGATATTGAGGGGATTGTTCAAAATTGTGACTTATACATTACTTACAGTTGCAGCAGACTTGTGTAGACATGGAAATAAAGATTACATCATATGAAGCCACTTGATGTAAGGAGCTAACAAGAACGAAATACGATTATCACAAAGACAGGGGATGCCTATAAGCCTTAGTCTTAAAAAGACCAAGGATATAGGTAGGAGGAAAACAGTCAGCAGGAAGAGAGTTTTACAAGCCTGCGGTTCTTGGAAAGAAACTACTGGAATAGGAAGCTGTATTACAATGAGGTATCAAAATAGCGAATTGATGGAGACCACTAGACCAACGAGTCAAACGAGCTGGAACAAAGGAAGCAGCGAACAGATCAGACAATTCTTAAGAACACATGTCATAATAGTATTTATAGAAAAGACTGAGACTAGCAACATCATGTCTGTGAGAGAGAGGGTGCAGAGAAAAAGAGTAGATAGCTACTCAAAATACCTAGATCTCTACCAGATACCTGCACAGATCAGTGAAGCTATGATCCAAGGGATGCAACATAGCTTCAGCCAATTTGGAGTAATTAAGGAAATACTCTCAGATAATGGCGGATTTTTTTTGGCGGTAGAATACATGCAATTCGCAGCTGCATGGGGCTTAAAAAGAACGGCACTATGACTACAGTCAAATGGATTGATGAAAAAAACATAAAAACAATAAAGCATGTAAAGATCCATCGTTTGGATTATTAATCCATGTTGGGTGAATATGGATTATCGACTTCAGAAATGCTGATCAGGGGAAAATTTAGGTACAATCCCCCAGCTCTCGCCAAACAAAACAAGATGAGTATAGACCTCAATGAAAGAAATCAATAGAGGATGAAGCTGCCAAATCTGTTTCAAATAAAGTAGGTTCCCTTCACCGGGCTAGAAAATTTCTCACACCTGCCAGTATCCTATATCTCTATAAAACCATCATTCGCCTATGCATGGAATATTATTACCACATCTGGGCTGGTGCACCAACCACTAGCCTCTTCCTTTTTGACAGGGTGCAAAAAAGAATTTTTAACCTAATATCATTGTTTTTAAAGTACTTCCACAGAATGTGCTCCGATGAACTTGCTGCATTTGTACCTCCTCAACGTAAGTACCCCTGACTAACTCGACTAGCAGCAAAATCCCACCCTTTCACTATAGAGGTCGGAAGATTTTCTACTCTTTCTTTGAGTCGTTTGCCTTTGGAATTACCTCCCTGCTCCCTATTTCCTTGACTGTACAACATGCAGAAATGTAAATATAATGTAAACAAACATCTTACTGGCCAACTCTCCACCCAGGTTGCCCCCATATAAATATGCTCTGATCACAGTAGCCTCTTCTGTTTCAGTGGTAATATGTCTTGTTTGGGGAAAACAAAAGTAGGAAGTTTTTAAAAAATTTTAAGTAAAAAATATTATTAGAACAGATGAGGTGTAAGACAATTGGAACTGTTAAAACCAATAAATTCAGTTCGGATATGAAACCCTATTAAAAAAGGTGGGGCGAGACGTGCACTGTAAAGACTTGCTAAGATACAAAAGCATAAGATACCCAAAGAAACATCATGGACTCCTAAACCTCAATTAGATAGTGAAACCAAACAAAAAAACATGACATCGTGCTAACAAGAAAAAGAAGATAGAGAACGACTCTATACTCACAGCATCTATAACTAACATCTCGACGTCACAACTATTAGAGCTGCTGCAGACGTGTCAACAAGACTTCTGCTATGAGCCATATTTGCTGGGGTCTAAAGATTCCTGACGGCTATGCAATATCATCACATAATGGTCCTTTTTTCTTTCATTCAGTGAGAGCCACCCGGTTTAATCGGTATCTTCACAAATTAAACAATGTATACAAACGAGGAAGACAATTCTACTTATTTAAAACATTAATTCTCATAATTACTTTATCCAATCAACTTGATATTAATCAATATGGTGATCTATCAACGTAAATCATTAAATTATTTATATATTAACTTTGGTAGTTAGTTATAAGTTATCTCTGTTTATTAGAACTTTTTACTGATGTCACTCCAGAAATAGAAAGATTTCATCCGCTTTCTCATCACAGAGAGAACTAACCCTTCCCACTGAAAAGCAGAATTCAGAGATGCAACAAACCCCAGCAGGACAACTGCAACAATCTCCTCGGAAAGTACAACCACCAAATCTAATGAACTTATTCGAAAGAAAATTAAACTCTAACTTTTAGATTAGGTAAACAGAATTTTCTCTCAGCAGTTCCATCATCATCATCATCATCATCATCATCATCATCATCATCATCGATTGAACGTCCATTTTATATGCTAGCATGCATTGGATGGCTTTAAGAAATTGATTTCAAAACTAACCTATCTCTGACCGGGATAAATAAATCCCCTTTTCTCTCACATCAATTTTTATCACTTCCTCCCATGTTTTTCTTGGCCTTTCCCTGTGAACTGGACTTTCTACCTTAACTGTTCTACATCTACTAACCCAAGAAATCTCATCCATTATATTAACATGGCAATACCATCAAAGTCTCCTATACCGTCTAGATTTAATCTTCCTTTGAGGTCATCAGAACTAAGCATCTCTTAAAGACTCATATTACACATCCATTGTATCATTCATATCATTTTTCTCCATGCAACGCATGTCTTCAACCCTCACTGGTCAGGTTTCACTTCCATACATCACCATACTACATACACATGTCTAATAGACTCTTCCATTGGTCGACAGTGGTAACACTCTGTTGGTTAGTAATGGTAGGTGTTCCCTGAACTTACTCCATCAACTCTTAACTCTTTCAATCACATTAGCACCTGTTCCATCCTGTGTTCCAATGGTATCTTCAGGGTAATAAATTTTCTGTTATTCTCAACTAACTAAATTATATACTCGGGGAGCTACCTGCTCAATATTCAACAGTTTGCTTGTTTGGGGTTCGTTTTTGTTTTTGGTAAGATATTATTCAGTTTTTTTTATCATTATGTCTATTATTATGACAAAATATGTGTCTCAAAACTATGAAAATTATTAAAATGCCTAAATGACTAAAATAATTAAAATGCCTAAATGACTAAAATAATTAAAATGTCTAAATGATTAAAATAATTAAAATGTCTAAATTACTAAAATAATTAAAATGTCTAAATGACTAAAAGAATTAAAATGTCTAAATGACTAAAATAATTAAAATGTCTAAATTACTAAAATAATTAAAATGTCTAAATTACTAAAATAATTAAAATGTCTAAATGACTAAAATAATTAAAATGTCTAAATGACTAAAATAATTAAAATGTCTGAATGACTAAAATAATTACAATGTCTAAATGACTAAAATAATTAAAATGTCTGAATGACTAAAAGAATTAAAATGTCTAAATGACTAAAATAATTAAAATGTCTGAATTACTAAAATAATTAAAATGTCTAAATGACTAAATAATTAAAATGTCTAAAAGAAAGACTAAAATAAGATTCGTTTAGGAACGTTTGCTAAGTTTTGCAGATTTTTTGTAAAAAAACAGAACTACAAAAAAAACCAGATAAACAATTCCACAAATAAATATGAAAAGAATTTTTGAAACAAAATTTTGCTCGGAATTCTGACTAGAATCAGGTGACAACGTTCAATAGTGACCGGACGGATAATGGGACAATTAGAATCTGGTAAAAGTAAGGCAAAAAATATATTTTTAAAATGAATAAACGAATTGAAAGGTATAAGTCAAAATGAATGTTTAAAACCATAATACGGTTAAGAAAAGAATTTTGTGAAAGTCAAGTGACAACATCCCATAATTGACAGAAGGTGATGACGTCAGATCTGAGCAATGATCCATGTAAGAACAGATGGAACAGAGACGGGAAGAAAGAGAGGTACATATCGGATGACATGGCTGACGTTTACGCAATTAACTCGGGTACCCAGACAACAGATGGTAGCGCTCAGCCGAATCGCCTATAAAGGACGAATGTTGTACATAATAAAACAGAGGAGACATCCTTTCTTGTAAAAAGAAGACAATGTCGATGTGATATTTCCAGGTGTACTAAAAGCGATTGATGGCTAACTGGAGAATTGCCAAGCCATCAGCAAAGTTAAAATACAGGAATAAAAAAAAATGGTAAAGGGAGGCCACTCTTCAAGCAGTAAAGATGAGAAATTAAAAAAATAAATTAATTAATGACGTAATTCTATGATTTTATATGATATTTTAGCAATATAACTAGATAAATAGTGAGTGCAAATAGTGGTAATCTCTCTCTCTCTCTTTCTCTCTCTCTCTCTTTCTCTCTCTCTCTATCTATCTATCTAAGCCCTTTTAAGAAATTAAAGTTGAGCACTCTCAGGGATGTTAAAAATAGACTGTCAAAAAGCTCTTATGCAAAGTTCCAAATACGTTCGTCGAACACTCTCGACTAGTCTTCTATCTATGCCCGCTTCTAGGTACATATAGATCTTAATTTCCCTTAATTACGTGACAGTTTCCGTTGGCCGAGTGGATATGGCGACTGCTTGCAGATTCTAGGCTGACTCTGTGAACTAGGTTCGCGCCTCCCGACCGTCTGAAATTGTTACTTTCCTGCACTGATTAGAGCAATAAGCTTGAAACGCTAGCGTCAGTAGGTATTAATAATTTTATATATATATATATATATATATATATATATAGATATATATATATATATATATATATATTAATTTTAAATAAATAATATTAAATAATATAAAAGCTCGAAACGCTAGCGTATGTAGGTAACTACATACGCTAGCATTTCGAGCTTTTACTCTCATCAGTGTAGGGATGATAATCTCGGACGGTCGCACGGTTCAAACCCCTGCCACAGAGTCAACCTAGACTTCGTAAGCAATCGCTATATATATAGTGCATGATAAAAATAGCACAAGTAAAAATGGCACAGTAAAATCTCATTAACCCTTCAGGCCTTGATAAGTTGTGATCCATTAGTATAAAAAAACAAAAAAACAAGCATAATAAATAAACTCAGGGGTGAATTTAGAAAAATTCGGGGTTAGGGTTAAAAGTAGGGTTTCATTTTTTTTACTTTTAAATGTAGATAGAATTTTCTTTTTAATTTGACAAACTTTTTAATGTTTTCCCTTTACATATTGTATCCTAGATTTTGATAAACTCATTGTGAGATTTTCATCTATATTTTCCTATGTGCCATTTTTTTCTTATTTATCCACTTGTGCTATTTTTACTAATCCCATTTTTACCTGTGCCATTATTTCCTAAATTCATAGATCTAATATAAACTTTGTTACATGATATTTTATTTATGCTCCAAGAATTCAACATAACAACAGTATGTGTACGATCGTTTCTGAGACGATATATTTCTTTTTTATTAATATCGGTTCTCTTCATCAGCACAGGGTATAGACACCAATTTAAAAGTATACAGACAGCATCAAGACCTTTAAGTTCAGCCGCAATAATTACACAGCAAATTAGAAATAAAGAGGGGATTAGTGGTATGAATATACCAAATCAGACCGGGTAGAAAACAATATTTGATGACAAATAAAAGGATAAAATAAATCCGACAGTATGAGTTAAAAAAAACAAGCTAAAAGTGACAAAAAAACAAAAAAAAACGCCTTTTGCTATTTTTAGCTTTTTCTCTCTTGATAAAGCCCATAAAACAGCTGGGCGAAACGTTGAGTTTTAGGTCTTCCGCTTTTCCATTTTAACTCATATATATATAGTATAATTTTGTTATTCATACAAACATTTTTGGTTACATATGTGCATACATGTTTCAGCTGTGCTCTCTTCCGAGAGCCAACTTCTAAAGTTATGAGGAAGTTGGCCCTCGAAAGAGAGCCCAGCTGAAACATGTATGCACATATGTAACCAAAAATATTTGTATAAATAAATATTTATACTAAAAACAGCTCTACTTGTCATTGAGCACTTTTTTATAAACACTGGAGTTTCATTGGATTAACATATAGGAAACAAAAATAATACATGTACTATATATATATATATATATATATATATATATATATATATATATATATATATATATATATATATATATAGTGTGTGTGTGTAAGAGTGAAATAAATTCCAGAAGGAAATCCGAGTATGAGAGCTCAATGTAATAAACAGAGCAAGAATAAAATAAAGTAAAGTAACACGGGATCACATAATCATCGGTGAAATAAATTATGGCACCGGTGATTATATGATTCCGTGTTACTGTACTTTATTGAGTTGTAAAATATTCGTAGCCAGGGGTTTCGAATCACGCGACTAGTAGTAAATAGTTATATTTCTATGCTGATGAGTCCTGATATATATATATATATATATATATATATATATATATATATATATATATATATTTTTAGTGATTCTGTGTTACTTTACTTATATATATATATATATATATATATATATATATATATATATATATATATATATATATTTGAGTGACATAGTTTTTTGAAGCATTGTGTGTAATATATAAAGTATTGGTATAGAAGAATGCGTAGCAAATTAATGCGTAGCAAATTAAAAATAGAAAAACATATTCGTTATTTCTTTTTTCTTCTTTCTACTCACAGGTTGAATATGCTGAGTGGGCCCCGAGTGCTTTGTTTGGTTTGGGCCTTTTCATTTCCGCCCTGCTCGTCACTTTTTTCATGCCTGAAACGAGTAAAATTCAGTTGCCCCAAACTATGAACGAACTGATCGAATCAAAGAAGCAGAAAAAGTTGAAAGATAAACTCGACCAGGTTTACGAACAAAATGTCGAAGAATGATCAGTATTGGTTGTTTACATTTGCATTCAATTGGATGTTGTTTGCCATCTTCTCAAGCATTCTGCGATCACTTTCTGAAAACCTTGCGGACGTGTACAACAACTATAACGGATACTCCAACCTCCCAACCACTAACTAATTTTTACCTTTTTTTTTTGTTTTAAACTCTTCTAAATACTATCGAATACTTTGGTATCATTTGGATTACTGGAACCACCGTTCTTATCTTGTATGTTATTCTCACAACTTTTCGGTCGATGAAACCATAGACATTCTCAGGTGCAGCTTGCTGAACTTGTGAATCTTTATATCGAACTCAGGAATCAAACATAACCCTTTATTTCAAACATAACCCTTTGGCCAAGATCAAAGTGTAGTATCTGTTCCGATGGATACTGCACCCCATAGACTGGTATTGTCTTGGCCTTCGGGGCTTGATTTACGCCGGTCTATGGGGCAGTCCTGTGCATTCTAGGAGGTCCACCCTCCCAGGAGTTGCCTTCTCCCTTTTGGGGAGGAGTAAGTTTATTGCTTACTGCCTGAGGCGCCTCTACCGGGGAATGCCGACGGGGCTGCCCAGGCAATTTTTAATGGCCAGAGTGCTCACCTCTCGGGCGCTGGCTTTTCAAATCCCACTTTCCCGACCTTGTGTCACATCCTTCCTTGTGGGAGGTAGATAAATATCTGCTCTCGTTCCGTCAGCCATGACCGAGTAGAAGTCTTAAGTAATTCGCCATTGTATTCTTAGTATCGCCTGTACTGAAGATTGAACCTTTAATCTCCAGAAGACTATTATTTAGAATTGATTATTACTTAACCCTTATATCAGTTGCTTTACGGGTCCTTGCAGACAGACACTGATGCATCTGAAGAAGGTCGGAGATTACAACGGCCGAAACGTTGTAAGAATAACATCCAAGATGAGAACCGAATAATCGAAATAATAAAAATTATCAATCCTCATCTCAAAAATTCCGAACATACTATTGATTAAGCACCTAATTTTCAGATTCTATTTAAAAAATTGAAAAGTAAATTTTTTACATAAATTATTTTCCGACCTCAGTTTTAATAAGAACATTAGTGAAAATGCGACATGATTATGGCTTCTTCGATGGGGTGGTTGAGATAGATCCAACTCACTATGATGAAATATAATGAAAATATTTCGTTTTAATGAGTTGAGAAACGATAAACTTGGCAACTTGCACTCTGTGGAACACAATACCGTGCAGTGGGGGGGTGGGGGGGGAATGATCTCTTCTCTTCCCTACAGCCCCTTTCACACAGAAGAGATGTTGTTAGCCTCTCTCTACTGTATCCTGATGTTTATGGTAAGTGTTCGACTGAGCTCCAATCTCTAGTTTTCCCCTGTAAAACATTCACAGCAAGAACTTGTCTAACTACACCCATAGCAAAGAACTTTCCTTTCTCTCTCTCTCTGCCAAAAATCAAACAGAACTTCCATGAACAAAGTTTCTTTCCTAGAACATCTCATCAATAGAACAAAATACCACAAGGCTGCTTCTCAATCGACTACAACATGGTTGTCTTCAAGTCTAATGTAAACAAATACTTGTTGAGCCGTCCTCTTGGAGGTGAGTAGAAAGTGGACCTTGGGTTTACGTTCGGCAGCCTTGTAACTCTCGCTTCCCCTATTTTGTCCTTTAGTCCTCACATTCCATCAGCGATGTTTCTGACAAAGGGGGAAGAATTGCTGTTTTCTGGGTCAGAATCTATCCATCTAGCACTTATCGTTGGTTAGTTTTTTTTATCTTGAAGTAGTATTTTTTAGCTCCTTACATCAAGTGGTTTCATGCCTTGTCTGGAGCGATTTCCATTTAAAAAATTCCTCTTAAGTAATATTCTGCTCATTCCACCCATTGTTTCCAATCCTCTCATCGTTGTGTTCGTCATCCAATCGACAATCTATTTAACCCTTATACCTGAGTAGACCCCAAGCCTGGATAAGCAGTAACCCATTAGTATAAAAAAAACCTGCTTTCTAGCTGACTACAACATGGTCGTTTTCAAGTCAAATATCAACAAATACCATCGTTTTCAATCCTCTTATAGTATTATTCGGCATCCAACTGACAATCTCATTAATCCTTATCCTTAAGTGGCCATTGGCCTTAGTAAGTAGTGATTCATGAGTATTAAAAAAACCCTCTGATATTGGGTTGATGCAAAGTCATTTTCATGCAAGAAAATGTGCTTCTACCAGTCGGAATTTATCCTCACCTCGTTGGTAATTCATGGCGTTGCCTGCTTCTGACCTTTTTCATTTAGTCTCACTGTAGTTAGACTAAGAAATTTCCTCTTTGAAATCAGATACGTAAAACGGAAATTTCTGCTTAGAAAATAGGTTAAGAAATTTAGCAAACGTGTCAGGGAAGTTACGAAATGAACAGGAAGAAGAAATAAAGGATGTGGTTTATAAAGATAGTCTAGTGAGCCTCTTGACTTTCGTCTATCGAACTGGACGTATGTGTTTTTGGAGAACTCCTCTCTCTTCCCACAAAGAACTGGGGAGAATACTAAAAATAAAATGTTACTGTACACATATAAAGAAAAATATACCGTGAATTATACTAAAAGAAATATAAACAAAATTAAACCAAAAAAATAGTAAACTTCAAAACGAATATGTACTGTTGTTATTACTACGATAAGGTATGACTATTACATTCGCTGCTACAAAAAGGAAAGAGGCAGACGTATAACTGCTGCTACTAAAGAAAGAAAGAGGACAACTCTACACAGATCATGACATCGTGCTAACAAGAAAAAGAAGATAGAGAACGAGTCTATACTTGCAGCATCTATAACTAACATCTCGACGTCACAACTATTAGAGCTGCTGCAGACGTGTCAACAAGACTTCTGAACTTGCTGCACTTGTACCTCCTCAACGTAAGTACTCCTGACCAACTCGACTAGCAGCAAAATCCCACCCTTTCACTATAGAGGTCGGAAGATTTTCTACTCTTTCTTTGGGTCGTTTGCCTTTGGAATTACCTCCCTGCTCCCTATTTCCTTGACTGTACAACATGCAGAAATGTAAATATAATGTAAACAAACATCTTACTGGCCAACTCTCCACCCAGGTTGCCCCCATATAAATATGCTCTGATCACAGTAGCCTCTTCTGTTTCAGTGGTAATATGTCTTGTTTGGGGAAAACAAAAGTAAGAAGTTTTTAAAAAATTTTAAGTAAAAAATATTATTAGGACAGATGAGGTGTAAGACAATTGGAACTGTTAAAACCAATAAATTCAGTTCGGATATGAAACCCTATTAAAAAAGGTGGGGCGAGACGTGCACTGTAAAGACTTGCTAAGATACAAAAGCATAAGATACCCAAAGAAACATCATGGACTCCTAAACCTCAATTAGATAGTGAAACCAAACAAAAAAACATGACATCGTGCTAACAAGAAAAAGAAGATAGAGAACGAGTCTATACTTGCAGCATCTATAACTAACATCCCGACGTCACAACTATTAGAGCTGCTGCAAACGTGTCAACAAGACTTCTGCTATGAGCCATATTTGCTGGGGTCTAAAGATTCCAGACGGCTATGCAATATCATCACATAATGGTCCTTTTTTCTTTCATTCAGTGCGAGCCACCCGGTTTAATCGGTATCTTCACAAATTAAACAATGTATACAAACGAGGAAGACAATTCTACTTATTTAAAACATTAATTCTCATAATTACTTTATCCAATCAACTTGATATTAATCAATATGGTGATCTATCAACATAAATCATTAAATTATTTATATATTAACTTTGGTAGTTAGTTATAAGTTATCTCTGTTTATTAGAACTTTTTACTGATGTCGCTCCAGAAATAGAAAGGAGATTTCATCCGCTTTCTCATCACAGAGAGAACTAACCCTTCCCACTGAAAAGCAGAATTCAGAGATGCAACAAACCCCAGCAGGACAACTGTGACGATCTGCTCGGAAAGTACTATCGCCACAGAAAATAGACTTTTAAAAAGAAAATTAGACTCTGTAACTTTTAAATTAGATTAGGTAAAAAGAATTTTATTTTAATTAATGATGTAGGGGTAATTGTTATCTCCCTTTATTAACTCTTCATTGACGTCACTCCAGAAAGAGAAACGAGACTTCATCCTCTTTCTCATCATGGACAGTGTTCAGTTATGAACTGTAAATATTTAAAGATCCCGTACACAAACGAATTTTCGGAATTTCGAGTTAGAGGGATCATTTTATGATAAATTTATATAGCCAATTAAAACCCCACCTTTAAAGATTGAACAGAAAGTTGTTTTTATTTAAATGTTTTAATAATGTGAGGAAAACAAAACGTTTCTAGTGTGCTGAAGAACCCCTTGGCATGTAGAATAACCCCTTAACTTCATTAAGGGAGATCGAACTACGAGCTACTCTTTGCAGCTTTGATCAGTTGTCGTTTCGTACGCTACACTCACTTTATTGCTGTTTTTCATCGGATTGTCAACAGCTATGTTTTGTTCTTTTTAATTGTTGTTGTTGTTATTGTTAGTTCCTACAAGACACAAAAGAAAACATGTACAATTATCATATTTTTGGTTTTAATAGTTTTCCTTTGTTTATTAATAATCATGAACCATGATGGCAAGGAGCAGTTGACCATTAGAGTCAGAATTTTATTTGCTTATCCTGACTAGCAGCAAAATTCAACCCCGTCACTGTAGAGGTCCCCAGATGCCAGAAAACTTTCTACACTAATAGCTTCTTACCTCAGACCGGTTACCTTTGGAATTCCCTCCCTGCTCTTTGTTTCCTCGACTGTACCAACATGCAGAAATTTAAATGTAATGTGAACAAACATCTTGCTACACAACTCCCCACTTAGGATGCCCCTATAAATCTGACTCCTAATCACAGTAACCAAAGGAATAATGTTACCTACAACTTACATAATAAACTGAATCCCATGCTAAAAATTGAACAAATTACTTTTGCAAAATGTTATTTTTTGTAATCTGAAAGTTTGGAACTTAGTCAATAGTATTCTGATTAATAACAAAAAGAATCATGAGAAAAACGTGGTGAATAGGTGTTTTCTTTGCGGAGTGCAATTGTGATAATTACCTTTTCCGAGATTTGTAATTCTTTTTTTTTTAACAATTAGAAAATAATTCAAACCAAGAGTATTTTAACACTCTAATTATGCTAATAGCTGAAGTAAAAAACATAAGACACACGATACATTCATGATATTTCGTAAGTATGGAATAGTGGATAAGGATGACAACAGACTAGTAAAAATAAGGACACAAACACATCATTAAAGCTAAACCGATATATTTCGGTCGATTTGTTCGACCATATTCATTAGGTGAAAATAAGCTTTATTAAGCAGAACTCAACATTTTATACAGTGAAGCGTGGAAAATAAACGCTACAATATATTTTTTAAATTAATTAGTCTGACACGGACAACTGCTAATATGAAACAATTTTAGATAATCGCGATGGATGTGTAATGTGAGTCTTAAAAACGGGCTTAAGTCTGATGACCTCAGAAGAAGATTAAATTTGGACATACTTGAAAAAATATAAATACACAAAAGTTACTAATTTTTTATCACATCTCAATAATCAGACATTGATTTAACAACAATTTATTTCCTTTTAATATAAAGTTACTTATTTTTACAAAAAAAATGTATCGATTCCTTAGGGTTATAAAATGTATGAAAAAGAAGAAAGAAAAGAAATGGTATATTTATTCAATAAATGCATAATTCAACAGTTGACAAAATATGATTTAAATGTACAAGTTCATGAAAATCTTTTTCAACCACCAAATTTTAAAAAGCCTATATTTAGAACATCAGGAAGTTTCATTGGATGTCCTGCTAGCTTGGCAGGCCGAGAGCGGACTCAAGGGGTTTCCTCAAATAATCGCGATGGAGAGGCGCTCGTAAAGCCAAGTCAATTCACGATGGTCCCCGGTGTGGCGTGTCATTAATAGACTAAGGCTGTTAAAGAAGTCTCACATGGCGGGGACAATCGCTAAAATTGTTTCCATGGCAATCACTTGGAATACAAATCTGTCAAGACGACAATCAGTGTATTTTGATTACTTGCAGTTTTCTGCTGGCGCTGCTACATGTACAGAAAAAAATATATATGCAAATTAATTTACTGACAATAATTAATAAAGAAGTTTTTAAAAACTACCATTTTTAGTTGTTTTTTTACCAAATTGTATTTCATGTGGTCCCATACTAAAAGTACTAATCAATTTTTATTATTTTTGTAAATTGTCTTTGAAAAGAAAAGCGAAAACATTATTTATTTTCTCTGTATTTTTCTTTTTAAATCAGTTTGGGTAAAAATAGTTATTTGTGTTTGGATGAAATTAATTTTGTTGAATTAAAACAGCATATGTATTTTGAGGAGGGGGGGGGGTATAAATATAAATACATTTTTCTGTACAAAGTCAGGTCTGAGAATGAATGTAAGTGGATTGGTTTATGATGATGATAATAATAATATTATGTCACTATTTAGCAAGTGCTAAATTCACCTTAATGCTTGTTTAAATCGGTCCTGGTTTGGATGACTCATCAATGTGAGTGTATAAGATAGTTGATTATTCGGTCACGTTGCATAGAGAGAAAAGGAGTCCAGCTACACACTTTAAAGAAATGCGATGGGTAATACTTTTTAGGGGTTGGTAGAGAAACGCTACAAAGGAAACAATATTCTGAAACACGAAGGAAATAGAATGTATATTGAGAGGAAGGAAAAGGAGGAAGCACGTTTAACATTAATAAAGTAATATTTATTTAGAGTGAGGTGCAAGAGAGAAGTTGTACATGTGTATCAAAGAGAATTGTTCTTGTATTTGGTTGTGTCTTGAGAAGATGTCTGTCTGTGTGTGTAACTGAATGGATATAAAGAATGAGTGAGGCCCGAATAAGCTAGACCCATCTTCCTAGAATGTTTTTTTCAAAGTAACATCCTGAGAAGAAGGTGCGAACATTAGAAATATATATGTGTTTGTTCAGAGTTCCATTTTGTATATGTGTGTGTGGGTGGCTGTCTTTACCTTTTTCGTTGGGCTGTAAAGAAAGGAGCAGTAGTGATTAAGAGATTTTCAGTGTGGCATAAAGTTGAATTAACTTATTGCTGACACGTCGGGGATACATCCCTGACATTCAGTCCGACAGTGACTTTATTACTGTTGGGCTGAAGTGTGGTCCTGTTCAGTCTCAGGGGTCCGCCCTCCCAGGCTTTACCTTCTCTTTGAGAAGGGGTTAGTTTATCGCTAATTTCCTGAAGCGCCCTAACTGGAACTGCTCGGGCATTTTTAGGACCATAGTGTGCTAATCCTAGTGCACTAACTTTCAAATGACCTTGTGTCTAACCTCCTGGAGAGGTAAATAAAATTCATTCATTTTGTATGAACCAGATTATTCTATTGTTGGCATTGGTTTCCCCGATATATTTCTAGTTTAGAATTCTTTCTAGAATGACATTGGGTACTTACAGGAGGGATCACGTGAAGGTTGCCAACATCCTAAGTGAAAGTGTTTGTGTGGAACGAACTGGATTTGAACTTGGCATACCCAGGTTGTCAGTTCATGTC
The DNA here is from genome assembly GCA_963556195.1 of Sepiola atlantica. Classification (NCBI taxonomy): domain Eukaryota; kingdom Metazoa; phylum Mollusca; class Cephalopoda; order Sepiida; family Sepiolidae; genus Sepiola; species Sepiola atlantica. The sequence goes on from OY744518.1 coordinate 175,665,106, forward strand.
ATTAACCACTAAGCCATCGTCACCTCCCAATAAATAAAATAAGTCTTATTTTTACGGTGCGTCGTCTCTCTTTGTTGGGTGCTTGTTGGTGTCATTTCCAACGGCATGATGGCGACATGTTTTCTCAGCTTGAATAACTTTCTCCGTTTTCTGTTTTGTTATTGTTGTTAACGAGCGACTGCTCACATGGGAATCAGTTAGTTTGCATAACATCGAAGAGAATCGATTTAAAACGTGCGAGAATTGACAAATTCACAAACATTTAACTAACATGTACTGTCTGTACATGTTAGTTAGATGTTTTTATTTCGGGATGTGGCGCTGTGTTTGTGCGGACGTCAGAGAAAGCCATTGCATCTCATTTACACTCACCACAGAAGAGGTAGGAGGTGAAAAAGAAAGACGAGGAAAGAATAAGCCGAACGAACGGAGAACGAAAGGGAGGGAGTAGCTTATACCAGCCAGTATCTTTTTACGTTTTATCGTTTCGCATACCTTTGGCCTTTTGGCTAAGATCAAAGTGTAGTATCTGTTCCGATGGATACTGCACCCCATAGACTGGTATTGTCTTGGCCTTCGGGGCTTGATTTACGCCGGTCCATGGGTCTGTCCTGTGCAGTTCTAGAAGGTCCGCCCTCCCAGGCTTCGCCTTCCCTCTTTGGGGAGGAGTAAGTTTATTGCTTACTGCTTGAGGCGCCCCTACCGGGGAATGCCGACGGGGCTGCCCAGGCAATGTTTAATGGCCAGAGTGTTCACCTCTCAGGCGCTGGCTTTTCAAACCCCACTTTCCCGACCCGACCTTGTGTCACATCTTACTTGTGGGAGTAAGATAAAAACTGGCCTTGTGCCTAACTCCTAGAGAGGAGTAAATAAATACTCATACAACACAAATGTTAACAAGACGAAAGTGATGATCAGTGGTTGTAGTGTTGCAAAGTCCCCAGAAAGTGTAAAGTGCCCCCTGCTCAGTTTGTGGAAAAGGAGTCGGGTACAATTCAATTTTTGTGGTACTTATTAGCATTGGGCACACAAGAAATGCAGTGAAATTACAGGTAGGTCGAAAGATGATAACTTGCTAATGTGCAAGAAGTGTACGACAATGGAGACGGATGAGCAGATGTAAAGAAGTATATTTCGATAACGAGGCTATTGCAGTTGTCTAAAAGTTTTGTTATCTAGGTGATACCATTGGAGCACAGAGAGGATTTGGTGTTTGTGTGATAGAAAGAGTTAGAAGTAGATGGAGCAAGTTCAAGGAACTTCTGCCATTACTAACCAACAGAGTGTTACTGCTGTCGACCAAGAGAAAAATTTATCAGGCATATGTACGGTGTATTATGATATATGGAAGTGAAACTTGGCCAGTGAGGGTTGAGGATATGTGCTGCATGGAGAGAAAAAAATAAAAATGATACAATGGATGTGTAATGTAAGTCTTAAAAACAGGCTTAGATCTGAGGACATCAGAGGTAGATTAAATCTGGACAGTACAGGGATTTGTGTGCAGAACAGGCGACTTTGTTGATTTGGTCACATTAAAAGAATGGATGAGAGTTCTTTAGTTAGTAGAAGATGAACAGTTATTCAGCCTAATTTAATTATTATTATTATTATTATTATTATTATTATTATTATTATTATTATTATTATTATTATTATTATTTTTATTATTACAAAGTGAGTATTAGCTTATTAGGGTTTAAATATTTATTTAAGGGTTACAATTATGTATTTAATTTTTTTTGGGGGGGGGGGGGGGTATAATTGATGCTCTGTTTTAAAAATATTCTATTTAATAATTCGAATATTTATTTATTTATTTATTTATTCATTGAGATGGGTTCGGTGCCTAGATTGTATTACTTATTGAGGTTCGTTAAGTGTTTGTAGTTGGAGCCGGAATATGGACTATGTCAGGTCGACGTTCCAATGTTATAATTTATGTCAATATTATGTGTATAAATTTTTTTTTTTAAGTATACTATCTTTCCTGAAACTGAATGCAGGAACGGGAAAGGAATAAATAAAATTAAATTTAAAATAGAAAAAAGTTTATAAAATATATGTAATAAAAAATTAAAACATTAAAAATATTAATAGTGATATTGACACTAATAAAATTTTAAACAAACAATGGATTTTAAACAAGATTTAAAAAAAGAATTTTAATTTGATTTCAAATCCATTTCATTTTCTGCCGAATAGCCCTCACTGGCAACAGCCTTCCTATGCACGTTTGAATTGAGATTGAACACACATCTTAAGAAGGGAAATTTTCTTCCCGAAATATCATATTATACAGAACTTGTAATATCATATAAAAAAAATATATTGTATTAATAAAAAAAAGGTGGAAACTGCAATATATATATATATATATATATATATATATAAAGTGTTGGGACCATTAATTGGAATCAGGAATTTAAAAAATCGGAACTTTTGTGGGTATCGAAATCAGTATTGGAATGGCACAAGTGAAAAATACAGATGAAAATCTCCCAATGAGTTTATCAAAATTTTGAATAAAATATATAAAGGGAAAACATTAAAAGGTTTGTCAAATTAAAAAGTAAATTATATTTACATTTAAAAGTAGATGAGAACCCTTAGCTAAATCAACTCCTCCCCCCCCTTTTAGAATTTAGAATGGGGGATGAGTTTCACATATATATTTAGAGTAAAATGATCACCCAGTGTCTAATCAAATATAGTTTTAAGGGTATATAACCAGATTTTTGGAGGGGGGAGGTAAAGAGATAAATAGTATGTGTTTTGTGGGGAGAGGATAAAAACAACCCTATCTTAACCATACCACTAACCCTAAATCTGGGTAGCAAGAGCCCCCCCCCCCAAACAAACAAAACAAACCTTCCTTAACCCTACCACTAACCCCAATACGGGTCACCCCCCTTAACCCTACCCCTAACCATACGTATACGTTTCATCCTTCTGGAATCATCAGTGTAGAGATAATTATTCAATCCGGTCGCAGGATTCGAATACCCGAAACACGAGTCAAGATTTTAACTCAAATTCCGACACTTTAGTCCACGCCGCCACAATAAACAACTGCATAAATCGGTGGGAAATTTTGTACTGGAAGTGAAAGATCAGACATTTCCGCCTGATAAGATCTTAGTTTCTAATAACTAATGATTTATAACATCGACATACCAGTATAGCGATTTTTTGTATGTGTATGTATGAACCTATTAAACTGTAGAAATGAAATAGCAAACAACTGTTTACACATAATAAACTTTACTTTAGGATAAAAATACACAAAAAATAAAAAATTTTAAATAATTAAATAAAAAACTAAACTGAATTTAAAGGAACTCGAATATAGCGGGAAGAAAAATAAAAATAAATCCAGGAATAGAGGCCGGAAAATAATATGGTTCCATCCACCTTACTGTCAATTATCCAACATCAACATCGGTAAAGTGTTCTTGAACCTGGTAGACAAGCATTTTAACGTGAACAATCCACTAAGTAAGATATTTAACAGAAAAACTATTAAAATTAATTACTCTTGCACCAAGAACATGGATAGGATAATTAGCACCCATAATCGTAAAATATTAAATAATTCTAATAACAATAAGGCTATAATAGTAAATAAATGTAATTGTCAGGTGAAAAATAAATGCCCATTGAACGGCAACTGTAAAGTAGAGGGCGTGGTTTATAAGGCCACGATATATCCAGAAGATAACAACAGGGATAAGAAAGTATACAATCTTCAATTTTCGAAACAACCAGAAGTCGCAAGGAGCCATATCTGGAGAGTAGAATTCCATGTTTGGCCAAGAAATGTTGGATCAATTGGGATGAATGTGCGGGGGCGTTGTCGTGATGCAGTTACCAGTTTTTCGTCGCCCACATGTCTGGTCTTTTGCGCCTAACGGCGTCACAGAGACACCGGAGAACATTGTGATAGTACTCCTTTGTCACTGTTTGTCTGGTGCATATACATGATGCACAATTCCACGGATATCAAATCTTGATTTTGCTTCGCACCTGTCGCGCTTTTTTTGCCTTGGAGACTCGGGATGCTTCCATTGCGACGACTATCTTTTTGTTTCTGGGTCGTACCCGTACACCCATGACTCACCTCCAGTTATCACGGTGTTCAGAAACCCAGGATCAGTGTTGGTGGTTTCCAGAAGGTTCTGTGCAACTTGAAAACAGAGGTCCTTTTGTTCCTGCAACAACTTGGGCACAAAGTTTGCAGCCACTCTGTGCATGTTCAAATCATCATCCAAAATTGCATGTGCGGAATCTTTACTCACTGGGCGATCTCCCGCACGGTTGAACGGCGATCTTCCATCACCAAATTTTGCACCCTCTCAACAACAGCTACACTCCAAGCAGTTTGGGGCCTGACAGAACACTAGTCACTCTCCACTGATGTGCGGCCATTTTTGAATCGGTTGAACCACTCCTTAATTTGTGTTACACCCATCGCATCTTCTCAAAACACCTGTTGAATCTTACGAATTGTTTTGCTTTGAGAATCACAAAGCTTTTGACAAAATTTGATGCAGTACCTTTGCTCAACATGTTCAGTCATCTTGAGAGAATCGGTAATCTGACGGACACATAGTGTAGCACCTTACTCAGCGAGCGACAAGCAGCTACTACCGTGCAGGAAGGCGGTGATAAAATTCACACATGCACATGAAGGTGCCTTCCTTCACTCTGTAGAGTGGCGCCGCACTATCGTCTCTATTTCGCATGAAAAAAAAAAAAGGTTGGATATTTTTTAGACAGGCCTCGTATATATATAACTGTTGTTTACACAGTAAATGAACGTCAGAGTATAATACATATTTCGACACCATGTGATAAATCTGACTCTCCTGTTGGCCGACCGCCTCATCTACTTGACCTGTCTACTGTCGACATAGAAAAACATTCAGCAAATGTTACATTTAATTCCCCTTTTTGACACAGAACTAAACCGTGTGTGTTAGTAAGATTTGCATATGTTGAAGTGCCCCCAGAATTCTGTGACATCTATGAAATGAAACAGTCTGGGTCAGTCTATGTCTGATTGTGGTGAAAGTCGGCGTAATTTTCTAGATTTAAATTTAGTTTAGAAAATCATATGACTGTGAAGAGATGGTGAGGGAGAAAACTTGATATGTCGACGTAATACTTAGTAATATTAATTATATTATTATTATTATTACTCACTAGAAGTTCTCAAATCATTAATAAAGATCACTCACTGGCAAAAACAGGTGGTGTTCCCTGGAGTTTGAGTGACAACAAGTCTCCTCAGATTTCCAGCCCTCTCTGCTTCTTTTGATCACCATTGCATCTCACTTTGCGTTCTCAAACCATTCAAATTTGAGTGACAATAAGCCTTCTCAACTTATTTCAAACATGTCGGGATGCGTTCTCAACAATTAGTGACTTTGTTGTTGTTGTCGGGTTGAGATGTGATCTTGTTCAGAGGTCTACCCTCTTAGGCTTTACCTTCCCTTTGCGAAGGGAGTTAGTTTATCGCTAATCGCCTTTACCAGGGAATGCCGACTGGGCTGCTTAGGCATTTTTTGTAGGCCAGAGTGCACTGATCCTAATGCACTGGCTTTTAAACTTAACACCTGACCTTGTGTCTAACCTCCTGGAGGAGTAAATACAATAAGTCTTTCTCCTAGACTTTTTTGCCAGATTTTCAGGACTGTTCCTAGTGCTCCTACAATTATTGGTATTATAGTGATTATCTTCATGTTCCATACTCTTTTCAATTTTCTGGCAAGTTACATGTATTTGCTTCGTTTCGCTTCCTCCTTGATCTCCATTCTGTGAACTGCTGGGACGGCGAAATTTGGCAAGGTGTTTCCTTCTAAATAAGATGAAGTTGTAATGAGGGCTATATTTAGTTTAATTTAGTTTTATGCAAAGAGAGTATTGATTTACTCCTCTCCAGGAGTTAGGCACAAGGCCAGTTTTTATCTTACTCCCACAAGTAAGATGTGACCCACAGTTGGGTCGGGAAAATGGGGTTTAAAAATTGCCTGGGCAGCCCCGTCGGCATTCCCCAGTAGGGGCGCCTCAGGCAGTAAGCAATAAACTTACTCCTCCCCAGAGAGGGGAGGCAAAGCCTGGGAAGGTGGACCTCCTAGAACTGCACAGGACAGACCCATTGACCGGCGTAAATCAAGACCCGAAGGCCAAGACAACACCAGTATGGGGTGCAGTATCCATCGGAACAGATACTACACTTTGATCTTAGCCAAAAGGCCAAGAGTAAAAAAGGGTTGAAAGCCCTTTGTGAAAAAACTCCCATTTTAAATATATCAGATTTGTATTGAATTTGATCCATAGTCATTAGATACCAATTAAGCAAGATTCCCTGAATTTTAGACATTTTCTAGAATCATGATGGATTTTGATCGAAAACGAAACAAGGTTTCTAGACAGGAATAAGTTTTGAGACCATACAACGCCCGGCAATGATGAAAACAGCCAAAATATTCAGGAAAATCCTTGAATGCGGAAACCAACCCATATAATCAACAAACGTTTACCAGGCACAGGTAGTGAAAAAAAAATCAAGTAAACTCAAAAGGTACTGAAACTGCCAGAAATGTCATAAACTAACCTTAACCTCCCTAAAGGGAAATAAAAAAATTTTAAATAAAAAGCTTGTACCACACAAAATGGTTATGGAAGGTCAAGGAAAATGGAAAGACCAATGGATGAGAACATGAACCAGACCTCCACTGGAAGGGTGTGAGTGTATTGTCACTCAAATTCCAAAGAAGACCAACAGTCGTTGCTAGCGAAAAATCGATGGTAAACGACTGTTGTGATAACGCAAACTAATTTGCAAAGGTTATCGAAAGATGTAGAGAGAGTTGGAAATCTGATGATAATTATTGTCACTCGGAATCCAGGGGGACACTACTGGTTACTGTCAGTGAGCAATCACTCATAATGACTTGCGTGAGAACAAATAATAATAATAATAATAACAATAACAATAACAATAACAATAACAATAACAATAACAATAACAATAATAATAATAATAATAACAATAACAATAACAATAATAATAATAATAATAATAATAATAATAATAATAATAAAGTGATGGCACCAGCCTAGGCTGATAAATACAAAATAGTCATGAAGGGTCTGTGGAGGCTGGAAAGACCTCTACTGGAAGAGTGCGGAGTGTACTGGAACCTTGGAGAGGCTTATTGCCACCAAAATCTCAGGGAAGACCAATGGTCGTTGCCAGCGAGAAATCAATGGTAAGCAGCTGATGCAATAACGCAAAGTCATTTGCAATGGTTATCGAAAGAGGTGAAGAGTACTGGAAATCTAGGGAAACTTGTTGTCACTCAGACTCCAGAGAACACCACCGGTCATTATTCAGTGAGCAATCACTGGCGTTGACCTGTGTGAGAACTTGTAGTGAGTTAATATAATGATACAAGTAGCAAACTCATCCAAGCTAGAGGACCAGGCATGATGATGATAAACAAGTGAGGAAACACCTGCCAAACTCAGATTCCAGAAAGACCACCCTGTGATCACTGATAATGACTCATGTGAGAACTCTTAGTAGCGTCAATAGTTTATCAACTTGTTGTCTTTTGCGTTAATACATTTTGTTGGTAAGTTTCGTAATCGGAATATTTAAATGGCAAACTGGTTCTGAATGTGCATTGATGACGTAACTGTACAATAAAATTAATTAATTCTTAATGATCGTAGCACAAAAAATAATGAAATCACCAATGAGCATTCCAAGCCAGTCGGCATTTGTTGAAGTCATTTTGAACTTTGCCCACCTTTCTAACCCTAACCCTAACCCTAAATTTTGTCCACCTTTGTATCGGCCTGATGTCAGTTTGTCAGGATCTTGTTTTGTTTTTTTTCATGGAAGTCACTCCAGATAAGGCATGAAGCCACTTGATGTCAGGAGCTAAAAAAAAAATACTACTTCAAGGTCAAACACTAGCCAACGATAAGTGTTAGATGGGTAGATTTCGACCCAGAACACAGCAATTGTTCCCCCTTTGTCAGAAACATCGCTCATGGAATGTGAGGACTACAGTACAAAATAAGAGAAGCAAGAGTTGCGAGGCTGCCGAAAGTAAACCCAAGGTCCACTTTCTACTCTCCTCAATTAGCCTCCCCCACGAGGGAAGAGTCAGACACAAGATTGGATTTTAATGTGGGGAAAACCCAACTTCCTCAAAAAGGACCACTCTGGATTATTACAAAAAAATTTAATTGCCTCAGTCTAAGAAGGATTTCTCCTTCCCTGACCGAGGACAGAAAATATGAAGTGTAGTATCAGAACAGATAACACATCACTCAATAACTCTCGAACCACTAATAAAAAATTCATATGATTTTTATAAAGTACTAACCTTCAAAGCTAGGCCCTCACTAAGTGTTCTCTTCCTCGACTGCAGCGCAATGACATATGCATGATTAGATGGAACTGCAATGTGAAAATTGACAAACCCCAAACCGAACACATTGTCGGAGAATTTGCTGAGAGCACTACATTTGCCCAGCATTAAGGTTGTCCTAAGGATGAATGAGTTATGCTGGTATAGTCATGTGGAGTGTTCACCCTCCTGGATTGTACAGTTCTAGGAGGTCCACCCTCCCAGGCTTTGCCTCCCCTCTTTGGGGAGGAGTAAGTTTATTGCTTACTGTTTGAGGCGCCCCTACCGGGGAATGCCGACGGGGCTGCCCAGGCAATTTTTAAATGGCCAGAGTGCTCACCTCTCGAGCGCTGGCTTTTAAAACCCACTTTCTCGACCCGATCTTGGGTCACATCTTACTTGTGGGAGTAAGATAAAACTGGCCTTGTGCCTAACTCCTGGGGAGGAGTAAATAAAACCCTCCTGGATAAACCGTTACAGAAGCATGGGTGTCTTTAATTAGAGAAAGGTTGGCTGACCAAGGAAAACGTTTGGAAGCAAGTGATTAGACAAGACTGTACTAGTATGAATTTGGGGAGCTTTAAACCTAATCTTTAATCTTAAACAAAGGGTTCAGTTCAAAATTCTGTATAGGTTCCAGAGTTCCACATAAAGATTCCCAAAGTCGAAAAAGAAGGTTGGAGGTTAGATCAGCCGAAAACTTTTGAAAACAACAACCAAGATGAGAAATAGTAGTCTGAATAGTTTCCTTTTTGACTGAGATCAGTGTTGTAGTTCTTGGAAGGACACAACCCATTCTCTAAACTCCATCCCCCCGTTTTCTTTTTCTCCCACTTAGATCCCACTCCCATTTAGAGATTGACCCGCTTATTTTCGAATCTGAACAAACCGGAAAACAGAGGGCGGTCTATTATTTAGAAAGGTTCGGAGGGTCTTACTAAACGAATTTTTTTGTTTTTTGCTTTTTCCCCATTCCCCGTTGTTATTCTAATGAATTTTTGTACATAAATATAATTTTGAAAAATAAAATGTCCAACAAATTTGGGGATATCTTAAGTAAGACGGCCCCTAGAGTAAATGTGGTATTGTGGTGACTGAGATGATTCTAGTTAAGAGTATTGATTTACTCCTCTCCAGGAGTTAGGCACAAGGCCAGTTTTTATCTTACTCCCACAAGTAAGATGTGACCCAAGGTCGGGTCGGAAAGTGGGGTTTGAAAAGCCAGCACCCGAGAGGTGAGCACTCTGGCCATTAAAAATTGCCTGTGCAGCCCCGTCGGCATTCCCCGGTAGGGGCGCCTCAGGCAGTAAGCAATAAACTTACTCCTCCTCAAAGAGGGGAGGCGAAGCCTGGGAGGGTGGACCTCCTAGAACTGCACAGGACAGACCCATAGACCGGCGTAAATCAAGCCCGACGGCCAAGACAATACCAGTCTATGGGGTGCAGTATCCATCGGAACAGATACTACACTTTGATCTTAGCCAAAAGGCCAAAAGAGACATTTTTATCACTTATGACCAATGACCCCCTTTTTCCTCACACTTTTGATGGCCTTGTGCCTGATTTGTTTAAAATATATTTTTTTATATTTTCTGCAAATAAATATTTAAAAGTGTAGTATATGCTCTGATACTACACTTCATATGTTCTTTCCTTAAAGTCGGTGAAGGAAGGATCCTTCCTGACTGAGTCAATCTTTATTTTCATCCTAATCCAGAGCACTCTTTTTGGGGAGCTGGATTTTCTTTCCATTAAAAACCGACCTTGTGTCTAACTCTGCCCTCGTGGGGAGGCAAATAAATAGAGACTATGTCAAATAAGTTCTCAGCTTTAAGACAGTCAACATAGCATGCACAACACCTTTGTATTGGGAGAATAATCATAAAGGCAGCTTCATTTCTTATGGACTGGCACTAAAACAGTGACCTGTTCAAACAAGAGCATGTGTGATTGACATGAGGACAGATGTCACTATTAAACATGACGATTGTGTGAAAAAAAGAGAGTTGGATTTTTGAACTGTGAACAAAAGAGTTGGGAAATATTGAATTTTTTCGCTAATACTAATATTCCGAATACTAATACTAATACTAACATTCCGTTGGCCGCCATCAATAAACTGCCTCTCCTGCACCAAACGGTCATAATTTTAAAAAAGTCACATGAAATATTTTTCAGGTAAAATTTTATAATTTAAATTTATTAAAATTTGCTGGAATCATTTTTTAAATGAAAATTAAATATCAAGTAAAAATTATATTCGTACTTGATTACTGAAAACCATCAAATAATTAGAATTTTAAAAAAAATTTATTTTTTTAAATTTAATTATTTTTTGTGTGCAATCATTTATATCGGTTTGAAATCGTCTAAATTAAACTTAAAACCTTGTTTATGACCGTTTGGTACAAGAGAAACAGTTTTTCAGAGCAAGTTTCAATTAAATTCAATAAATTTGACAAGCATGTGTAGATAATAGCTTGAATACCTGGAATATCGTGAAATGTGAGTTTGAGAACTGCAACGGAGATGTGGAAGCAGTGGCTAGCAGAAATAATAATAGCAAGCGTTCTGACTGTGTCCGAGCAATAAAATTCATCGCAAAGCTTAAAAACAGGTGCAACAAGATCCAAACAAGGTAATGTGGACTTTGCCGAGAGAGATGGGCGTTGGAGTGATGACCATGAAGAAAGAGCTGAACGAGGATTTCCGTTACTCATACAAGAATCGCAAAGGCCCAGGAAAATGTATAATTTGTCAAAGTCTTATTCTAACATTTTATCAACTTTATTTCACTCCTTTGCTCCACCAACAAAAGAAAAAAGGTTATAAAACGATTTAGCGTGAAAGGTTAAGAAAAAGGTTCCATGATACTCATGAGTTAGACGGGTGTGCTGCATGTCCGCTTGCGTTGAAATCTATAATCCAACTGCTTGGTTAAGAAGCAGGAAAAACTGTGTAAAAAGTCTAGCGGAAGTACATCTTACACAAAGTGTTTTTTTAGGATAATAGATCAATCGCTAACCCTTATCCTCGAGTGGCCTTTTCGCATTGATAAGCGGTGACTCATAAGTACATTAAAAATAAAATCACTCCGCGTAGGAACATAAAATAGTTCACTAAAATGTAATTGCTACACATGCTTCAATTGCCATGTAAGGAAAATGGGGAGGGGGTATAAATTTACACGGAAGAGGATACAGTGGCCCAGCATCTGTTCAATTTCACCTTGAATTGCTGCATCGTTGGAACATTACTACATCTCAAAAGTCCATTCTAAAGTCTAGGGATCTTGATTGAGAAAACGGCCCTCTTCCGGTTCAATCGAAATCAGCAGTGAAACAGTTTTTAGTAAGGCTCATGTAGACCTCTTTCTGCTTCAGGAGCAAATCGTAGAACATGAGGGAGATCATAATGGCCATTGAGAAGATTGTAGACCAAAATGTGATCACCGCATGAACGTTGGTCCTCAAGGGAGAAAAGGTTAAGCTTTCTCGAGTCAGCTTTCGTATGACAAATCCCATAGTCCCTGCACCATTTGAGTAGCCAGTCATTGCCGGATATCACGTATTAGATATGAAGCAGATTTCTGGGTCCCGATTGTCGGTTCAACTGTATGTACTATAGAGACCATTGGAATATCTAGTCCATTTTGCTTGGAATTTTAAATTCATTAAAATTCAGTCCTTTTAGCATAAAAATAATCTTCAAAAATTATTTTTTGTGTCATGCATAGCATTCTAAAACAGTAATAATTAAAAAACAACATGGCCGCCAGCGATTAAAAGAATAAGAAGAACAAACAATATGGACGCCAGGGATTAAAACAGTAATTATAAAATCAACATATGCTAGTATCAAAGACAAGAAATACAATTTAAGACAACAATAAATTTTATACAAAATTTGGGCGAAAATGAAGTGAAATAAGTCCTTAAAGATATTCTAATGTTTCCTATACTACAACTGAACCACTAAAACTCTCTGAGTGTTAATACATCAGCCATCATTACATTGTTAAATATTGGGCAAGTAAACGGTTAGTTGAGATAAACAGTAAATAAACTAGAGGGTAGGATTACTAGACTGTGGAAATTAATAGAAACGGCTATGACGTCACATGGCTCAAAGAGAGAGTGAGAGGGATAAACAGTTAATTCCTTGGAAGCATGCTACATTTTAACATGTTAAATTGAAATGTTCTGACAAGATGTGATTAAACAGTAATTATCAATCTCTCTCTTTCTCTTTTACTGGTTAGTGATTTGGAACGATGATCAAGTCGAATAAACCTCCTCTCTCTTCCACCAGTTTTTTCTTGACTTAGTCCTTTTGAAAGTATTAATAAAGAACTCTGATTTCAGAATGACAAGCCCTCAGTCTTGAAGGATCACAGATTGGTGCATGATAAAACAATCAACAAACAGGGTATAGATGATAGTAATAATAATCGTGAACTTTGATGTGTTCTTTCATATGACGGCAACTTGATTTTCTGCGTGTATGACAAAAAGTTCATCATCATATCTTATCATGCCAATACTGGATCCATCATTGGGCATCAAAGTTACAGTCCATCAAATCTTGGTCAGTGCAAGTTGGTCCATCACTGCAGTCACTGAAGATGTGTTTCATTGTTTGTCTGGGATTTACACAAGAGCAGTTGCTTGTTGTTGCTGGTCGTCACCTGTGGAGGTTGCTGGCTGTCCTTCGAACCTTCGTTTTTGCTTGGTTCAGGGTCACCCAGTTCTTCTTTGAGAGATCCGTTCCGTGTGTTGTTCTCTGGGAAATTGGATAGCTTCATTCAAGTAGTCATTTTAATCATTCCACAATGGGTTGAAATGCAACAACATAACCTGATCCGTGTTCAAAGGTCAGACAATCCTTGAGTTGTTGGGGTTTTGTTTGTGTTTCTTCAGATAACAATCTTCAGTAACTACAGTAAACACCAGCAGGCTAATGTTATGTTAAGCAGACTTGTTATTGTGTAGAAAAATAATATTTCAAATTTTATTCAAAAACAAACAAATAGTTCTTCATATGCACATTTGAATTAAGGTTGAACATCCATCTGATGATGAGAAAATTTTATTTCCGAAATATCATGTTATACGGAACTTCCATTGAACCACACGGGCACAAGTAAGATTGTAATCTTCTATATAAAATTGAATGTCTGTATGTTTGTGTGTGTGTGTGTGTCCTATAGAAAAAAATGTTAGAGAATATAGATACAATATAAAAGAGTATTCTTATGTAAAATTCACAGAGTAAGTTGATGGGCGTATTCCTGAATCTATAAACCCACTCCTTAGGGGTCCATGGGGCAGATTTCATCGGGGGGGGGGGGTCCTTTTCAGTTATTTTTCATTATATTTTATAGTAATTTGAAATTGCTGAGTCATATTTTAATTTAATTACGTAATACTTTGAAATAACTTTTAATTTTATTTAACGTTTCTTAGCGTCGATTCTATTTACATGGGGGGGGGGTAAGAAACTACGCCAAGGTCCGCCATTAGCCGCCACTGCCCGCCACTCTGTACGTACATAAATACCTGTACATTTTATAATATCTTGTATAAGAAAAGTATTCAGTGTTGTCCTGCAAATAATACCTCAAGTTCATAAAACAATTAATGGTTTTTAATGAAATTTATTTGTTCGAGGATAGCTAAGGAAGAACGATAACTCACGTTTAAAAACACAATTTAGGTTTTTAAAACAAGGTTAGAGAATATACATAACATATAAAAGTGTATTCTTATGTAAAATTCACAGAGTAAGATGATGAGAGTATTCCTGAATCTATAAACCCACCCCTTATGGGTCCATGGGGCAGATTTCATCGGTGGGGGGGGGTGCTTTTCAGTTATTTCTCATTATATTTTATAGTAATTTGAAATTGCTGAGTCATATTGTAATTTAATTACGTAATACTTTGAAATAACTTTAAATTTTATTTAACGTATCTTAGCGTCAATTCTATTTACATGGGTGGAGGGGTAAGAAACGACGCCAAGGTCTGCCACTAGCCGCCACTGTCCGCCACTCTGTACATACATAAATACATGTACATTTTATAATATCTTATATAAGAAAAGTATTCAGTGTTGTCCTGCAAATAATACCTCAAGTACATAAAACAATTTATGGTTTTTAGTGAAATTTATTTGTTAGAGGATAGCTAAGGAAGAACGATAACTCACGTTTAAAAACACAGTTTAGGTTTTTAGAACAAGGTTAGAGAATATACATAACATATAAAAGTGTATTCTTATGTAAAATTCACAGAGTAAGATGATGAGAGTATTCCCGAACCTATAAACCCACCCCTTAAGGATCCATGGGGCATATTTCATCAAGGGGGGGTCAGTTATTTTTCATTATATTTTATAGTAATTTGAAATTGCTGAGTCATATTGTAATTTAATTACGTAATACCTCAAGTTCATAAAAAATTTATGGTTTTTAGTGAAATTTATTTGTTAGAGAGTAGCTAAGGAAGAACGATAACTCACGTTTAAAAACAATTTAGGTTTTTAAAACAAGGTTAGAGAATATACATAACATATAAAAGTGTATTCTTATGTAAAATTCACAGAGTAAGTTGATGAGAGTATGCTCGAATCTATAAACTCACCCCTTAGGGGTCCATGGGGCATATTTCATCGGGAGGGGGGCTTTTCAGTTATTTTTCATTATATTTTATAGTAATTTGAAATTGCTGAGTCATATTGTAATTTAATTACGTAATACTTTGAGATAACTTTTAATTTTATTTAACGTTTCTTAGTGTCAATTCTATTTACATGGAGGAGTAAGAAACTATACGAAGGTCCGCCACTAGCCGCCACTGCCCGCCACTCTGTACGTATACATGTACATGTAGATTTTATAATATCTTATATAAGAACAGTATTTGGCGTTGTCCGGCAAAGTATACCTCAAGTACATAAAACAATTTATGGTTTTTAATGAAATTTATTTGTTCGGGTATAGCTAAGAAAGAATGATAACTCGCGTTTAAAAACACAATTTAGGTTTGTTTAAAAAAGGTTAGAGAATATAGATAACATATAAAAGTGTATTCTTATGTAAGATTCACAGAGTAAGATGATGGGAGTATTGCCGAATCTCTACACCCACCCCTTAGAAGTCTATGGAGAAGATTTCATCGGTGGGGGGGGGGTCGTTTTCAGTTATTATTCATTCTATTTTATAGTAATTAGAAAATGCTGAGTCATATTTTGCTTTAATTACGTAATACTTTGAGATAATTTTTAATTTTATTTAACGTTTCTTAGCGTCAATTCTATTTACATAGAGGGGGGGTAAGAAACTATGCGAAGGTCTGCCACTAGCCGCCACTGCCCGCCACTCTGTATGTATACATGTACATGTACATTTTATAATATCTTATATAAGAACAGTATTCGGCGTTGTCCGGCAAATTATACCTCAAGTACATAAAACAATTTATGGTTTTTAGTGAAATTTATTTGTTAGAGGATGGCTAAGGAAGAACGATAACTCACGTTTAAAACACAATTTAGATTTGTTTAAAAAAGGTTAGAGAATATAGATAACATATAAAAGTGCATTCTTATGTAACATTCACAGAGTAAGGTGATGGGAGTATTCCCGAATCTATAAACCAACCCCTAGAGGTACATGGGGCAGATTTCATCGGGGGGGGGGGGGGACTGTTTTCAGTTATTTTTCATTATATTTTATAGTAATTTGAAAATCCTGAGTCATATTTTAATTTAATTACCTTATAATTTGAAATAACTTTTAATTTTATTTAACGTTTCTTAGCGCCAGGGACACGCCTCTAAATTTTTAGTTTTTTGGTATTGTTTTTTAAATAAGCGACAAACGCTAATCAAACTATTGCTACTATTTTACGAAAGAAAATTATAGGAAATTACAACATGGCCGCCAGCGATTAAGTCATTGCATTCAAGTTCGATTTTAAAGTCTTTAAAAAATAAAATATAATTTTATTTCGGGATCAAAAATACAATGTAAGAATAATTAATAACTTTCATCCAAAATGTTTGTTTGTTTACATAACATATTTCTTTAAGAAAATCCACAGTAACATAAAATACATATTTAGTAAAGAGAATTTACGTGAATTACATTATTATTAGTTTTTAACACATTTAAACAAGAGAAGAATCATATGGGAAAAAGGGAAATAGAGGGTTGAAGGAGGGAGGGAAATAATGAGGACCAGGGAAAGAGAGACGGCTAAAGAAAGAAGAGATATTGAAGTTTTTATATAAAGATGTTACACACACTTTTTAATTTCTACTACTTTGTTTTTTTTTATCGCCCCGGGCAACGCCGGGTAGCCCTGCTAGTATAATATAAACATAAAAAAATATATATTGTATTAATAAAAAGGTGGAAACTGCAAAACTCATTCCACGGTTATATGTCTTAATTTGCTTCAGTTTGTGTGTATCCGTTACACCTCTGCATTGTATTACCTTCCATAAATTACCTTTATATATACACATTAAACAATGCTTCAAGCAAACAAAAAATTTTTTTTCGGGCTTCTTTAGATGAAGATTTATAATTTGTATGATTTGGAGGATCAAGAGAACAATAGGGACCCCAGATCATTAACACAAGACGCGGGACATATTTTGGAATCACCGGTTGACCTCGCAATACACGTGGTCTCTATTTACAAAACACTTGTAAATAAATCTTTTATTTATTTTACTAAATGCAGTATATTTCGGAATTTTTTTTTCTTTTAACATGTTAATATTTATTTTAAGGCAGAGAGTCCATAAATAAAACAAATAAAATATTAACATGTTTTCTTTTAAAACATGTTTTTGTGTCACTATTTACTTGCCTCCCCACGAGGGCAGAAATGAGGGGGGGGGGTATGAAATATTTATCACCGTACTTAAGTAATCTTTCGTTTTGTAGGGAAAAATCAAGCTTCCCAAAAAGGGGCACTCTGGATCTTACCTCAGTTTAGAAGGATTTTTCCATACTACACATTGCTCCTAGCCTGAGGAGGCAAAACGGAAGATTACGTAAGTTATTTTAATAAATAAACGAAATATATACGCTTTTTAAAAAATCGGCTGACTTGTAATCTTTCGTTTTGCCTCCCCACGAGGGCGGAGTTAGACTTCAAAAATCAGTTTCTAAACGGAAGCAATTTAAAATTTATGAAGTTTTTTCCTTTTTTTTCTGTAAGCAACAATTATAAACAAATAAATAAAACTTCGCTAATTACTCGCCTCCCTACGAAAAGAAAAAAAAGTATCCACTTTTTCTTAAAATACACAACACGAAATATAGAATTGCGTTTAAAATTTGTTTTTTATTTAGTAAATAAAAGTAAAAAAAAAAATGATAAATTGTTTTGTTTATTGCAAAACGACAGATTACAAGTCAGCCGATTTTTAAAAAAGCGTATACATGTTAAAAGAAAAAAAACCCGAGTTGTTTTGTAAATAGTGACACAAAAACATGTTTTAAAAGAAAACATGTTAATATTTTATTTGTTTTATTTATGAACTCTCTGCCTTAAAATAAATATTAACATGTTAAAAGAAAAAAAAATTCCGAAATATACTGCATTTATTAACATAAATAAAAGATCTATTTACAAGTGTTTTGTAAATAGAGACCACGTGTATTGCGAGGTCAACCGGTGATTCCAAAATATGTACCGCGTCTTGTGTTAATGATCTGGGGTCCCTATTGTTGTCTTGGTCCGATTTGGATAATTCAGACTACTATTCTCATCTTGGTTTTGGCCGATGTAACCTCTGACCTTTTTTAAGTGCGCCTTTCTGAATTTGAGAATCTTTATGTCGAACTCGGAATTTCAAACTGAACCCTTTATTTAATTCAGACGGGTAAATTCTTCTCATGAGCCATGAGCGAATAGAAGTTTTAAGTGATTTAATTTTTATTTTATTTCTTAATTATTATCGCCTGTAGTAAGGATTGAACCTTCAACCGCAAGAAGACTGTCACTTAGAATTGATTGTGACTAAACACCTTGGTATTATTTGGATTATTCAGGGTACTATTCTCGTCTGGGTTTCGGCTGATGTAACCTCCGACCTTCTTCAGGGACATCTTTTCGAACTTGAAGATAAAAATTACTAAACATTTCTACCCAGTCATGCCTGACGGAACGAGAACAATCTATCCCCGTTGATTAAATAAAGGGTTCAGTTTGAAATTCCGTATTGGTTCCCAAGTTCAACAAAAGATTCCTAAGTTCGAAAAAATTCCCCTGAAAAAAGTCGGGGGTTATATCTGCCGAAACATTGTGAAAATAAAAAACCAAGATGAGACTAGTAGTCCAAATCATTAAAGTAATAGTTTGTTTTTTTATTTAAAATTTTCAAATATTGTCATCATCTTTTGAATCAAAGGAGTCAGACGGCCATTTACAATACTAATGTAAAGCCATGTCCACGACTCTGACTGAACGCCTTACCCCAAACGCATGTCCCATGGTTCTTCTTCTTTTTATGAGCTGATTCTAGATTTTTAGTATTGGCTTTCGCTGGGTACAAAGCCACAGTTCACCAATTTACATACATAGTAAAAACAACACACAGATATAGACATTGTATGCAAGCAACTTGTTAAACACGGGTGTGTGTGTGTGTGTGTCTGGCTAAGGCCTTGTCACTAGTCCCTACATCTGAGCTAAATCTCCCTCTCTCAAGTTTAGTTTCAGCTATGACTCTCTCATCACAATCCTTCTCCGTTGGGCTCTGTCACCATTCTCTTTCAACAGCCAGTGTCCCTTGAATATATTGACTTTCCACTGGAAATCAGATATGTGCAGTTTTCTCTCAGCTTACGGCTGGAAATTATCTGCATCTGTTTTTTCATCATCTTACTGATCACCCAGAAAGTCAACCACTAATTGTCAGTGCGTTGATGGTCTGTGGAGTTCACTAGATCAGTTGTTTTTTATTGTCGTCCATTTCTTAGCTAATCTCTCCCTGTGGTCCTAGTTGTGAGGGTGAGGCACTCTATATTATCACACTAGACCATTCTCCTACTTTAGAGCACGATTATTGAAAGATCAATTTCAATTTTTTAATTTAATTTTATGCACAAAAAGAGAGTGTGGCATCATTTCAATATTTGCAAAATGGCCATAGACTTTGTTGTGGGTGAACCTACCTACCCTTTAGTAATAACTAAATGGTAGCAACCTGCTACCATAAATACCGGCTTTTGTCGGGAGAACATTTGTAGTACATTTAGGCACTAGCACTGCCAACACTGACTTGTGTATAATTTCTCTGTTCAATACAATTCATTATTATTATCTCTAAACCTGTTGTTCTTTTATTTCATTGTTGGTACCCCTAAACGGGTCCACAACAGATTCCATAACTCAAATTCATTATTTAGAATGTAAACCGTTGTTGTTACAATCTTTAAGGTAGAAATTAGGGGTTTCAGTTACACCGGTGATAAAGTCAGTGTCCATTTTGCAATGAAGGTATAATAACAGAGTTACACACACCCTAGTGAATCATCATCATCATATTCGGTTTAACGTCAGTTTCACATGAAATTGACTTCCAAACTAACCTATCTCTGTCCAGGTCTTTATTTATACCTCTTTCTCTCAAATCCATCCTTATCACTTCTCTTGCCAATTGACCCTGCTAACCTAAGCACTCTTATCCGTCCTTTCAATGTGACCAAACCAACAAAGTCTCCTGTTCTGAACAGATCTTACTATACTGTTCAGATTTAATCTTTCTCTGAGATCATCAAATTTAAAACCGTTTTTAAGATTCAAATTATACATCCATTGTATCATTCTCATATCATTTCTCTTCATGGAAAACATATCCTCAAACCCCATCGGTCAGATTTAACTTCCATACATCATCACACTGCACACACAGATTGTCCTTGGTTGACAGCAGCAACGCTTTGCATTAAAAAAAAAAATTTAATTGAAATTTATTTTCTATAAAAGTGCTCTAAATGGAGAAATCATTTTTAAAAAAAAATGCAAAAAATATTCTGAACCTCTCCCAAACTTTGTCTTTTATTCATGTAAACATTCAAATAGATAACGATTTACAAACGTTTTTCTTAAAGATAACAGCATTTAAAAAGCTTAAGAAAAATATGGCTGTAATAGTCAGTTATGAGTTATCTCCCTTTATTAGAACTCTTCACTGACGTCAGTTTAGAAATAGAAACAAGTCTCAATCCTCTTTCTCATCACAAAAATGTTCAGCCGTTTAAAACACATACTGTGTATTGTCTCAATATTGTCGGTATTGCTACTAGTGCTGCTGTTAATACTATATTATAGACCCTTACATGGTGATGACAAGTTGTATAATGAAGTGAGCATGCCTATGCATCTTTTTAACCAATCGGAGCATAGCGCGCAAAATTTTAAAAGTTTCTAGAAGTTTCTGAGGGAGCTCTATAAAAATCTACTAAAACTTGCCGACTCCACGTCAAAATATTTTAGAAATTCCCGCCTAAAATTCGCCCTCTTAGGATAACTTTATTCTCTCATGTAAAAACTAATGGACTTCAGCTGCAGCAGGTATTTTACATACACACGCACACACACTTTCGTACTAACAGCAATGACCAATTTTGTCCTCACATGCACACTTTTGCTATTTTAAAATTTACAGTATGTTGGACACATTACAGCTGAACTCAATGTACACCTAAATGCCTTTATACACATGAATGTTCATTAAACTTGTTGCAGGGGCCAATGGCGGTGATCAGTCTTACAACTATTTAGAGACACGAGAAAAATACAGCAATGACAAAGAAAGATGACAAACGCAAGAGTTAAATAACAAATAACCAGTTTATTGAACCGTAAAAAGTACAGGTACTAAAAGAGAGTTGTGTCAGCTGTCGGTGTCACAGGAAGGGTTGACGAGGAGTGTATGATCGGATTACTTTTCCAACGTTGAATGTGGACTTAAATGAGGTTAGAGAAGCAGTTCAGTAGGTATGTCTGGTTGCTTAAGGTTAGTTTGTTCTCCAAAGTTGGTGGTCGAATGTGGCCGTCAATGAATTTGGAGGAGCGGCTTGGCAGGTCTGGTCCGCAAGGTTAGTTTGGGTGTCGACATGGCACCATGGTTGAGTGCCTACTGGCCATACTGCAGCAAAAGTTATCATAGGAAGTACAAGTTGAATTGCACGAAAGTGTAGAAGGTGAGTTGCCCTGAAAAGGACAGGTTCAATCACACTAAAATGTAGTAGTGTATTTGCCTGGAAAAGGACAGATTTATTCGTACCAAAATGTAGTAGAAAAGTTGACATCGAAAAAATAAGTTGAATCGCACCAGAATTTAGTAGAAAGTTGACCTGAAAAGGTTGAATCGTATCAAAATGTAGTCTAAAAGTTACCCTGAACAGGGCATGATCATCCTGGGATGGACAAATGGAATGCTGGAATGAGGAATAAGGAATTTCAGTCACTGGGCTTGTTGAGTGTAGTTGTCGACTGGACAAGCAGAAAGTGAGACAACCGGGCGATCATACAAGATTTTTTCTCAGCTTCAGTTGCTGATTATACCTGAAATCAAACAGATTAGTGAAGATAAAAATGATAGTAATTAATTATTAGGCTACAATAACATAAACTGAAATGGTTAATACTTTGAGGTGTTATATTATATGTCGCCTAGGCTTATATTTTTCTTCACTGTGTGTTGATTTGATTTCAAAATGCTGTGTTTAAATAGAAATCGATGAAAGTCAAACTTCCATTCAACAAAGTGAAAGTCACCCTTCTGTTCAACAACATCCGGTTTTTTTACTAAAAAAAAGCGGCAACCTGCGAAGAACCACATACTATTCATCTGTCTGTAAATAAATGTATTTGTTTATTTAAAACAAATATGCGTGTCTTCCTGTCATTATTGCTGTAGCAGCCATCATGCAGGTCCATGAAGTAAAAGAGTGAGAGTCGCACCGTGTGTCGTTCATCGGAGATTGAACCCAGTGCATTTCAATTACAAGATATAATCTTGTTATTTATGTATGAGGACAAGAGTTCACTTATGCAAATGAGCATTGTTTTGCATGGGCGAACTGTCGTTGAATTAAAAAGAGTCAAAAGTTTCCTCCTGGTGTGACGATAAAATTACAATACGTCGAGTGTTCAGCGAGAAAAGGAGAAAGAAATCGAATT
This sequence comes from Sepiola atlantica, assembly GCA_963556195.1. Lineage (NCBI taxonomy): Eukaryota > Metazoa > Mollusca > Cephalopoda > Sepiida > Sepiolidae > Sepiola > Sepiola atlantica. The sequence goes on from OY744518.1 coordinate 175,687,747, forward strand.
GGTGTTTTGTGTCGGTTACTCGATTGACGAGAGTTGTGTTTTGAAGAATTGTTAATTACAATTCTAGAGTCGGATTTTTTTAGAGTTGGTGTTGTCGTGTTTTGGAGAAGTGTTAATACAATTGGAGAATCGTACTTTTGATTTTGTTTTTCGTGCGTGTGCATTTTTTTTTCAACTTTCCCTTCTACAATTGTATTGATCATTATTATTTTTATTTTGTTGAGATTGTCATTCGTTGTTGAACATAATGAGAACCGTAACGATATATTACACTAACTATTTTTTTTGTTTATTTGTTTTTGTTTTTTTTCAATAAATCTTTAAATTTGTATTACTTGTATTATTCAGACTACTGTTCTCATCTTCGATTTTATTCTCACGTTTTGCCCGATGTAACCTCTGACCTTCTTCAGATGCATCTCGTCAAACTCAGAAATCTTTATGTCGAACTCTGGAATCTATACAGAATTTAAAACAGAGCCATTTATTTAATCCATGGGAATAGCTTGCTTTCGTTCCGTCAGCCATGACCGGAAAGAAATCTTAATTCATTTGTAATTGTATTCTTAGTATCGCGCTACTGACGATTGAATCTTCAATCTCCAGAAAACTGTCACTTAGAACTGTTTATTACTTATATTCGCTGTGTCACGGGTCCTTCTGTATAGATTCCTGAGTTCGACGTAAAGATTCCCAGAGTTCAGTGAGATGCACCTGAAGAAGCTGGGAGGTTACATCGGCCGAAATGTTATGAAAATAACGGTAGTACAAATAATCCAAATCATACAAATCCTCATCTCAAAAATTCCAAAACAAAACTTTAAATATTACTCTCCTGCACAACAGCAAATCTGCATGACATAAAATTAAATATATACATTCAGTGTACATGCAATGATGTTCTGCGCATACATAAAAAGAAGTAGTAGCAGCGCTAGTATCAGTATCAGCAGAAGCAGTGTATAATATTAATGATAAATTAATGTATATGTTTATTTTATGTGTATGTGCAAGCTGTAAGACATTAGAATAGCAGCAGCAGCTGTGTAAGCTGTAAGACATTAACGTATATGCATGCATGTGTTTATTTCATGTGTATATGAATGTGTAAGCTTTGAGTTTTCTATTAAAATTTAATCAGTAGCTGCATCTGATTCTCATTTAGATTCCAGTAATAAATTTGTATCCTACACACATGTTTTATTTATCCTCCACTGTGTATAATTTTAATGCTGGGCCCAGTAACACTGGAAACAACAGGTTATGGGACCAGAACTTTAACACAGACTTTTTTCAGGCTATTAACAGCCTGGAAAAATGTCTGCGAAAAAGTAATTGAAACACACACACAATATTTTAGACTTTAGAGTGGAGGGTTACTTTCTGATATAAATTTTACGTAAAATTATCATCCACTTCCTTACCAAATAGCGTAGGAAAGTACAAATAACCATTTTTTATTTCCAACATGGCTGCCATACAAAGACTTTAGTGAACGAAAAAAAAATGTGTATTGGCATAGAATTTTACACTGTGTTAGGGTTAATGAAGGGCATGTTTATTTTCTTGACCACAAGCACAGACTCTTCATTAACCCCAACACTAATCTTATTTTCCTTTGGGTGACTGCCCTAATCACATCAAGAGGATAGCTGTTATTGGACACAGTATTAGTTATAGTTTTAATTTCTTCGTCCAATTTTGATTTTGAGCAAATCATAAGGGCTCTGTGTGTTAATATCCAAATCCAGTTTACCTTTCGTTTGTTAGGACAAAATGAATCCCAGCGAGTATATAATCCTGTAAACGTAGGTTTATGGTAGATTGATGTAAGGTAACCCGATGGGGTTTTTGTTACCAATACATCGAGGAAAGCTAAAGTGGAATTACGCTCTCCTTCATATTTTTATATTTTAATGCAGGATGCATTTTATTGAGTAAGGAGAAGAATGTATTTGTCTCCCTTTTATTATTAAAAAGGCAAAATGTATCGTCTATGTATCGAAAGTAGACTAAAGGTTTAATGGGTTCAGATAATAAAATCTTAAGATTAGTGTTGGGGTTAATGAAGAGCATATTTTTTAAATTGGGTTTTAGAGTAAGCGTTGTCATCCGTGGTTTTAGAACTAAAACTCTATTTAAGATTTCATTGACACCTGAAAAAAAGTTAAAATAATCACTTACTTTTTTCTCTTTATTTCACACGGACTCATTTTTCAATCCATCCTACCCAGTATTTTGTCAGCAGAACAAAAATGGCTAATATTAGTCCTCCTTCCACACACACTAACAAAAACTGGTTACCTACGCTAACTGATCAGGAAGTGGGTGATCATTTTATGTTAAATTTATATTCAAAAAGAATGGTTCCTCACTTTAAAGTCTAAAATATTGTATTTTCACTTTTTTGCAGTATCTTTTTTTTTAGCTTCAGATCATTTCAGGCTCAAAATATATTTTTAAAAATGACTTACCGTACTATTAACCCTAAGTATGAGGGTATTTCCATTCGAACTTAGGGTTAGTGGTAGAGTAAGTCATTACGTTTTCACTATATTTTTAAAGAATGAAGCACCCCCAACAACAACAGACGAGGCAGCCATTTTGATTCTCATGTGACGAAAAAAAAGAGCTTTGAATAAAATCTAATTTTGAAATAAAAACTTGAAAACAGTTTCAGAACGTTAAAAGTATACAGATCGGTAGTAAATTAAATGTTAATGTGTTTGGTTGAAGTTATTTGTTGTATATATATATATATATATATATATATATATATATATATTCATGATTTTTTGGGGAGTACAAAATTTTATTATTGCAAGCATGAAGGGAAGACGAATTCTATCGTTCATGATTTAAAGTTAATCAAGAAAAAAAATGCCAGCCGACCGGTTTCGCCCTCTCTTAACAAAGGCTGTATCGAGGGATTAAAAAAAAACGAGGGATTTAAAAAAAGGGGGTGAAAAGAGAGAGAGTACAGAAAATAAAATAGCGTTATGTTATATGTACGATGGAGGATGAATCTTAGAGACTGATCACATCTAGTCCTAATAGACATTCCCTTTGTTTACAAAGGGAAAGACGTTTAAGACGAACGTGGATCGTCTCCAAGATTTTTAGATGGTATAATGAGTGAGCATGACTGAGAATGGTGAAGGAGTCCATGCTAAAATTCCTAGAGCACGGCGTGTTTTTAAGTAAATGGTCTGTAATGGAAGACCTGTATGTGTTATTTTGAACGTCCGTTGATCGGAAGGTTCCATTCCTGATCTTACTCGGAATGTGCTGTTGGACTCTACTATCCAATCTTACCGTCGTCCTACCCACGTAGTCAGCACTGCAACTACCTTTAAAATGATAAAGTACATTATTTTTATGATGGGGGGGGGGGTAAAACGTCTTTACGAGAGGACGCCAATAAAGGTTTTGTAGAAAACACAACATGCACATTCGAAGAAAAATAGCCATTTTCAACTGCAGAGCTGATTTGCTTGGCGAATTTCTCACTTACTGTGCCTAACCAAGATAAACGAATCTAAATCGGACATTTAGTCACCGTATTTGGTTTTATTTCGGAAAAAGTATTTATTTTCCTTTGGGTGACTGCCCTAATCACATCAAGAGGATAGCCGTTATTGGACAAAGTATTAGTTATAGTTTTAATTTCTTCGTCCAATTTTGATTTTGAGCAAATCATAAGGGCTCTGTGTGTTAATGTCCAAATCCAGTTTACCTTTCGTTTGTTAGGACAAAATGAATCCCAGCGAGTATATAATCCTGTAAACGTAGGTTTACGGTAGATTGATGTAAGGTAACTCGATGGGTTTTTGTTACCAATACATCGAGGAAAGCTAAAGTGGAATTACGATCTCCTTCATATTTTTATATTTTAATGCAGGATGCATTTTATTGAGTAAGGAGAAGAATGTATTTGTCTCCCTTTTATTATTAAAAAGGCAAAATGTATCGTCTATGTATCGAAAGTAGACTAAAGGTTTAATGGGTTCAGATAATAAAGCCTTCTAAAAAAGCCCCACAAAAATATTCGACATAGTCGGTCCTAGGACTGAGCCAATAGATACACCGTCTATTTGCCTATACATTACATCGTTAAAACTGAATTCAACAGTTGTAGTGGCAAATTTCATCAACTGCACGAATATGCTTTCAGGAATGGAAGGAGACGATAAATGGCTACGATATAAAAAATCGGCACCGATATCGATTGTTTCCAAAATAGGGGCACAGGTAAATAGGTTACTAATATCGTAGGAACACATAAATCTATTAGCAACCTTAGAATCTTGAATGTACTTCGCAAAATGAAATGAATCTTTTAGACAGTATTTACTATAGTACTTCAATACTGGCTGTAAAATATTGAAGATCCATTTTGCAACCTTCTGCTGTGATGACGGACGTTCAAAATAACACATACGAGTCTTCCATTACAGACCATTTACTTAAAAACACGCCGTGCGCTAGGAATTTTAGCATGGACTCCTTCACCATTCTCAGTCATGCTCACTAATTATACCATCTAAAAATCTTGAAGACGATCCACGTTCGTCTTAAACGTCCCTCTCTTTGTAAACAAAGGGAATGTCTATTGGGACTAGATGTGATCAGTCTCTAAGATCCATCTTCCATTGTACATATACCATAACGCTATTTTGTTTTCTGTACTCTCTCTTTTCACCCCTTTTTTAAATCCCTCGTTTTTTTTTAAATCCCTCGATACAGTCTTTGTTAAGAGAGGGCGAAACCGGTCGGCTGGCATTTTTTTTCTTGATTAACTTTTAATCATGAACGATAGAATTCGTCTTCCCTTCATGCTTGCGATATATATATATATATATATATATATATATATATATATATATATATATATATATATAAAACTTATTTGTTATATACCAGGAAAAATCCCAGCAGAGTGCTCGATTAATTGAGAATTAAAATTAAAAATTAAGAGCATAATATTTATTTATTTTGGTACAGAAAAATTAGTACAACATTCGTACCGTCGGTTTCAAAGACAGAAGGACTTAGCCATCCGGCTTTCTTCAGCTTCTGTTGTCATCTCTGATGACAACAGAGGTAAGTCTACGATATCTTGGATTAGTTAGTATTCCTGGGAATTTAAACTGCATTTTCTTTCTTTGTTTAAAATGACTCAAAGCTTCTTTAGACTATATATATATATATATATATATATAGTAGACTTAGCACTACATAAGCTGACTTACCGCTGGAAAATTCACAAATAAAAAAGGGGATTCAAGTATCTAACAGTGAAACAAAAACAGGGGACCTTAACTTGAGCGTAAAATATCTAATGGGGATCATCAGCTGTTTAAAACAGGACAGTTTTAAAATTCATGGCTCTCCAGTGATACTGATCAAATGACCACTTCCCCAATAATCAAATGTAGAAATAATTCAGCTTTAATTTCACTGATATATAAATAAATAAATAAATAAGTAATAATAATAATAATAATAATAATAATAATAATAATAATAATACATTACCCTTAAGACTACAGTGTGATAGGGTAATTTGCATATCAAACAATATTAATTATAACAATATTACTAATAATAATACTATCTAAACACTACACCCAAGAACCATTCTACGACATGATAGCTAGCAATAAAATTATATAGGGATAAAAGTTGCATTAAGAAAAAAAAAAGCTTAAGTACCTTTGATACCAGATAGGCAAGTAGATAAGAGGAAGGAAACCTAGCCATACATATATATATACAGGGCTTTACAGAGCCCTCCAAAAAGGAGCGCGCTCCAGGAGCACGCTCCTTTTTGCTGGAGCAAAGGAGAAGAGGGCTCATTTTATATTCAGTGGGAGTCGAGTGGGAGCAACTACATTTGGGACTAAAGAGCGCTCCAAAATTATTTGATTTTTTTTTAAACATTAGTTTTTTTTTATCCAGCAATAAAAAGGAAAAGAAAAGTCTCAGCTAAACTCTTTGAGTTATTTTTCAAATTATATCTCTGGTAAATGTATATGAGATAGTGAGAGAGAGAGAGGGGGGGGGGAGAGAAGAAGGGAGAGAGGAAGGGAGAGAGAAGGAGAAAGAACGAGAGAGTTACACATGGAAACAGAACACTGAACTTCTCAGGTTTTTATTCACATCTACATGTTACATTTTTGATAGGACAGTTTTCTTAAGGCAGGAGACAATTTGGCAACAAATGTCTTCAAATGTGCCAGTGAATCTATAGATGTCTTTATAGTTATTTTCTGAAAGATTTGAACTGTTTTTGTATTTATGACAAGGATTTTATTGCTGATTAAATAAATAAGCCAATTTTTATTTTTATTTTAATTGAAGTTTTATGCCACATTTTTACCGTCGTCTTTTTGGCAACATTTTGTTATTCTTAAATTCACTACTAGTATGTTTTAACCTTTTCATGTTTGCTTTTAAATTCGTTTAATTCCGTTAAAACTTGCTTTTGTAAATAGAATGTTCAAAGTTTGTTTTTTGTGTGTAATAAAATGTTAAAGCAGTCCAAGGAAAAATATCTTTAGTCCAAGGAAAATAAAAACAATAAAAACCAACATGGCCGCCAGCGCTTAAAACCTGGAATTAAAGTTAGATTTTCAACACTTTAAAAAGTAAATGAGAATTTTATTTCAGGACCAAAAATACAATTAAGACCAACAATCAGTTTCATCCAAAATTTGAGCGAATACCAAGCGAAATGAGCAAAAGAAAACAGCGCTCTCTATTCTACAATTAAACCGATGTTTAAACTTAATTAAATTAAAGAAAATATCTTAAATTTTAATTTAAAAAAGCAAATAATTAGACTTTCTGACTAATTTGTTGTTTTTTTAGATCCCAAAGTAGATTAGATATCTTTCTTTATCTTAAAAAAACTATTATCGAATATTAAAATTGTAAACAGTTTGCTTTTGTTAGAGATTTCAAATATAGACGTTTTCACCTTTTTTATCAAATTTTTAATTTTAATAAATGTTTTTGCCCGACCTAGGAAAACTTGCTCCAGTTAATTTTTGGGGGTGGGAGGAAAATTTGACCCGATATTTTTTCAACTCCCAAGGTCTAGTCCAGATATTTTCTATGAAATTTTAAGACATTAAATGGATCTCTGAATTGTTTATTGACAATTTATTGATATTTTTTGGCCAACTTATGAAAAATATTTTTTTTATTCAATGTTTAAAAATAAACTTCATTGGGTTTTTTCACCCCAAATTGTACTATAGAAAAAAAATGGATAAATCGATTTGTTTGAAAGTACTTGCGCGTTTCTCTGTTATAAATAATAATATACATTATACAATATAGTTATGTTCGTAAAACAAACAAATATTAAGCAACAACACGACGAGTAATGTTGCCCTGGCTGTCTCTCTTCTCTTAGAGAAATGTTTTCTTTAAAAAGAAAATAATCACTAATAATGTTTAAAAGTAAAACTTTATATACTTAAAACAAATCTAAATTCCCTTCCAAAATAAATAGAAAAAATATCGGGTCAAATTTTCCTTTCCTGAAAAAATAGTTTGTTAATGTAATGAAAATTAAAATTGTTTTAAAATACCTCAGGGATTTTTCTATTTTTATTTTATACCTCAGGAAACGAAAATTTACGTATAATCCTATACTTCGTCCGACATGTTCTCCTATAACTCTCAAAATATTAGCGAGATTTTGTCAAATATTATCTTACGGTCTTACACTTAAAGTGACATCCCAACCCATATCGATGAGATCTTTTGACGCCCACCCCTATCCTTCGACCATTCATTGGCGGAATAGAACGTACATTTTCATTATGGAGCGCTGAAAAAGAGCTGCTCCTTTTTTATAGGAGTTGGAGCAGGAGCGGCTCCTTTTTGAAAAGGGGGAGCGTGAGAGAAGCCAGCTCCAATTTTGGGCGTTGGAGCAGGAGCGGGAGCAGCTCCAAAAGTAGTGGAGCGCGTAAAGCCCTGAATATATATATGCTCTGAAGGTTCTAATGAAACTTTAATGGGCTAGCATATTGGAACATTTTCAGATATTATAAAAAATATTTTTTTGTAGAACTCACAGATATATATATATATATATATATATATATATATATATATATATATATATATATATATAAAATAAAATAAAGTAACACGGAATTACATAATTACTGGTGCAATAATTTATTTCGACCCTATGGTCTTATTGCACCGGCGATTATGTGATTCCATGTTACTTTATTTTATTTTATTCTTGCTCTGTTTATTACATTGAGCTCTCATACCCGGATTTCCTTCTGGAATTTATTTCACTCTAACACTATATATATATATATATATATATATATATATATATATATATATATATATATATATATATATAATTACTATTTCATGTATCCACATAAAATTTTATGAGGAGATATAATTTTTTATGTATCAATTTTCAGTATTCACTTCAACAGTGCTCGATACGTAAGTAGAGCTAGGTAATAAGCTATGAAAATATATTTTAGCCTGAAGATTCCCCCTGGGGATGAAACGCGGGAGCCTCTGTGTAGCTTAATTGCCATAAATATATTTTCATAGCTTACTATATATATATATATATATATATATATATATATATATATATATATATATATATATATATATATATATATAGTCTTGGAAGTTAAACCATTAACCATTAACCATTAAAACTATATTTAAAAAAAAACCCAAAAAACAACCTAAAGTCCCAAATCGTTCAGTGGAAAATCACTCATGTAAGTCAATTTAACTTTTTCAGTTATAATATTAGTTTGCTTCTAACATTATTTGAAGGAATCATATATATATATATATATATATATATATATATCAACAGCTGTTAGAAATCGAGATTTCATCAGGCAGAATAAAAATTTGATCCTTCCCTTAGGTCATATTTGCAAAGAATGAAATTGGAAAGAAGATAAGAAGAGGAGACGAAATTCAAAATTCATGGTTGGAAGGTCACGTGGTCAGATCTGAAACCGTCGAAAACCAAATATAATACAAACTCATGTTTTAGATGGGAGAAAAGGTGTCAAATATCAGTGGCACATTTTAACGGCAAGTTAATGTCTGGATATGAATCGAGGGTTGCTTTCACGTGTCAAATATTGTTCGCGATACGGAAGTGAGGAGGAAGATGCAGTGTTCAATCCTTGGTTCTGGATGGAGTAGGTAGGGGTGGAGGGTAGTTAAGTCATTTAGATGTGATCATGTTGATTTTTTCGTTTTGTCTTTGTATTTCTTTTTAGATTTTTTAATTTTTCTTTTATAAATCTTTATCCTATTTTTAATTTTATATTTTATTATTAATTTAACGGCAATAAAGTAATAATGATGACATCCTTAGAAAAATAAAGCAAAATTAACCAAAAATTAACTAAAGTTAACTGATATAATGTAAAGACGGTAATGGCGACAATAATAACGATAATAATAATGATAATACTAATAATCATCATCATCATCATCATCATCATCATCATCATCATCATCATCATAATAATAATAATAATAATAATAATAATAATAATAATAATAATAATAATAATAATAATAATAATAATAATATTATTATTAATCATAATGGTAATAATAGTAGTATTTCTAGTCATAGTAAGAGCGATGGTTGAATAAATGTTAACTCCCATAACAAAAAAGAATTTAATTAACTGTCCTAAAACTGGCCCGAACAATTGAATTTATATACAAAAAGTTTTCTCCACTTTAAATTATAAAATAATTGTTTTTTTTTTCTTTTCTTCTTTCTGTCAAGTTTTTCAAGGTGTTCACATGTGATTTCCTTAAAAAGGTAGAATAATTTGGAGGGTGGGAGATTTAGCAGAGGATGTTAATCTACAATCATATCAAAATATGCATCTCTATTTTTATTTCGTAATCTGGACAGATCACAGTGCTATTAAACTTTTGTTTTCATTTGTCAATGGGAATAGTGAAAAGGTCCTTGTAAACATTAAAAAATAAGTTTTTTGTTAAAATTTATAAATTAGGCATTAACTTAAGTAATAAAAAAAAGTTATTTATTTATTTTTCACGTTCTTTGCAGTTTTTAAAAACTGCAAAAAGAAGGTGAAAGAAAGGGGACAGAGAGAGAGCGAGTGAGACAACCACACTCACTCTCTCTCTCTCTCTCTCCTATTCCCCTTTCTCTTTTTCTTCTCGCTTCTGCCTTGCTCTTAGTGAGCCACGATCTTCGGTAAGGTCGTCAGCGAGCGCATGGAACTTAAGGTGTTTTAGTTATTTTTCCGATTTATTTATTAAATAGCTTTAATTAATAACTGTTAATATAAATAAAACTATTGCATATAGATAGTAAACATAAGCCAATGCAATTTCAAATTAATAATACCAAACATTAATTAATTATGAACGGTTTAAAAAATAGTTATGCTAATTAGACAGTCAAAAGGTTATCTCTTAATCTTGTATCTCCACTATATATACAGAATATCAAGTCTCTATGTCGTATTATTGATTTAAATAACAGTAACCCGTTTTGATCATAATAGAGGAGTGATAAATAGATAAAAAGTTTCGAATTAATTCATTAAGATTGTATTTTGCATTGCTCTCCGGACTTAGGGTTAAGGTAGGTTGTGGATTTTTTTATGACGTTTAAATTTAAATTAAATTTTATTCTTATTTGAATGGTTTTAAAAAGTACATTTTAGCACACCATCTTTATGAACAATTTATTGTACAGTTAATGTTCCTGATCAAATCAAACTTTAGTATAAAAGAATGTCAAAGTTTAAAGTCATAAAAAACACATGCCCTTCCTTAACCGAGTGGCAATACGAAAAATAAATTAAATATCTCTTTTTTGTTGTTGTAGTTGTTATTGTTGTTGTTGTTGGTCGGCCATTTAAATATTAGGGACAATTAAACCTCAATTTTAAATAATTTTATGAATAAAAATTAAAACGTTACTTTCACAAAATTAGTTATAATTTCAAATTGGCTCAATGAAATAATTCAGTATAGTTAACAGCCGAAAAATCGAAAACCAACAATATATACAACAAATAACTTTTACTGAATATAAGAAAACTTAATTTTTTATCGACCTGCATAGTTTTAAAGTTGTGAAACTGATTGCAAGATTTATTATTATCTCTGCATATGTTATCGTCACTTTCATGCTTAAATCAAAGATGGTTGGCGATTTTGTTTGGAGATGGTCACTAATTTCCGACTTAAAAGATAGTAATAAAAAGGCCTTACCCTACCACTAACCATAAGTCCGGGACTGTCAGTCGGACATAGGGTTAGTGGTAAGGTAGGTCATTTTTAACTATATTTTAAGGAATGAAACACCAAAAACAACAAAGATTGGTTGGTCATATTGGATTTTGGGGGTATCTAAAAACAAGATATCGATGAAATCTTATATTAAAATTAGTATATGGAACAGACTATATAGAGAAAAATATTGTTTAAATGGTATTAACTCTTTGCCCTTTTTTATTTTTCTTGATAAAAACAGCATTTTGGAAAGCAGAGTTATCTGCTCTTATATTGACCAGCCGAGAACAGGGAAATATTCAATGGGCGTTCATTCAGGGACAGACAATTAAATACATCCTCATTTTCAAAGTAATTCTTTTTCAGTTGTTATTTATGTAATGATGTAATAAATAATTATTATTGCTAACCACAGAATCGTTTTCATCCAATTTATTTCTTCATATTTGTGTCTTACCACTGACTAAAGACCACTTTATTTCAGAAATAAATAAAAACTTTGAAACAGCTTCAGAGGATTAAAACTATGCAGGTAGGTAGAAAAGTAATTTTTATTGAGTTTGGTAAGTTATTTGTTGTATATTTTGTTTTTTCACAAATTTTTACACTGTACTAACCATACTACATCATTGCAAAAATTTGATTATCTGCCCTAAAACGCTAGAATTGCCTGGAAATGGAGGATCATTTTCCATTAAATTTATGTGAAAATAATCCCCCTCTCTAAATTCTAAAATAATTGTTTTTATTTATTGATTTTTTTTCTTCCCACTAAGTTTTTCAGGGTGTTCAGACGCACGTAATTGACTAAAAGAAGTAGGATCTCATTTATCTTTTTTTAGGGGTGGGGGAGCTGAGGATGTTAATCTATAATAACCTCTCACCTCCAAAAAATTAGCTTTTTTTTAAAACAACTATGCCGTTATGTTTACTAAATTTTCTTTAGATGAGGATTGATAATTTGCATTATTTGGATTATTGGGACTACTATTCTCATCTTGGATGTTATTCTAACAACGTTTCGGCCGATGTAACCCCCGACCTTCTTTTCGGGAATCTTAATGTTGAACTCAAGAAGCTATACGGAATTTCGAACAGAACCTTTTTTTATTTTTAATCCACGGAGATAGATTCTTCTCATTCCGTTATACTTACGTAACATCTCTACGCGATCATAACTGACAGAACGAGAACAATCCACCCCGATGGATTAAAAAAAGGTATATGTTCTGATAGTGCACGTCATCTTTTCTGTCCTCGGTCAGTGAAGGAGAAATCCTTCTAGACTGAAGCAATTTTTATTTTTTTTACCAATTCAGAGTGCATCTTTTAGGGGGCTGGATTTTCCCCACATTAAAAGCCGACCTTGTGTCTAACTCTGTCCTCGTGGGGAGGCAAGTAAATACGAACATAAAGATTCCCTGGTTCGAAAAGTTGCATCTGAAGAAGGTTGGAGGTTGCATCGGCCGAAACGTTGTAAGAATAACATCCAAGATGAGAATAATAGTCTGAACAATCCAAATAATACAAAGTATGCAGGTTTTTTTTACCAAATTATTATTTGTTTTATTTTTTAAATAGGATTTTGACATTTTAATTATTACGATAATGTTTAGTCATTACAATTAAATCTTAAAATCAGTTTCAGAACTTTACAATTATGCAGGTCGATAAAAATGTTAATTTTCTTGCGTTTAATAAAAGTTATTTGGTGTATATATTGTTGGTTTTCGATTTCTCGGCTGTTAACTATACTATATTTTTGACCTCCCCCCCCCTTTTGCTACTGGGGATGAATTCTTTGTGTTCTTTGGGTGGGGGGAATTCTACATGAGGCAATTGCGTTTGGTTTTACGACCTCGCCACTCGGACTTAGGGTTTGTGGTAAAAGATTTTAGTTAATTGCCCTTAAAAGCTGGAATGGCCCAGAAATGGGGAGTCACTTTACTTTAAATTTATATACAAAACTGATCTCACATTCTCATTTTTCCCCCCAAAGTTTTTCAGAGTGTTCACACGTAATCGCCTAAATAACGTAGAATCTCATTATGCGGGGGGGGGGGGGGCAGCGGAGGGTGTTAATCTACGATAACGCGTAAAAATTACAAAACATAACGACATAGTTGTTTTTTGTAGTTGTTGTTTATTTACGAAACAAAAATGAAAGCAAACAGACTCCTGCACAACGCCGGGTAGGTACAGCTAGTTTCGTTAGTTTTTTTTTAAAGTACAAACAGAAAGGGGAGATAACTATAGCTATGTTTAATTACTCGAAAACGATCATTAGGAAATAGAAAGACACGCGCAAAAAATAAAGTCAAACTGATTTTCGCGTCTTCAAAAAAAAAAGGGGGCGATGGGTCATAACATCCTATCAGTAAACCTGACTTTTATCACATGAGAGATGCAGTAATTTATTATTAACCCAACCTTGTTAAATTGCTCTAACCTTCAGATTTAAACAAATCATTATCGACGTGTCCGGTTAGTAAACACGGCCGTCAATGGAGTGCGCGAAATTCCAAATTACATAAGAATCACTTTCATTCTCCAAGGAAAATGCCGGCGTCTGATGTAGATGTTGACAGTATTTTAACCAGCTTAAAATATCTGGGACCATTCCAGATTATACAATTCATGCTGTCTAATATTGGAGGCCTTATTATTTACACCAATAATCTTTTATATGTGTTCATGGGTGAGTACGTAATGTTTCCAGTGTTCAATTTAAAAAAAAAAAAAAAAAAAAAAAAAAAAAGAGAACATTTTTTTTGAACGGAACTCCATTTAAAAAAAAAAAATGCCTAAAGTAATTTTTTATTCTAAACACTTCGGCAAAAGTTATTTTCGACAGCGTAAATTATTTTCAAGAAAATTAGTTTTTTAAAGTTTGAAATTAATTCAAAACAATGTTGTTTTTTTTGTACTGTTATAGATGACGCGCCTGATTTCCGTGACTTCGCGTCGGCAACGATCGGACAGGTCGCAGAAGCGCCTGAGCGCTGGCGGAATGATATCATTTTTTCTTTCTTTTATCTTATAAAAACATTGACAAAATTTTACCCCCCCCCCCCCCCAAAAAAAAACAACATTATTTTCACAAAAAAAAAAGAAGATTTTAATCTATGTATTTTTTCTTTTAATTTATTCGTCTTATATTAGCGTCTTCCAGTTAAAGCTTGGTAGTTTGAATGCAGGGCTTGGCTATCGCTAAGAACGGGAGCCCTAACCCTAACGGGAGCCCTAAACCATTTTTCTTTCTTTGTTTTATGTTAGCAAATTATTTCTACACATTTGATTGAAAATGATTCATTTTCATATAAATTCAGAGAGAAAAATACCTAGATAAAAAGATAAATACCGAACAAACTGTAGGGTGCGGGACCCTACAGTTTGTTCGGTATTTATCTTTTTATCTAGGTATTTTTTCTCTGAATTTATTCGTCTTATATTATCGTCTGCTAGTCTTCCATTAACGCTTGGCGTTTTCGTCTCGGCAACTCTCGGGCGCTTCCGCAACCTGCCCGATCGTTTCCGACGCGAAGTCACGGAAATCAGGCGCGTCATCTACAACAGCACCGTTTTTTTATATATATATAAATGAACTGATGCGCGTTGTTTAAAAAAAATGTAAATACCGTTAGAAAATATTTAGGTACTTATACAGAATTTGAACCGAATTGGGTTGTTTTTTGTTTTTTACCCTACCTCATGTTTTAGGCTTAGTTCGACAAAAGTCGGTTTGGTTATGTTCAAATTGAAGCACTAATATTTAAATTAGGTTTTTAAATTTCTATCCATTAAACATATCAAGTTTATCCCAAATAAATGGTTTTTAAAATTATTTGTTTTAATTTTACGAGGTGTGTGTAAGGGAGGGGGGCAGTTGTTGTTTTTTTATTATTAGTATCCGCCCCTCGGAAATATTTTAATTTAAAAGAAAAAGCAAGGAAATCCCCAACTGTAACTGTATTTTAGTTTATTTTTTTAAATACGATGTCGAAAGTAAAAGTAAGACATAGAAACCTTCGTTCTTTTTTAGTTTTGTAAACAGAGTAATTTACTCCTCTCCAGGAGTTAGGCACAAGGCCAGTTTTTATCCTACTCCCACAAGTAAGATGTGACCCAAGCTCGGGGGGTAGTTTTGTAAACAGATTCTAATTTTATTGTATGCAGATTTATATAACCATCACCACTGATCAGCGATCGCAGATTCTATTTTGACGTGATCAAAGTGAAAAATAAAAATTGTCAATAATTTGGGGACATTTTATGTAGGCTGACCCCGAGAGTAATCGTGGTATTGTGCTGACTGGGTGCCCGGAAAACTCGTCATAGGAAAACTCGTCAACGGAAAACGCGGCAATTTTGGCCAAGTAGTAACCGTTTTATTTTTCATTTCTTGTCATCTACGTCACGTGACGCAGTATGTGTTACAAGATTGAACATGAAACCACAAAAGCATAAAAATCTTGGAAATAACCAAAAATAGTCGTCTAGCAAGAAAAGTAGGCGCTCTTGTATAAGCAGTAACCGATCTGAGGGAGATAACTCTATTTTTCTTAGCCGCCGTTATTCCGAATTCGCTTATACTTTGGCAAGGGAGATAACTTTGTTTATTAATAAAAATAAAATAAAAAACAAGAGCGCCGAAAAGTACAGCGTCCTTTTTATTTGTATAGTTCAGTAAAAGTCGAACTTGATTCGTCTTTCCCTTCGTAGTCGGAACTGACTACGTTACAACTGCAAATCTATGGATACCTATTCTTAAAAAGCACCGTTTTTAGTTTTAATATGGCTGCTATTGAGACAACATTATCTTAGCCAAATTAGTTTTAGTTTTTAGAACGATTTGGTTCAATTAATAATTTAATGACCAAACAATATCGTAATCATTAGTTTATATTATTACGGTATTATTAATTTAACAAAATTGTTATAAAACTATACATAATTTGATTAAGATTATGTTGTTTCAATGGCGGCCATCTTAAAGCAGAAATCTTCAATATAACAATTTTTGTTTTAATATCATTACATGCGAGAATATTCATATTTACATTCATTAACCGGATTATTTACCAAAAAATTGTACACATTAATATGAAGAATCCCACAACTTTAACGAAACAATAAAACGACAAATGCGAAGCCGATTGATTTTTAACCGATGTTAAAACCCGATGTTAAACAAAATGTTTTAATTCTAACTATTGTTGACTCTATCTATATATCTATATACCACTAAGACTCTGTGAACGTTGTTTGCTTGCTTGTTTGTACCCTTTTACCGTCTCCCCACGAAGATCGGTTTAATATAGAGGATATCCAGCTCCCCAAGAAAGAACACTCTCGATGGGGCAACGATAAAAATTTAATTTAACTTGAAAATCTTATCTAAAAAATAGCCCGGTTCGTAAACTGCACAAGTACCAAAAAAATAATATGAAAAAATGTTCTCCACTGGGGAGGTGGGTAGCCTCGTATTTACAAGTATATCTCCTGTAAAAACGGTTCTAAAATCTATTTTCAATCGATATTTATTCGATAATTGCCGAAGTTTCCTACTTGGCCAAAAGTGACGAATTTTCCGTTTACGAATTTTCCTGTGACGAGTTTTCCTAAATTCGATAAAACTTGCCCCCATCTAGGACAAGATAATT
This sequence comes from Sepiola atlantica, assembly GCA_963556195.1. Lineage (NCBI taxonomy): Eukaryota > Metazoa > Mollusca > Cephalopoda > Sepiida > Sepiolidae > Sepiola > Sepiola atlantica. The sequence goes on from OY744518.1 coordinate 175,704,723, forward strand.
TAAACCTCAATCTCAGCACGAAGGCCAAGCAGCTTGTTATTGCAAATACATACAATCCGGTGCAATCATTTGTTGTATCTTCTTCCTTTCACTGTGGTCGCGTAAAGCTTTCTGCTTTCATTCAAAGCTTGGCTTGCCTTGTCACCGAGCACGCTGGGTGACGTCACAAAGAGCGAATGACCTAATTAAAGGGCAAATGATAAGAGAAATAGTGGGAGGAGGGGAATAATTAAGAGACAGAAGAGAGAAACGGAGACAAAGAAAAAAAAGGAGAACGGATGAAAAACGAATAATTTAATAATCATTCGTTTTTTATCCGTCGTTTAAATGTGCAATAAATAAATGTAACCAAAGGCAAGATAAGTTACTCTTCTACCGTCCTGGATAAGTTTATTTATGTTTTTATCTTATTTTAAAGCGTTTTCTGTTTAAAACAAACATAATGTCGACTGTTCAGTTAGAACGAAATAAAAAAGATGGCGTCGAGAAGGCGTCCACGAGGACCCCTGATAATCGCTCAAAAAATCGAAAATTAAACAAAATAATGGTAGAACATTACATTTTCGCATGATTGGTGACTTTTATTGGGTGTGTTTCTACCAGTATTTTATTTAATTTTCGACTTTTGGGCGATTATCAGGGGTTCTCGTGGAGGGTTTATCGACGCCATCTTGTTTTTTTTTTTAATTCGTTCTACAGTTAACCTATGTTTGTTTCTAACAACAAAAAAAAACGCCTTTAAAATAAGTTAAAACACAAATAAACTTGCCTTTGGTAACAGTTATTTGTTTCACATATATTTTTTACCCCTTTTTTTTGTTCTGTAGACTTTAGTAAATAATAACCGAAATATATATTATAGAAAATATATAGGTTACCTCTTCTTGGTTAAGGAGTCAGCTGGAAGAGGGCGACTCAAGGCAAGATTAAGGCGCAAATTTAGCAATTATAGATAATATATAACAAATACTGACCCAACGGATCATGGGTAGTCAGTATACTACTAAAACTCTGATGATGTTGCTTGTTATCTTGTTTGCTTGTCACCGATCACACTTCACCTATGCATCAATTTTAGATGGGGGGGGGGGGATAAAATAAATAAATGCCAAAGAATAAGAGAAGTGGTGGGAAGAATATAATGATGTAACTAATTAATGAAGAGAGGGGGAGGGACATAAAAGGGGTTATTATAACATCACAATGTATTCTGACTTTATTAAATCCTTTGTAATGGAATGATGTCAATAATTAAAAGCAGAGAGAATTAAACGGGGGGGGGAGAAAAGGGATTCTTATGACATCACAATGTATTCTGACTTTATTAAATCCTTTGTAATGGAATGATGTCAATAATTAAAAGCAGAGAGAATTAAACGGGGGGGGGGGAGAAAAGGGATTCTTATGACATCACAATGTATTCTGACTTTATTAAATCCTTTGTAATGGAATGATGTCAATAATTAAAAGCAGAGAGAATTAAACGGGGGGGGGGGGGAGAAAAGGGATTCTTATGACATCACAATGTATTCTGACTTTATTAAATCCTTTGTAATGGAATGATGTCAATAATTAAAAGCAGAGAGAATTAAACGGGGGGGGGGAGAAAGGGGATTCTTATGACATCACAATGTATTCTGACTTTATTAAATCCTTTGTAATGGAATGATGTCAATAATTAAAAGCAGAGAGAATTAAACGGGGGAGGGGTAGAAAGAGATGTGGTATATTATGACATCTTAATTTCTGACTTTGTGAAATGTTTGACTTTGTGATACTTGTGGAAATATGATTATCAAACCAAACGTTAAAAAAATCATACATTTTATAAAATATGTAGCAAATACTGACCCAACCGGTCACGGGTAGTCTAGTTTTTAAACTAAAAACGAAATCAAGAAATTAATCAAATGTATGTTGCTTTGTTTTATTTATTTTCTTTTTTGTTGTTTTTTTTTTTATTCATTTTATATGAAAATTACAAAAGAGTGACGAGGTTCTGCTTTTGTTTGTTTTGTTTTTACATTCATTCACTCTAACAATAATTGGTTGGAAAACATTTTGGCAAAAAAAATGACCCCCTCCTCCCTCTTTTTGAAATCTAATGTTTTTAGATTATGCTAGTTAGCTACTTTAAATACTTGAAACCAAAATTTTAAATAATAAACATTTCAATCATAAGTTTCTTGCAAACACAAGACTAAAACTGTCGCATTTATTCATATAAATCGATAAACATTAACATTTTAGTATTTTTCATACTAATTTATTTATCTTTTAAATAAGACTGTAATGAAATCAAAAGAAAGTCAATTCGCCTGAGCGATGGTGTGTGTGGAGCAAGAGACTCTTCTTTTTTTAAACTTACAATTTAATTGTTGAAAATCAAGTCAGTTCCCCTAAAGGCCGGAAAGGAACATTTTGCAAAATGAGGAGTTGGTGTGAATTGAATGTCGAGATGGGAGATAGCACTATTTGTTGAGTCAGCTGTGTCTATATTTATCTGACTGTGCGGGTTTGAACTGAAGAAGATAAGGTCACCAGAGTTCCAAATAAAATAGCTACATCTTCTCTAGAATAAAATCAACTTTATTTGCCAGGAACATAGGAATATAAAACAACAAGGCAAGTTGGTTCGGCAGGCATCGAAAATTGTTTGTTATGAAATGTTGTTGATGAATGTAAAAGTTGTAACGTGTTAATGTTACTGAAATGTTGTTTTGAAGATATTTTCTTAGTTGTAAATGTATGTGGCCGGTGTGTTTAGTTGTGTTGTCTAAAAATGCGTGTTCGACCCGGCTACCTTGTGGGAGGTAGAGGCCTTGTGCCTAACCTCTTGGAGAGGAGGTAAATAAACATACTTTGGCTAGGAAGAAAGTGTATTATCTCTTCTGATGGATACTGCACCCTATAGATCTGTGTCGTCTTTTCCTTCGGGGCTTGAGGAACAAGAGAGAGGGAACCACTTTGTACAGGATAATATACAATGAACGGAGCCTATGATGACAAGTTGGCCCAGCTTGAACTATGGCGATCCAGTCAGGTACCAAAGCCATGTCATAACGGGGCCTATGATGATACATTGGCCCAGCCTGAACTAAGACGATTCAGTCGGGTACCAAAACCTCCCAATCGATATGGAGATTGGCTGGAGTAGCAAGTAAAGGAATGTAATATTGCTTTCGTAAAGGTAAAAAAGTAAAAAGACAAAGGTAAAAAAAAAAGGTAAAAGGTAAAACTTAAATTATTGAAGACACTATCTTTTTTCTTTCTAGCAAGGAAGAATGTTATATTACATTCATATGGGCTTCCATACGTGCTCCCGGAGCCGGAAGTCGTCAGGTGATGCGTATTAAAACTAGGCATATCTGCCATCTTTTTGTATTCCATTTTTAGTTGAATAAAGCTTGGCTTCCAAGTAACACATGTTTTTTTTATTACACTGCCTGAGGCGCCCCTACCGAGGAATGCCGGCGGGGCTGCCCAGGCAATTTTTAATGGCCAGAGTGCTCACCTTCTCGGGCGCTGGCTTTTCAAATCCCACTTTCCGACCTTGTGTCACATCTTACCTTGTGGAAGGTAGATACAGCACCCTATAGACCTGTGTCGTCTTTTCCTTCAGGGCTTGATTCCGCCGGTCTGTGGGTTTGTCCTGTGCAGTTCTAGGAGGTCCACCCTCCCAGGCTTTGCCTCCCCTCTTTGGGGAGGACTAAGTTTATTGTTTACTGCCTGAGGCGCCCCTACCGGGGAATGCCGACAGAGCTGCCCAGGCAATTTTTAATGGCCAGAGTGCTCACCTTCTCGGGTGCTGGCTTTTCAAGTCCCACTTTCCCGACCCGACCTTGGGTCACATCTTACCTTGTGGGAGTAAGATAAAACTGGCCTTGTGCCTAACCTCCTAGAGAGGAGGTAAATAATCATACTTACCTGGCACAGGAGTAAACGGTGATCATCCAGGCCTTCTCCCATAGCGAGGCCCTTCCATTGCGATCGTCCCAAATGTGGACGACTCGGGTGCGCTATTTCTAAGTGTGGGTCTGCGTTCGCGCTCACCCCGATAACTAAATAAAAATCAGAAAATCCTAACATGTTCTTACCTCTTATCTTTTAGTTGTAAAAATCAACTCAGGAAAGATAATACAGGGTGGGCAAAAATAAGGGTCCTATTTTTAAAAATTCATAACTTTTTTATTTATTGATTTAAAAAATTTTTTTTTTTTAGAATAAGTAAAGGACCCCTTCCGAAGCAAGCATGAGCCGTATTAGCCCTAAGAAACGTACCCTCATTTAGAAAACATTATTTTTGCTTAAAAAACTCAAAACAGTGTAAAAAACAATACTTTAGTTTTTGTAAGTTTTAAGAAGTGTTTTTCGGCTAAAATTTGTTTTGTTTATTTCAAAAAATCTCGGAAGGGTCAGTCTACACACACATAAAGTTTGGTGAGTTTAACTTTTATTTTGTGGAAGTTATTCAAATTCAAGTTATTCAAATTTAAAGATAGGACCCTTATTTTGGCCCACCCTGTATATTCACTCCCAACGAGGCCGGAAAGGGATTCCTCCTTCACCGGTCGAGGACAGAAAAGATAAAGTGTAGTATCAGAACAGATACTACGCACTGTTCGTAATTTTTAATAATTTCTAAATGTTAATAAATTGTTTGTCATCATTTTTATATTGAAATTAGACTGTGACAACTCTATATTAGTAAATGTGGGTTTCTCGACATTTTTATTTTATTTAATGATAGATTAAAAATCTATCATTATTTACTGTAAATCAAGTGCCCTACTTTCTTAGGTTTACAATTATTATTAATTATTTTTTAGTTTTTAATATAAAAAAGGGAAAAAATACAATTAAACAAGCCGTGCATGCGTGATCCCCCTCTGTATGTGACTCGATGTAGCGAGTGTAAAATGCAATAAACTTGGGCAATTTGGGGCATTTTTGACCCCCATTGTACCCCCTGGGGGCGCGAACCAGAATTTTTCTGAGGTCAAGAATGCTCATTTTATATCCAGAACAATTGCCTCTACATTTTGGCCAAGTTTCAAAAAAATTGAATGGATGGATCAAACATTATGGGAGAAAAGGGTATTTTTTTGCAATTTTGGGGGCTTTTGACCCCTGGGGCGCGAATCAGATTTTTTCCAAGGTCAGCGATACTTATTTTCTATTAGGAATAATTGCCTCCACATTTTGGCCAAGTTTCAGAGAAATTGAATGGATGGATGAAAAGTTATGGGGCAAAAAATGTCATTTTTTGCCATTTCGGGGTCTTTTGACCCCCTGGGGGGGCTAACCAGACTTTTTTTCAAAAATCGGAGAATGTTACTTTCTAACCTGACCAAAGTTACAACTTCATGCAAAATTTCAGAGAAATTCAATGGATGGTTGCGGAGAAAAATCCGGACGGACGGACGGACAGACAGACAGACAGACAGACAGACGGACGGACGGACGGACGGACGGACGGACGGAAATGCCTCAAAACATAGAATAACAACGTACTTTTAAAGAGAAGAAATTAAGACCATAAAAACAGACACAAAAAAGGGAAAAGTTCCTAAAATTAAAAGACACCAAAAATGAACAGAACAATGGCGAATAATAATGATGAACACAGGCGAAATATTAAGGGAAATTCCTGAGTGCTAAACCAACTAACAAACATTAATCAGCCACAGGTAAGTTGAAAAAGAACATACAGGTACTGAAACTGACAGAAATCTCATAATCTGACACTACCAAAAAAAGCGAACACGTTGCCAGTGAGAAATCAAAATGGCAAAGAATCTGGGGAGACTTGTAATCACTCAGATTCCAGGGAACACCACTTGTTATTACTACTGAGCAATCCCTGATAATGAGTTGCGTGAGAACTAGTAAGTAAATAATAATAGTGTTAAAAGATTTAAATCAGATTTTAACATTTTTTTTGCGCCAATCGAAACAAGAAAAAGAGCAAAGCTTGAATAAAGAGCTCGAGATTATCAATGGTAGACGTGACCTCGTTATGAGATTAAACTAAATCTCAGTTGGTTAACTACACCAGTTTCACAAGGCCAACATAGAAAAATGGTGTGTACTCACATCTAACGGATGCCAAAGGGTGAAAAATTGTTTGTTTTTTTATTTCACTAATAAGTTACCACTTATCAAGTCTTTAACACCACTCGAGGATAAGGATTAATGAGAAGGATAGATTGACAGTTGAATGATGATGAATACTATGAGCGGATTGAAAACCTTAACATGTCACCGATTCATAACAACAATGAACCCCCCCAAAATAGCAATTCTTTCCCCTTTGTCGGAAGCGTCGCTCATCGAATTTGAAAACTAAAGGATAAAATACTCGGAAAGTAAACCCAACGTCCACTTTAGATGTTAGGTATGCCCTAGTGATCGAATGCGGTTACAAAAGCAACCCCACACAAAGAGGTTACCTGAATCGCATGAAAAACCTATAAGACATGTCTACTGACTAGAATGCAATACAACAGAATGGTACATCAAGCAAGACACATTTTTCAAATTCGATGAGCGATGTTTCTGACAAATGGGGAAAGAATTGCTATTAGACACCAGACCATGAGGAATACATGCATTCTGATTTAAAAAATTCACAACCTGACATGAAAGACTAACACAAAACTTAAGAAGACGCCTTGGTCTTTTGGCAAGGAGCAAAGTGTAGTTTCTGTTCTGGTATCGCACTTCGTTTTTTCTGTCTTTGGTTAGTGAAGGAGGAGTCCTTTTAGACTGGGGAAATTTTGATTTTTGTCCCAATGCAGGGTCCCTTTTTGATGAGTTGAATTTTCCCCGCATTAAAAACTAAGCTTGTGTCTAATCCTGCCCCAGGGCAAGTAAATAGGGACATACTAAAAAGCATGATCCACATTAATACAAAAAGACAGTGAGAAGGGAAAGATCCCAAGCAACTACAGACCGATAACCTGCCTACCAACCATATGGGAAATTTTAACGGTACAAATTAGCAAACAGAAAACCAAAGGGACACCGGAAAATGACAAGAGGGACACATGACCTGCTATACATAGACTAAAAGAAGGAAGTAAAAAGCAGAAAACAGAACATAGAAATAATATGGATTGACTATAAGAAAGCCCCAGGCACAATCCCCAAGCATGGATAATTGAATACTTAAAGATGTGCAAAATATCTGACAAAATTACCAACTTTGTGGAGAAAATGCAAACATTGGGACGGATTGCCGGAGGACAATACCTGACAAATATAGCTGACTCCGGAGAGTAGAAAGAGGACCTTCGGTTTACTTTAGGCAGCCTCATAATTCTCGCTTATTTTGTCCCTTAATCCTCACATTTCACGAACGATGTTTCTGACAAAGGGGGAAGAATTGCTTTTTTCTGGGTCGGAATCTATCCATCTAACACTTATCGTTGGCTAGTTTTTGACCTTGAAGTAGTTTTTTTTTTTTTAGCTCCTTACATCAAGTGGCTTTGTGCCTTGTCTGGAGCGATTTCCATAAAAAAAAAATAATAATCGTTTATACTTTTTGCGTTAAATCATCGTACATATTTGACATATTATTTACTTTGAAGGAAAAACATTACTCCATTTTTTTTTTATTAAAAATTGATGAAAATATTTACTAAATGTCCATTAATATATTTTTACTTTAATAAGAATTTTAAAAAATTTATATTTGTTTTTTTATGTTTCTTTATTTGAGATAATCGAACTATTTAAATCTATGTGGAGAGGAAAAAAATCACTACGCCAAACTCATTGAAGTAGGTTAAAAGACAGAATATTTTTGTTAGATCAATGACAGTGTTGATAAGCGCTTGCCTTCAGTTCCACTATCTTATGCCATCATGGGTTCGAATCTCACACTAGACAATTGTTTTTCTTTTGTTTTTTTTGCTATGTAGCATTCTAGTTATTTCCTAGCCGCTATTGGTCATCATCATAAACCTGAAAAAAAAATGTTTAAATAAGTAAATGATGAATAATATTTAATAAATATTCTTAATTTCTTATCTTGGATATAAAATTCATGGAAAGTTGAGAAACCCGGCATAGACGGATGCTTCAGCTAGTTTATGAAGAAATCATTGCAAAATATCAAATGTATTTTAATATTAGTATTGCAATTTACTGCAGAATTAACTGAGAAACAAAAATAGTGAATCAAAGGATAAGTCTGTTACTAAATATTTTTTAGATGTTAAGGAGTGAAAGGAGGAGGAATTCGGTCTGTAGGTGAAAAACTCAACCTCCTCTCTTAGTGATAAGTAAAAAATAAAATGTTGATCAGGATTAATTATGTATTTGATAAAAGCGATTGGAAATATATTTTTAAGAACAAGGCCGGATCTGCTCCATTTGACTCTGCTGAAACAGAATTAAATATTGAGGTTGTTGTATACGCTAATATATAATACATGCAGAAAGATGTGTGCAGAACAAGAGACTTCGGTCGTATGGCTACGTTGAAAGAATGGATGCGATTTATTGAGTTAGTAGATGTAGAACAGTTGAAGTAATAGATTCACTTAGCATGGGAAGACCAATGAAAACATGGGAGTAAGTGATAAAAATTATCCTGAGGGATAAATAAAGACCTGGCCAGAGATATGTTAATTTGGAAGTCAATTTCTTAAAACCATTCAACACATGACAGCATGTAAAATTGACGTTAAACCGAATATGACGATGATGATGGTGAAAAAATTCAGAATTGGACTGGCTTTACTTTATATATTAGATGTGTTATTAGACAAACCATATAAAACATTAATTAAAGTTTCTGTTTGTATTTTGCTCATGAAATGGTTTTATTGCTAACAATATTAAGGCTAGAGTGAGTTCCATTAATGGCTTGATGGAGTTGGTCAAGTGCAAAAATAGCCATTAGCGGACCACTTCCAATTTAAAGAAAAAATGAAAAGATTACAAAAAAAAAAATTCTTTTTTTAAGGGTTAATGAAATAGTAAATTCAAATACCCTCTATTACTAATGGAGATTTGTTTCCTGTCTGTCTGAAGCCTAAACTATACTATTACTATCTTTTAGTGTTTAATTCAAGGGGACGGGTAGTGATTCGTCATACTATCCTCCGAGGCATTATCTCCTCCTTTTTTTCGGGAGTGAGGTAGTAGTGTAGTATCTGTTCTGCGGTCATACCATTTTCCCAGGTATTACCGCTTCTCGTTTTTTTTTTTGGGGGGGGGGGGGTTAGTGTAGTATCTGTTCTGTTGTCATGGTACCATCCTTCCAGGCATTATCTCTTCCGTTGGAAGTAGTAGCTTGTAGTATTTGTTCTGTTTCTCAGGAGACCATCCTCCCAGGCATTACTTCCTCCTTTTGGGGGTTGGGAGTCAGTGTAGTATATGTTCGTTCGTCATATCTACTAGCAAAATTATGCCACTAGAAATTTTAAAAAAAAAACCCCTCAAAACCGAGTTTTTGAAGTCTGGATTTATTACAGACCAACCATACTTGCCGAATGAAAAGGGCGTGGCTTAGCAATGGCATAAATTAAACCAGAAACAATAACGCCGACAATATGTAATAAAATGAAGCAAGAGGATAGAAAGCTTAGGACAAAAACACGGACAAGAAAAAACAATAAAAGGTAGAAAAATAATTTGAAACACAGTCGGTTGGAGAAGTTGTAAAACGCAATTGTTTGCATGTGGATTCTTTTCGTGTGACGTCAATAATCGGACACTAGACAATAATAAAACTGGTAATTAAATAATTCTGAAAGTGGGGCAAGTCATTTGAATAAGAAAGATCCTATCGAAATTGAAAACAAAAGAACATTCATGTATGGCTGGCATAGAATTTTGTTTTATAAAAGATAAACCGAACAATAGACGCGGCGGGAGAGACGGACAGAAGCTCCAAGGAAGCAGTCACACATGAGTCCAGAGAAATATGTTGCGGGACCGACCGTTGGAGTTGATCGGCCTCACAACTAAGAAAGGAGACACGGGCAAGTTATGGCAATGGCAGAGAAGAGACAAACACTGGTGAACAGTTCAAGAGAAAGGTATGTTTATTTACTATATGGTGGTAATAACAATGAGTGATGAGATTTGTGATGACGTCACTGGAACAGGAGAGACTGGAAAGACAGGAGTGGCGTCTCTGATGACAGCAAACTGGAACGACAGGAGTGGTGCCGCTGGAGAGAAAAAGGCTGGAAAGATGAATGACGTCACTGGAACAGGAGAGACTGGAAAGACGGGAGTGGCGTCTCTGGTGACAGCAAACTGGAACGACAGGAGTGGTGCCGTTGGAGAGAAAGGGGTGGGTAGTTGCTGACGGATGTCGACAAGGTACCCTTGCTGTCGCTGGCTGGTAAAAAAAAATATTGCAGTAGTTTGAGTGAGTAGTAGCCCTGATAAGGGCTGTTGAAAAAAAGGGAAAGGAGTTGGAGCCGCTGGTACAGGAGTCATGCAACGGGGAAAAAAGGGGGAAACACAAACCGTTTCTAATCCTGAAAAAGATGTTATATCATCGAAACTCAGTTGATTTTAAATAAATATATATTTATTTAAAAATATATATATATATATATATATATATACATGGGAAATAAAAAAGGAAAACCAAAGATATTATTTATGTCTTCATCAACGTTTCGTCTTTATTTCAAAACTTCGACAGGACGATTGGTCTGAAGAAAGAACACACAAGTACAAATATTTGAAACAGTAGCAGTAGGAGGAAAAAAGTTCAAAAGGAGCTTTCCCATTACGTTGGAATATTACCTCCATTTTTTATCATATATATATATATATATAGTTAGAAAAGTCACACATTGAAAACGTTGCTGAAATGGCAATAATAAGGAGAATATTTTTTTTAAAACCTGGACAACGCAAATTATTTATGTTTTTTTAAATAAATTATTTATTTACTTTAAAAACTTGAGTACTTTCGGTGATAAACACCCTTGTCAGAAGTATAAGCATATTTTTTTGCTAAATGAAATATGATTTGATTGGGTGGCAAATGAAATATAGTTTGATTGGTAGCAAAATGAAATATGATTTAATTGAGTGCCAAATGAAATATGATTTGATTGGGTTCCCAATGAAATATGATTTGATTGTGTTCCAAATGAAATATGATTTTATTGGTAGAAAAATGAAATATAGTTTGATTGGGTGCCAAATGAAATATGATTTGATTGGATGCCAAATGAAATATGATTTGATTGGATGCCAAATGAAATATGATATGATTGGGTTCCAAATGAAATATGATTTGATTGGGTGCCAAATGAAATATGATTTCATTGGATGCCAAATGAAATATGATTTGATTGGGTTTCAAGTGAAATATTTTTTGATTGTTAGTAATGAAATATGATTTGCTTGGGTGCCAAATGGAAAATTCACAAATAAGAGCGGAATATTTATTTACATATGTAGTTACAGAAGATTAAGACATCGGTATCGGTGGTTATAAGTCCAAACAAAAGGGACTTGTGGTTGGCCTCTTATGAAGGATTCTCTTCAGCTTCTTTTTACTATAGGTCCCTTTTTGTTTTGATTTGAAACCGATGGTACCGATGTTGTCCTAATCTTCTGTAACTACATATATAAAAATATTGCGCTCTTATTTTTGAATTTTTCTTAATAATCGAGCACTCTGCTGGGTTTCTCTCTCACTAACCTTACATAGATATATATATTTATTATGTACAGGGTACAGGGTAATTTCCTAAACTAATGAACAGATCATTATGAATTTTGGAATATATATTTCTGGCAACCTGTGATTTGGAACGAAGATCAAGTCGAATAAATATCCTTTGTCTTCCAACAGTTTTGTCTTGACTTAGTCTTTTTTGAGATATGAAAGAACTTATTAACAGGTGGTGTTCCCCTGTTCGGGAAGAATCACAGAAATAATGCGTACAAGGAAAACATGCAGCGGCCAAGGTAGGAATACAATTTACGAGCTTTCATTTGTTTTTGTAATAATAACGACAATGTGTGTTAGATAACGAAGAAGGGGCCCGGAAGGAGGGCGCCTCAAGGAAAGGGGGGAGTCTAAGCAGAAATCGGAAATGACGTCACTTCTGTTTGGAGTTGATTCTGTCTCTTGGGCCTGCACCAGCAATCAAACTGGACATAAGAATCGAGCAGTCCGTGCAGCCAGCAGGGTCCGGAGGTGGTGGGGCGCAGTGCAGCCAAAAATGTCCTGACTGAGATGTTATGGGGTCCTCTCTCTCCAAATAAATCATTCTTTTTGGATATCTCTCTCTCTCGTAAACACTAATTGCAGTTTCTGTCTCTTTGTCTTGTTCAATAAAACCTCTTAAAACCAAGTTCAGCATCCACGTGTTATTGTTTCCATGGCCGAGATACACAAGCCAGCAGCAACGAAACTTGGGTACACACACCGCGAAAGTAAGCAGTAATACAACACAAAGATTAATCATCAACTTGCAGCACAAGGTTGAAATGCAACAGCTATACAAAACCGGAAACGTATCTGGGACCGTTAGATCTTCAAAAGCGGACAGGGATACCAAACAGGAACAGATGTGAGGGACGAAAGTAACAGGAATCAATAGAATGCGAAATAAGAGGTTATGAGAGAGAATCGCCAGCACATCAATGCGATATACACAGAAGACAAGCAAATTTTTCTCCATTTATATTACACTTAATTACGTGAATGGCACCGGTGATTACTCTGCATAGCTGGTGACACAGATTAGTCGACTGTCCCAACTATTTTGTTTACAGTCAACCACTGTCGACCAAGTGGAGAGTCTATCGGGCTTGTGTACAAAGTGCGATGATGTATGAAAGTGAAACCTGGCCAGTCAGGGTTGAGGACATTTTTTGCATGGAAAGAAATGATATGAGAATGATAGGATGGATGTGTAATGTGAGTCTTAAAGACAGGCTTAGATTTGATGACCACAGAGGAAGATTAAATATAGACATTATAGAGAGATGTGTGAAAAACAGTAGACTTCATTGGTTTGGTCACATTGAAAGAATGGATGATAGTTCTTGAGTTAGTAGATGTAGAAGAGTTGAGGTAGCAAGGTCAGTTGGCAGAGAAAGGAAAATTTGGGAGGAAGTGATAAGGATGGACTTGAGAGAAAGAGGGATAAATAAAGACTTGGTCAGAGATAGGTTAGTTTGGAAGTCAATTTCTAAAAGCCGTCTAACACATGCCAGCATGTGAAACAGATGTTAAACCAAATGTTCATATTTACTTGTTGAAATCATATTTAAAAAATTTTTTTTTTTAAATAATGACATAAAAAGGCGATACAAAAATAAAAGTAAAAAGACTCCCGGGCAATGCCAAGTAGGCACGGCTAGTAGTATATAAATTATTACTAGTGGAAGAACATTTCTTATGTCAGACCGTTTAAAAAAATTTCAGGAGCCAGAGTCGGACCTCTTTAAAACTTTGGGTGCCGGAGTCAAGACCTCTTTAAAACTTTGGGTGCCGGAGTCAAGACCTCTTTAAAACTTTGGGTGCCGGAGTCAAGACCTCTTTAAAACTTTGGGTGTCGGAGTCAAGACCTCTGTAAAACTTTGGGTGCCAGAGTCAAGACCTCTTTAAAACTTTGGGTGCCGGAGTCAAGACCTCTTTAAAACTTTGGGTGTCGGAGTCAAGACCTCTGTAAAACTTTGGGTGCCAGAGTCAGACCTCTTTAAAATTTCAGGAGCCGGATTCGGACCTCTTTAAAATTTCAGGAGCCGGATTCGGACCTCTTTAAAATTTCAGGAACTAGAGTCGGCCTTATTTTTTTTTTAATTTCAGGATCTGGAGTCTGAATCAAGTGTTTGGGCTACTGACTCTCTGGCCCTGGTAAGGCCAAACCATACTAGAATGTATTCTCATTAATTTGTTGTTCCTCTTTCAGCTCTCCTGCCTACTTTTCAATGCAGCAACCTGACCGATGGCCAACTTGTAGCTTATAATATCAGTGAAGGTGGCAACGAAGTGGAATATTCCCAGTGTCATGTCTTCATCAGACCACAGAAATTTCAAAATGTCACGGCAGAACCCTTGATTCTAGATTGTCCAAATGGATACAACTACACAACCCCACTTGAAAAGTCCATTATATCTCAGGTAAGATTGTTAAGATATAGGATGCCCCCCCCCCCCGAAAAAATGCCACCCATGGAATCGTTAATAAAATTCATAATCCTTTTTGCAATCCACCCATATTTGGTACAAATAAACTTCATTCTATGCTTGACTTGTCCACCAAGTTTCAGTCATGAATACCCAACAGTCTTTGTTTTATCACCGTTCAATGATAAGCACATCTGGATATGATGTGCAAAATTGTCGATAACTCTGACACACTCCTCTCTTTGCACTGCCCTGATATTGGCAGTGCTAGCCTTCTTTAGTTTAGGAATTGTTTGAATCGTTTTGCTTGATATTATCTTTGAAATAATTTTGGGATATTAAGGCAGGTAAGTGTGAAGCGCATTTAGGATTACACCTCCTATTGATGAGACGGTGACCCTAGTGGCCCTATAGCATTGAACGGCGATAGTGGCCCTATAGCATTGAACAGCGATAGTGGCCCTATAGCATTGAACGGTGATAGTGGCCCTATAGCATTGAACGGCGATATTGGCCCTATAGCATTGAATGGCGATATTGGCCCTATAGCATTGAACGGCGATAGTGGCCCTATAACATTGAATGGTGATAGTGGCCCTATAACATTGAACGGCGATAGTGGCCCTATAGCATTGAACGGCGATAGTGGCTCTATAGCATTTAACGGCGATAGTGGCCCTATAGCATTGAACGGCGATAGTGGCCCTATAGCATTGAACGGCGATAGTGGCCCTATAGCATTGAACGGCGATAGTGGCCCTATAGCATTGAACGGCGATAGTGGTCCTATAGCATTGAACGGCGATAGTGGCCCTATAGCATTGAACGGCGATATTGGCCCTATAGCATTGAACGGCGATGGTGACCCTATAGCATTGAACGGCGATATTGGCCCTATAGCATTGAACGGCGATATTGGCCCTATAGCATTGAACGGCGATAGTGGCCCTATAGCATTGAACGGCGATAGTGGCCCTATAGCATTGAACGGCGATAGTGGCCCTATAGCATTGAACGGCGATAGTGGTCCTATAGCATTGAACGGCGATAAAACAAAAACAGTTGGACGTTCATAACTGAAACTAGGTTGACAAGTCAGACAGAGAGTGAAGTTTATTTGTACCAGATATAGTTGATTCCATTGGTGGCATTGTTTAATTTGGGGGGGAGGGGGTCACCCTGAATAATATGTATAAATTACTTGGTTAAAAATTTATAGATATTTGTAAAATTCCGATTTGAACTTTGGAATTTTTTGCTTTAATCATAAACGCTCATTAGTTTTTAAAATATCAGAGACGCATTGAAAACAGCTTGAATTTTTTTAAAACTAATAAATCACGACTTATCAAGATTAAACAAACACTTGAAGATAGGGATTAATGAGATTTTTTTTCTTTTATTCGCTCCAAGAAAGCTATATTGCCATTGAAGCGTAAGTAGCTTTTGTGATAGGGGTAAGATTTATAAGGGGTAAGCTTGGTGGAAAAGTGGACAGCAAGATGTTTGTTCACATTACATTTAAATTTCTGCATTTTCGTAGAGTTGGGGAAACAGGGAGGGAATTCCAAAGGCTAACGGTCCGAAGAAAAAAGCTATTAAAGTAGAAAATCTTCCGAGATCTAAGAACCTCTACAGTGAAGGGGTATGATTTTGTTGCTAGTCAGGTGGGTTTACGCTAAGTGTGTGTGTGTGTGGGGGGGGGGGGTACAAGTGCAGAAAGTTTATTGGAGCATATCCTGTGGGAGTACTTGTAAAACAAGCACAAGGGTGCAACACTACAGTGATGTGACAGGGGTTGGAGCTTAGCAAACAGGTTAGAAATTATTTTTTTGCACTTTGTTGAAGAGGAAGAGGCTAGTGGTTGGTGCACTAGCTCATATGTGGCAACAATACTCCGTGCATGAGTGACTGGTGGCATTATAGAGATATAGGATACTGGCTGGTGTGAGAAGTTTTCTAACCTGGTAGAAGGAGCTTACCTTCTTTGCGGCAGACTTGGCAGTATCTTCTATGTACCTGTTGCACTTTATGTCATCTGAGAATGCCAGTTGAATGGGTTTAAATGTTGGAGTTTTAGCCATGACAATAGGTGGTTGGAAAGGTTTCTTATGAATAGATTTAAATTTAAATGATGATAGATTCTATGAGAGTATTAAAAATCTCTACCTGCTATCCAATCAGAACAACAGACCCAGAAAACAGCACTTCTTTCTCCTTTGTCAGAAACATCACCCATGGAATGTAAGGAGAATTGACAATAAAGAGAGGAAGCGAGAGTTAAGACTGTCGAAAGTAAGCCAAAGGTACACTTTCTTTTTTCATACTAATGTTTCACCACTTACAAAAGCCACTCGAGGATAAGGGTTAGTAAGATTTTCAGTTGGACGATGAAACAGTACTATGAAAGATTTTCAGTTGGACGATGAAACAGTACTATGAAAGATTTTCGGTTGGACGATGGAACAGTACTATGAAAGATTTTCAGTTGGACGATGGAACAGTACTATGAAAGATTTTCGGTTGGACGATGGAACAGTACTATGAAAGATTTTCAGTTGGACGATGAAACAGTACTATGAAAGATTTTCAGTTGGACGATGAAATAGTACTGTGAAAGATTTTCAGTTGGACTATGAAACAGTACTATGAAAGATTTTCAGTTAGACGATGAAACAGTACTATGAAAGATTTTCAGTTGGACGATGAAACAGTACTATGAAAGATTTTCGGTTGGACGATGGAACAGTACTATGAAAGATTTTCAGTTGGACGATGGAACAGTACTATGAAAGATTTTCGGTTGGACGATGGTACAGTACTATGAAAGATTTTCAGTTGGACGATGGAACAGTACTATGAAAGATTTTCAGTTGGACGATGAAACAGTACTATGAAAGATTTTCGGTTGGACGATGGTACAGTACTATGAAAGATTTTCAGTTGGACGATGGAACAGTACTATGAAAGATTTTCAGATGGACAATGAAACAGTACTATGAAAAATTTTCAGATGGACAATGAAACAGTACTATGAAAGATTTTCGGTTGGACGATGAAACAGTACTATGAAAAATTTTCAGATGGACAATGAAACAGCACTATGAAAGATTTTCAGATGGACGATGAAACAGTACTATGAAAGATTTTCAGATGGACAATGAAACAGTACTATGAAAGATTTTAGGTTGGACGATGAAACAGTACTATGAAAGATTTTCAGATGGACAATGAAACAGCACTATGAAAGATTTTCGGTTGGACGATGAAACAGTACTATGAAAGATTTTCGGTTGGACGATGGAACAGTACTATGAAAGATTTTCAGTTGGACGATGGAACAGTACTATGAAAGATTTTCAGTTGGACGATGGAACAGTACTATGAAAAATTTTCAGTTGAACGATGAAACAGTACTATGAAAGATTTTCAGTTGGACGATGGAACAGTACTATGAAAAATTTTCAGTTGAACGATGAAACAGTACTATGAAAGATTTTCAGTTGAACGATGAAACAGTACTATGAAAGATGTTCGGTTGGCTGATGAAACAGTACTATGAAAGATTTTCAGTTGAACGATGAAACAGTACTATGAAAGATTTTCAGATGGACAATGAAACAGTACTATGAAAGATTTTCAGTTGGACGATGAAACAGTACTATGAAAGATTTTCAGATGGACGATGAAACAGTACTATGAAAGATTTTCAGATGGACGATGAAACAGTACTATGAAAGATTTTCAGATGGACGATGAAACAGTACTATGAAAGATTTTCAGTTGGACGATGAAACAGTACTATGAAAGATTTTCAGATGGACAATGAAACAGTACTATGAAAGATTTTCAGTTGGACGATGAAACAGTACTATGAAAGATTTTCAGATGGACGATGAAACAGTACTATGAAAGATTTTCAGATGGACGATGAAACAGTACTATGAAAGATTTTCAGATGGACGATGAAACAGTACTATGAAAGATTTTCAGATGGACGATGAAACAGTACTATGAAAGATTTTCAGATGGACGATGAAACAGTACTATGAAAGATTTTCAGTTGGACGATGAAACAGTACTATGAAAGATTTTCAGATGGACAATGAAACAGTACTATGAAAGATTTTCAGTTGGACGATTAAACAGTACTATGAAAGATTTTCGGTTGGACGATGAAACAGTACTATGAAAGATTTTCAGTTGGACGATGAAACAGTACTATGAAAGATTTTCAGATGGACGATGAAACAGTACTATGAAAGATTTTCAGTTGGACGATGAAACAGTACTATGAAAGATTTTCAGATGGACGATGAAACAGTACTATGAAAGATTTTCATTTGGACGATGGAACAGTACTATGAAATATTTTCAGTTGGACGATGAAACAGTACTATGAAAGATTTTTGGTTGGACGATGGAACAGTACTATGAAAGATTTTCAGATGGACGATGAAACAGTACTATGAAAGATTTTCAGATGGACGATGAAACAGTACTATGAAAGATTTTCAGTTTGACGATGGAACAGTACTATGAAAAATTTTCAGATGGACGATGAAACAGTACTATGAAAGATTTTCAGTTGGACGATTGAACAGTACTATGAAAGATTTTCAGTTGGACGATGAAACAGTACTATGAAAGATTTTCAGATGGACAATGAAACAGTACTATGAAAGATTTTCAGTTGAACGATGAAACAGTACTATGAAAGATTTTCAGATGGACAATGAAACAGTACTATGAAAGATTTTCAGTTGGACGATGAAACAGTACTATGAAAGATTTTCAGATGGACGATGAAACAGTACTATGAAAGATTTTCAGATGGACAATGAAACAGTACTATGAAAGATTTTCAGTTGGACGATGAAACAGTACTATGAAAGATTTTCAGATGGACGATGAAACAGTACTATGAAAGATTTTCAGATGGACGATGAAACAGTACTATGAAAGATTTTCAGATGGACGATGAAACAGTACTATGAAAGATTTTCAGATGGACGATGAAACAGTACTATGAAAGATTTTCAGATGGACGATGAAACAGTACTATGAAAGATTTTCAGTTGGACGATGAAACAGTACTATGAAAGATTTTCAGATGGACAATGAAACAGTACTATGAAAGATTTTCAGTTGGACGATTAAACAGTACTATGAAAGATTTTCAGTTGGACGATGAAACAGTACTATGAAAGATTTTCAGTTGGACGATGAAACAATACTATGAAAGAATTGAGAACTATGATTAATTCACAGGACGACTCGACAGATATTTGTTGACATTGGACTTGAAAACGACCATGTTGTAGACTGTAGGGAAACATTCCCACAGTACGTGTTCCACAAGTTGGAAGTCATTTTAATGTTATTTTCTTATAGAAGTATTTATAACAATCTGTAGAAATAACTGACAGGATTTGGTTAAAAATTTATAAACATGCATAAAAACTTGAACTGAACTTTATAATTAATTTTTTTTTTAATTAAAAATACACAGCAATGTTTTCAGTTCTGCCCATGACTTTTTAGTTGCCAGAGAGACATATTGCATAAAAAAAAAAACTCTCGGCTGTACTTTTGGCTTCAGCACAAACTACCATACTATGAAAGTATTTGCAATTATATTTAGAAATGAGTGGCAGCTCTTGATTAAAAATTTATAAACATGCATAAAATTTTGAACTGGACTTTGAAATTGTTTGGGGGGGATTTTATATGATAAAAAGCGGCAAATTTTTATCAAGGGGTGTCTATTGATAGTAGAGTCACCCCCGTGGTTGTCCTTTGGATGTTACGAAGCATAAAACAGGGGCAGCGGCGTGGCCAAAGGCGAACTCAGCAAGAGATATGAAGGACGGAATTTTAAACTACACACCATAGCAACCTTCTAAAACTCCCCATCTCTGTCCATTACGTTTTCAGCTGTTGCAGAGATGCACGTTGAAAAACTTTACTTTTCTGTACTTGTAAACTTTTATTGATTTTGTAGATTTTTGCCTTTTATTGAATTTCTTTTTTTTTTCGTGATACAACCATTTTTTTATATAGTAAAGAGTCCCCACTTATCAAGGCTCGATAAGGGTTAACGAGATTGCCAGTTGGTGATGAATGACACCTTTGAGAAGATTGGAAACGATGGCTTAAATTTAAAAAAAAAAATTTTTTGAATAAGGTGTCACCACTTATCAAGGCCCAAAGGTCACTCGAAGATAAGGGTTAATTAATGTCAAGTGGACGGTGAGACAATACCGTGATGATTGGTAATGATGATGGTGATTGGACAGAATTTGTTATTTAAGAGGGTGGCTCAACAAGAACTTATTTACATTGAACTTGAAAACGACTATGTTGTAGTCAGCTGGGAAGCAGCCCCACAGTATTGTGTTCCACAGAACGGCAGTTATAGGAAAGAAACTTTGCTCATGGAAGTTTTGTTTAGTTTTAGGTAGAGAGAGAAAGGGAAACTATTGACAGTGGTTGTAGCTAGATGTGTTTTTGTTGTGAATGTTTTAAAGAGAGGTGGGGGGGCATAGGTTAAGCTCAGTCGACCACCTGCCATGAAAATAATGATAGAGTAGAGAAAGACTAGCAACGTCTCTTCTGTGAGATAGAAGTAGTAGGGAGGAGAAAAGAGCATCGCCCACTAGATTTCGAAGTCGGTTTTGTACTCTGTCAAGGCAGGAAAGAATGCTCTGAGCAACACCTCCCCAGATGTGGCAACAATACTCCATCTTAGGACGTATTTGGTTCTTTTACAAGTAGGGATTTGCGTCAGGAGTGAGGTACCTTCTGGAGCGATAGAATGATCCAACCATTTTTCCAACGACCTTGGCAACGGATTGGATGTAAGTCTTCCATTTCAGGTCTGGAGTGAAGGTCAGTCCGAGAAGCTTGTCAAAGCAGGAGAAAGGGGGTCCTCAAGACAGGAGCCATTCATTTCAATTGGCAGTATTTGATTATTTGAGTGGGAATTTTGACAAGAATTTGTTAATTTAGGACTTAAAAACTACTCTGTTGTAGTCAGCTGTGAAGCAGTCCCAGAGTATTGTATTGTAAACAAACTTTGTTCATGGTCGTTCCGTTTCATTTTAAGTACGCAAAGGAAGAAAAGAAAATTAGTAACAAGTTGTTGCTATTTTTGTACTTTGGCTTAATTTTTACTTCCTTCGTCTTGATGTGTTTACGACCAATCTCCATGTATATAAGCTTTATCTTGTACTAGCAGGAAGACCCAGCATTGCCCGAAATTGAATAAAGATCCTATGTCCTTCTACTCCCTGCCTATAACACCATATTACTTTTTTTATTGTTATATTTACATGTTAAGTTTTGTAAATATATAATCATTAACCCCTGATTCTACTAGATCAGGGTGTCTGAAGATACCGGCTTCCTGACTTAAAATGCACCAAACATTGATGTTATTGTTTTTTCCCCTTTCCCTTTGCAAAACTCAATCATGTTCTTCAAAGCTAAAAACAAAAACAACAATTTTCCTCTACAAAGCAACTAAATCAAACAACATGAATAAATATTTGAAGATATAAAAAACTTGAATTGTGAATTTTTTTACCAAAATAACCTGATTCGGCATTAAGTAACCCGAAAAGGATTGATATGCCGTAAAACAAAACAACCAAACCAAACACCATAAATAAATATTTGAAGATATAATGTACTTGAAGCATAAAAACTTTTACCAAAATTACCTGATTCGGCATTAAATAACCCAAAAAGAGTTGATATGCAGTAAAACACAATAACCAATCTTAAACCCCTTTGAAGCACACCCGGCCTCTTATGTGAATTAACATATATATATATATATATATATATATATATATATATATATATATATATATGTTTTCAGAGGGTATTCTGCCTCCATATCTCCCTTAAAGGGGCACATAGAGATTTAAAACCACTTCCATTGTTTTCCTTGGTAAATTTTATACATATCATTTAAATTTCATCAAAATAGGATATATTTCAAGTTTTAGGGGGGAGGGGGTGTTCTACCCCCATAGCTCCCTTAGAGTGGCACTTAGGGATTCAAGACAACTTCCATTGTCTTCCTGGAAAGTTTTACATGTGTAATACACTTTTAGTTTTTATGTAGATTCTCTAACCTTTCTTTTAATAGGGAATATGGACACACACGCGCAAACATTTATGTTTTACATATAGGCTCCCTTTCTGTGAAAGTATATGAAATCATGTTTACCTGAGTAAATGAGATGTTTAATTTCGATAATGATTTAAGAGCGAAGAATATGGGTCATTGTACATAACCAGATGTGTCGATGAGGGAGAAGGGTGGGGGTGGATGATTGGTGAAATGTGAACATGTTGGGGTGGAGAGGAAAAGAAAGAGAGAGAATGATTAACGTCAGGAGTTGGAGAGAAAATGGCCTGGATTACAACCGGTATCAAAATTAATAACATTTTCTCTACTAGCAAAAATATGCCCTCCCCTTCCCCCATCGCATATTTTTGCTAGGCTGGGAAAATTATTATATTGTGAAAGAACTACATACAATACGTAGTTAAAGCAAAATAAATTGATTTGAACTGTGAAAATAATTTCCAACGCTATTGATAATGTTTAACCATTCATTTTTAAAATTTTTTATTACCACTTATGTTTGAATTCATGTTTTGAAACATGACGTAAATGATAAATCTATGACGTCAAAGTTATACTTATTTTGTTAAGATAATGTTTTAAGCTCTATTTGTAAGAAAGTTTAAATAGCTCAGTTGAACATCAGACTAAAGATCTCAAGGTTTCGGTTTTTGATTTCCGGTCATGTCATCCACTTTATTTGCTGGAAATTTATTATTTACTATTGATACCATATTTTCCATTTCTAAAAGTAGTTAAGATCTTTGATATTTCGAAATGAGACAAATTCCACAATGTATTTATTACGTTTAAAAAAAATTATGACTGACGGATGGACGGACAATGTCTCTATTTTTTATTTTTTATTTTTTATTTTTTTTTTAACATAGTTCACCCCCAAACAAGGCAGGCCGCCACTGTAGACGTAAGGGGCTACTGAGATGTCTGTTTACATTAGTTTTAAATTTCTGCATGTCAGTACTGTCGGGGAAACAGGGAGCAGGGAGGGAGTTCCAGAGGCCAGCAGCATGAGGAAAGAAGCTATTTGAGTAGAAGGCTCTCCGGCATCTGGGGACCTCCACAGTGAATGAATGAGATTTAGTTGATTGTCGAGTTAGTCTAGTGAATTTACGTCGAGGGGGCACTAGAGTAGCCAATTCATCGGAGCATAATCCATTGAAGTATTTGTAAAACAAACATAAGGATGCTACATTTATATAAGAAGGATAGCAATAATCTGAAATAATCCTGTTTATTGTTTGATTGTTTTATTGGAATAAGTGACAAGAGCAACTTGTGTTCTGGTATTAAATCATCTACAAACGGTTGATAAAGCAGACTAATCAAACCAGAGCCATCATCAGCGATGAGTCCATATAACTGTTGAATATCCAGGCCGGGTGTATCGAAAATGTCACCTGGCAGGAATAAATGTACTTGACACAGACACGCACTTGGCTGGAAGAAACTAAACAGTTGATTTTCAGGAATTAAATAATTGTTTATGGATTCAAAACCACCTGCAAAGGTTATCCTTATTCACAAAGGTTGACTGCAGATGGAAATAGCCTGCTGCTAAATAAATGCCCTATGGGTGTGACTACATTGACAGTGAAGGCAAAATCCCAGAATGGACATTTACAGGTGGATACGTCGGTATCACAAATTATTATATAAACTAACCCGAAATCGAGATTGGGAATCGACCATTGTCAATTCCCGAGTCATTGCACTTGTTAACCGCCACCGACAATAAAGATATATAATTATATTTGTTATACATCATGTTTAGCGTCATTCTTTTAAGCACAGCAGAAATTCAACAAAACGTATACTATAGTCGCTGACTTTCTAATATGTAAGTATATCGTCCACACCCCACTTTCTGTGCTGACTCAAAAGCTTGGTGCTCACATATCTGCCGAAAGAAAAGAGTCGGTCATTGGAATGTCTCTTGAATGCCAGTTGACCTAGGGTCTTGAGTGCAAAATCTCCCAGCTACTGATCTGGTCAAAATCTAAGCAG
Source organism: Sepiola atlantica (assembly GCA_963556195.1). NCBI lineage: Eukaryota > Metazoa > Mollusca > Cephalopoda > Sepiida > Sepiolidae > Sepiola > Sepiola atlantica. Next base: position 175,729,016 of record OY744518.1, read on the forward strand.
AAAAGTCCCCCTTTCCATTTCTTATCTCTCTTCCAGAATTGGGATCCCCTTCATCTTGAAATTATAACACGATCTGGGACCTGTCAGTGGGGTTCGTAACAATATGTGTATTTATATATTGGCATCTGTCAGTCTCAGAAAGCACGCAAAGCCGGTGTAAGTAAGTATGGAGGGTAAGCAGTATAGACCACCATATCCATGTCACTGAAATGGTCCATTGGAAATGTAAGAGCCGACACATTTTTTTTTATTTTTACTTTTGTTCGCCCTAAACAAAGTATATTGCCACTGAAGCATAAGAGGCTACTGTGATATGGGCCAGATTCAAATATCTGCATGTTGGTACAGTCGGCGAAAACAGAAATCAGGGAGGGAATTCCAAAGGCAAGCGGTCCGAGGAAAGAAGCTATTGGAGTAGAAAATCTTCCAGCATCTAGGGACCTCTACAGTGAAGGGGTGTGATTTTGTTGCTAGTCGAGTAGTTGCCAGAAAATTGCTCTATACAGCCTTGGACTGCTTTGGGAACACCGGCTCCTAATGTTTCCTCATGGTTGATTCCTAAAGCCTGTCCAATGAGTTATCATGGCAGCAGAGGTTTGAGATCAGATTTTACCTTCTCTTAGATGAGTTGTCTTCCTTCCCAGACTGATGAGCTTCATGTAACCAACTGGTTTTCAGGCACCAGGTAACCTGCATTCACCTCTTCTTCTATAATTTAATAGCACTTCCACTGGGCTTATATCAAAGCATCAAGAACAGGCTAGAAGCTTGACTTAGTTGTCAGAGGCTGTTGGTGGAGGCACACGGTGTGTGGTGCATTTTATAAACAACTAGCAGGGGTACCCGGCGTTGCCCGGGGCTCTCCCTCCTCCTCCTCTCCTCAAGCAAAATAGGATATTGAGCACTTTTTTCCCGGACAACGCCGAAGCCTCTGGGTCCTAAATTGACGAAGCCCCCCCCCCCGTGCTGGGTCCTATACTGTAAAAGCACCCCCGGTGCTGGGGCCTATACTGTAGAAGCGCCCCGGTGGCTATACTGCAGAAGCACCCCCCCCGTGCCTGTACTGCAGAAGCCTCTGGATCTTATACTGTAGAAGCACCCCCGGTGCCTATACTGCATAAACACCCATGGTCCCTATTCTGTAGAAGCATTCGGGTCCTATATTGTAGAAGCACCCCTGGTGCTGGGTCATACACTGTAGAAGCACCCCTGGTCCCTATACTGGAGAAGCACCCATGGTCCTTTTTCTGCAGAAACCTCTATGTTCTAATATTGTAGAAGCACCCCCCGGTACTGGGTCCTATACTGTAGAAACACCTCTGGTCCCTATACTGTAGAAGCACCTCTGGTCCCTATACTGTAGAAGCACCTCTGGTCCCTATACTGTAGAAGCACCCATGGTCCCTATTCTGCAGAAGCCTTCGGGTCCTATATTGTAGAAGCACCCCTGGTGCTGGGTCATACACTGTAGAAGCACCCCTGGTCCCTATACTGGAGAAGCACCCATGGTCCTTTTTCTGCAGAAACCTCTATGTTCTAATATTGTAGAAGCACCCCCGGTACTGGGTCCTATACTGTAGAAGCACCTTGTCCCTATACTGTAGAAGCACCTCTGGTCCCTATACTGTAGAAGCACCCATGGTCCCTATTCTGCAGAAGCCTTCGGGTCCTATATTGTAGAAGCACCCCCGGTTCTGGGTCTTTTTTATACATATATAGAGTGGTTATGACCCAACGGATCACTGGTAACACATACTGGTTAAATTCTTTTTTTCTTTTTTTATACATATATAGAGTGGTTCTGACCCAACGGGTCACTGTAAACTTGTTTCATCACTATAAAATATAATGAAAAATAACTGAAAAGGCCCCCCCCCCCCCCGATTAAATATGCCCCATGGACCCCTAAGAGGTGGGTTTATAGATTCGGGAATACTCTCATCATCTTACTCTGTATGTTATGTATAAAAATCTGTCGAAGTAAAATAAGTTTTGAAGAGAAAAAAAATTTCAAAACCTATAACGATGACGTCATATACCTATTACTGTGACGTCACGTGCACAAGAATAAGTTGGTTGAAAACAAAATTATTAGTACATAATTACATTGGCTGATTTCCAAATTACTAGTGAATAACATTAGAAAAGTTTGAAAAAACCAGACCCGCTGCCGAAGACTGGCCCCGTTGACCCCCAGCAACATGTTTTTTTGTTGTAATTTTGAGATATTATGATCCCAGGTGTTGTACGGTGCTGAAGATGTCAACTTTTTGACATGTCGCCGCGTAGTTTTTGAGGAGAAGCTGGCCATACAAACAGACAAACAGACATACAGACAACTGGCCTTTATAGAGGAGACTAGCGGGGCTACCCGGCGTTGCTTGGGGTCATAAAAACATATATTTGAAGAAAGATCGTGTGTGTAACATCTTTATATTCAAACTTCTATGTCCGCCCCCTCTCTCTATAGCCGTCTCTTTATCTGCTACCTTTCTCTTCCCTGGTCGCCCCATTTCGCCGCTACTTTCTAATTTTGCCTTTTGCAAAAGCTGTTTCTTCCCCACCATTTCTCCTATTGCCCAGGGTAATAGTATGACATATTTCTATAAAAAGTAACACCTCTATCTGCGCCTTCTATATAGGTACTTATCTCCACCCCGGTGTTCATACTATATACGTATCTATCATCACCCCGGTGCGCATACTATATACGTACCTATCGCCGCCCCAGTGCACATACTATATACGTACCTATCGCCGCCCCGGTGCAGATACTATTTAAGTACCTATCGCCGCCCCGTTGCGAATGCTAAATAGTACCTATCGTTGCCCCGGTGTGAATGCTAAATACATACCTATTGCGCCCCGGTGTGCATGCTACATAAGTACCTATCGCTGCCCTAGTGCGAATACTAAAGACATACCAATTGCGCTCCGGTGTGCATGCTACATAAGTACCTATCACTGCCCTAGTGCGAATAATTAATATGTACATATTGCCGCTTTGGTGTGAATGCTAAATACGTACCTATCGCCGGCCCAGTGCGAATGCTAAATACGTACCTATAGCCGCCCTGGTGCGAATGCTAAATACGTACCTATAGCCGCCCCAGTGCGAATGCTTAATACGTACCTATCACCACTACGGTGCGAATGCAAAATACATACCTTTCGCCGCCCCGGTACACATGCAATATATGTACTGATCGCCGCCGCAGAGCGCATGCTATGTACGTACTTATTGCTGCCCGTGTGTACATGCTATATACGTAGCTATCGCCACCCCTGAATTCTGAATACGTACCTATCGCCGCCCTGGTGTGGAACCTAAATACGTACATATCGCCGCCCCGGTGCGAATGCTAAATACATACCTATCGTCGCCCCGGTGTGAATTCAAAATACGTACCTATTGCCGCCCCAGTGTGAATTCTAAATACGTACCTATCGCCGCCCCGGTGCGGAAGCTAAATACGTACATATCGCTGCCCCAGTGCGAATGCTAAATACATACCTATCGCTGCCCCGGTGTGAATGCTAAATACATACCTATCGCCGCCCCGGTGTGAATGCTAAATACGTACCTATCGCCGCCCCGGTGTGAATTTTAAATATGTACCTTTCGCCGCCCGGTGTGAATTTTAAATATGTACCTTTCGCCGCCCCTGTGCGCGTGCTATATACGTACCTATCACCGCCCTGGTGCGCGTGCTATATATGAACCGATCGCTTCCTCAGTGCGCATGCTAAATACATACCTATCACTGCCCCGGTGTGCATACTATATACGTACTTATTACCGCCCATGTGCACATGCTATATAAGTACCTATCACCACTGCTGAATGCTAAATAAGTACCTATCGCCGCCCCGGTGTGGAAGCTAAATACAGACATATCGCCGCCCCTAAATTTGGGCAGACCCTAAAAAATTTGGCCTGACCCCTAAAATTTTCCCCGTCCCCTAAATCTCTCCAGCCTCTAATTTTTCACTCTCCCTCAACCATGAGAAATATTTTGAGTTTAAAACAAAAAAAAAACAAAAAAATTTGGCCTGACCCCTAAAAAGTTCCGCCTGACCCCTAAAATTTTTCCCGACCCCTAAATCTCTCCAGCCCCCTAATTTTTCACTCTCCCCAACCATGAGAAATATTTTGACTTCAAAACAAAAATAATAAAAAAAATTTGGCCTGACCCCTAAAAAGTTCCGCATGACCCCTAAAATTTTCCCCGACCCCTAAATCTCTCCAGCCCCCTAATTTTTCACTCTCCCCCAACCATGAGATATATTTTGACTTCAAAACAAAAAAAAACAAAAAAAACCAAAAAAATTTGGCCTGACCCCTAAAAAGTTCAGCCTGACCCCTAAAATTTTCCCCGACCCCTAAATCTCTCCAGCCCCCTAATTTTTCACTCTCCTCCAACCATGAAAAATATTTTGACTTCAAAACAAAAAAAAACAAAAAAATTTGGCCTGACCCCTAAAAAGTTCGTCCTGACCCCTAAAATTTTCCCCGACCCCTAAATCTCTCCAGCCCCCTAATTTTTCACTCTCCCTTAACCCTGAGAAATATTTTGACTTCAAAACAAAAAAAAAAAAACAAAAAAAAATTTGGCCTGACCCCTAAAAAGTTCGTCCTGACCCCTAAAATTTTCCCCGACCCCTAAATCTCTCCAGCCCCCTAATTTTTGACTCTCTTACAACCATTAGATATATTTTGACTTCAAAACAAAAAAAAACAAAAAAATTTGGCCTGACCCCTAAAAAGTTCGTCCTGACCCCTAAAATTTTCCCCGACCCCTAAATCTCTCCAGCCCCCTAATTTTTCACTCTCCCCCAACCATGAGAAATATTTTGACTTCAAAACAAAAAAAACAAAAAAATTTGGCCTGACCCCTAAAAAGTTCGTCCTGACCCCTAAAATTATCCCCGACCCCTCAATCTCTCCAGCCCCCTAATTGTTCACTCTCCCCCAACCCTGAGAAATATTTTGAGTTTAAAACCAAAAAAAAACAAAAAAATTTGGCCTGACCCCTAAAAAGTTCCGCCTGACCCCTAAAATTTTTCCCGACACCTAAATCTCTCCAGCCCCCTAATTTTTCACTCTCCCCAACCATGAGATATATTTTGACTTCAAAACAAAAAAAAACAAAAAAAAAGAAAAAAATTTGGCCTGACCCCTAAAAAGTTCGTCCTGACCCCTAAAATTTTCCCCGACCCCTAAATCTCTCCAGCCCCCTAATTTTTCACTCTCCTCCAACCATGAAAAATATTTTGACTTCAAAACAAAAAAAAACAAAAAAATTTGGCCTGACCCCTAAAAAGTTCGTCCTGACCCCTAAAATTTTCCCCGACCCCTAAATCTCTCCAGCCCCCTAATTTTTCACTCTCCCCCAACCATGAGAAATATTTTGACTTCAAAACAAAAAAAACAAAAAAATTTGGCCTGACCCCTAAAAAGTTCGTCCTGACCCCTAAAATTATCCCCGACCCCTCAATCTCTCCAGCCCCCTAATTGTTCACTCTCCCCCAACCCTGAGAAATATTTTGAGTTTAAAACCAAAAAAAAACAAAAAAATTTGGCCTGACCCCTAAAAAGTTCCGCCTGACCCCTAAAATTTTTCCCGACCCCTAAATCTCTCCAGCCCCCTAATTTTTCACTCTCCCCAACCATGAGATATATTTTGACTTCAAAACAAAAAAAAACAAAAAAAAAGAAAAAAATTTGGCCTGACCCCTAAAAAGTTCGTCCTGACCCCTAAAATTTTCCCCGACCCCTAAATCTCTCCAGCCCCCTAATTTTTCACTCTCCTCCAACCATGAAAAATATTTTGACTTCAAAACAAAAAAAAACAAAAAAATTTGGCCTGACCCCTAAAAAGTTCGTCCTGACCCCTAAAATTTTCCCCGACCCCTAAATCTCTCCAGCCCCCTAATTTTTCACTCTCCCCCAACCATGAGATATATTTTGACTTCAAAACAATAAAAAACAAAAAAATTTGGCCTGACCCCTAAAAAGTTCGTCCTGACCCCTAAAATTTTCCCCGACCCCTAAATCTCTCCAGCCCCCTAATTTTTCACTCTCCTCCAACCATGAAAAATATATTGACTTCAAAACAAACAAAAAACAAAAAAATTTGGCCTGACCCCTAAAAAGTTCGTCCTGACCCATAAAATTTTCCCCGACCCCTAAATCTCTCCAGCCCCCTAATTTTTCACTCTCTTACAACCATTAGATATATTTTGACTTCAAAAAAAAAAAAAAAAAAAAATTTGGCCTGACCCCTAAAAAGTTCGTCCTGACCCCTAAAAATTTCCCCGACCCCTAAATCTTTCCAGCCCCCTAATTTTTCACTCTCCCCCAACCATGAGATATATTTTGACTTCAAAACAAAAAAAAACAAAAAAATTTGGCCTGACCCCTAAAAAGTTCGTCCTGACCCCTAAAATTTTCCCCGACCCCTAAATCTCTCCAGCCCCCTAATTTTTCACTCTCCCCCAACCCTGAGAAATATTTTGACTTCAAAACAAAAAAAAACAAAAAAATTTGGCCTGACCCCTAAAAAGTTCGTCCTGACCCCTAAAATTTTCCCCGACCCCTAAATCTCTCCAGCCCCCTAATTTTTCACTCTCTTACAACCATTAGATATATTTTGACTTCAAAACAAAAAAAAACAAAAAAATTTGGCCTGACCCCTAAAAAGTTCGTCCTGACCCCTAAAATTTTCCCCGATCCCTAAATCTCTCCAGCCCCCTAATTTTTCACTCTCCCCCAACCCTGAGAAATATTTTGACTTCAAAACAAAAAAAAACAAAAAAAAACAACAAAATTTGGCCTGACCCCTAAAAAGTTCGTCCCGACCCTTAAAATTTTCCCCGACCCCTAAATCTCTCCAGCCCCCTAATTTTTCACTCTCCCCCAACCATGAGATATATTTTGTCTTCAAAACAAAAAAAAACAAAAAAATTTGGCCTGACCCCTAAAAAGTTCGTCCTGACCCCTAAAATTTTCCCCGACCCCTAAATCTCTCCAGCCCCCTAATTTTTCACTCTCCCCCAACCCTGAGAAATATTTTGACTTCAAAACAAAAAAAAAAAAAAAAAAAAAAATATTTGGCCTGACCCCTAAAAAGTTCGTCCTGACCCCTAAAATTTTCCCCGACCCCTAAATCTCTCCAGCCCCCTAATTTTTCACTCTCTTACAACCATTAGATATATTTTGACTTCAAAACAAAAAAAAACAAAAAAATTTGGCCTGACCCCTAAAAAGTTCGTCCTGACCCCTAAAATTTTCCCCGACCCCTAAATCTCTCCAGCCCCCTAATTTTTCACTCTCCCCCAACCATGAGATATATTTTGACTTCAAAACAAAAAAAAACAAAAAAAACAACAAAATTTGGCCTGACCCCTAAAAAGTTCGTCCTGACCCTTAAAATTTTCCCCGACCCCTAAATCTCTCCAGCCCCCTAATTTTTCACTCTCCCCCAACCATGAAAAATATTTTGACGTCAAAACAAAAAAAAACAAAAAAATTTGGCCTGACCCCCAAAAAGTTCCGCCTGACCCCTAAAATTTTCCCCGACCCCTAAATCTCTCCAGCCCCCTAATTGTTTACTCTCCCCCAACCCTGAGAAATATTTTGAGTTCAAAACAAATAAAAAACAAAAAAATTTGGCCTGACCCCTAAAAAGCTCGGCCTGACCCCTAAAATTTTTCGCCGACCCCTCAATCTCTCCAGCCCCCTAATTTTTCACTCTCCTCCAACTCTGAGAAATATTTTGACTTCAAAACAAAAAATTGGCGTGACCACTAAAAAGTGCGGCCTGACCCCTAAATCTCTCCAGCCCCTCATCCCAACTAATTTTTCACTCTCACATAACACTGAGAAATATTTTGAGTTAAAAACAAAATAAAAAAGAACAAATTTTGCCTGACCCCTAAAAAGTTCGGATTGACCCCTAAAATTTTCTCCGACCCCTCAATGTCTCCAGCGAAATATTTTGAGTGCAAAAAAAATTGTTATTTAACATGTATACAAATATTAGTGAAAACAGTGGCGGAGCATAATTATTTCTATTCTTACTTTTTTTATTGAGATGTTTTTTAATATGTATACAAATATTAGTGAAAACAATGGCGGAGCATAATTATTTCTCTTCTTACTGTACTTATTGAGACGTTATTTAATATGTATACAAATATTAGTGAAAACAATGGTGGAGCATAATTATTTCTCTTCTTACTTTACTTATTGAGACGTTATTTAATATGTATACAAATATTAGTGAAAACAGTGGCGGAGCATAATTATTTCTATTTTTAGTTTATTTATTGAGACGTTTTTTAATATGTATACAAATATTAGTGAAAACAATGGCGGAGCATAATTTTTTCTTCCTTTAAATTTACTGATTGAGACGTTATTTAATATGTATACAAATATTTGTGAAAACAATGGTGGAGCATAATTATATCTCTTCTTACTTTACTTATTGAGACGGTATTTAATATGTATACAAATATAAGTGAAAACAATGGAGGAGCATAATAATTTCTCTTCTTACCTTACTTCTTGAGACGTTATTTAATATGTATACAAATATTAGTGAAAACAATGGTGGAGCATAATTATTTCTCTTTTTACTTTACTTCTTGAGACGTTATTTAATATGTATACAAATATTAGTGAAAACAATGGTGAAGCATAATTATTTATTACACTAACTTCACACCTCTCAAAAAGAAGGAGGTAATTCCTGGGAGGATGGTATCATGTCAACAGAAGAAATGCGGTTAGGATTAAGCAACCCTTGCTTCACTATAAACTCGTGTTCAAAAAAGTTCCGTTAGGGATCCACTTTGACGTCATTTCCTGTTAAAATCGTGACTTTGCATTATGCCGACAATCCCCCATCTCCAAATTTGGCATGAGGCGCTTCACCGGTGAATGCCGACCCCCCCCCCCCCCCTAATTTGACCTGAAGTAGTCACACCGCCGCTCTATCTCTACAACTCTCAAAAAGGAGGAGGTAATGCCTAGGAGGGTGGTATCATAACAACAGAACGGGCGTAGGGGAGGAAAGGAAGGTAGAAGGGGTGGGAGTGAGAGGGAAAGAAGAGTTTTAGTGTGAGGGATTTTCTTCCCTACACTCTTTTCCTCTGACGTCATTTCCTGTTAAAAGCATGACGGTGCATTATTTCTCAAATTCTACATGATGTCATTGTTTTTTTCTCAAATTAGTACTAAACAACGTTGAAAATCGAGGAAAAAGGCAGTCGACCCTCGAAGAGTCCATTTTTTTTTCCGGTTCTGAGATAGTATACGTCCCGGGGCTGGCCGGTCATAATGACGTCAACCGTGTGACTGTTTGTTGGGTACTCTCGGAGGAGTATCTGGACATACAAACAGACAAACAGACAGACATACAGACAACTGGCCTTTATATAATAGAAGATACAAATAAATGCACATTGGCCTTTATTATAGATACAAATAGATGCACATTGGTCTTTATTATAGATTTGCTTAATACCCCCCCCCCCAAGAAAAGATTTGGCCTGAGGCGCTCACACCGGCGAATGCTGACACTCTCTCCTCGCAACAGATACTACACTGTCTCCACCCTCTCAAAAAGGTGTGAGCGCCGGCGAATGCCGACACTCCCCCTCCCCAAATTTGGCCTGAGGGACTCACACCGGCGAATGCCGTCACCCCACCCCCCAATTTGACATGAAAGGAGGAGGTAATGCCTATCATGAAAACGGAAGGGAGGGGGAGGAATATTAGCGTCTATTAAAAGGTTGTAGTGTGAGTGAATTTCTTCCCGCCACTTTGCATTATTTTTCAAATTATCTGCCACTCTCTGACGTCATGATATAACCGGACACAATTTAGAGCAAGACCGGGTACATCCGGCAAGGGATTATGGGACAGGTGCGGATGTGATTGAGCAACCCTTGTTTCACTACACACTCTTAACGTAGGATTACTATGTTGTTATTGATGCATCCGGACAGAAGTTATTGGATGATCTGATACAACCGGACACAATTTAGGACAAGACCGGGTACATCCGGCAAGGGATTATGGGATGTTTACAGTGACTCTGCATTTTTATCGGATTAGTACATAAATACATTAGATTATTTCGAATTTACTATCGAATTTGACCTCCTAGAACTGCACAGGACAAACCCATAGACCGACGGAATGAAGCCCCGAAGGCCAAGACGATACCAGTCTATGGGGTGCAGTATCCATCGAAACAGATACTACACTTTGATGTTAGCCAAAAGAAGTGAATTAATGTCATTTTCGGTAATGGCGTATGAAAGCTATGTTGAATTAGAGAAAAACGGCCTAGGGGAGTCTAAAATTCATTGTTGATATTCCAAACTTATATAAGAATTTGTTAAATTGTAGTATACAATGTTTTTTGAAAGAAAATCTTAGTTATTATTACTTGTTAATTTAATAATGTAATTTAAACAGTGTCTAGTGGATAGACCGCTGTTCAGGTGTAGATTGGTTATAAATACAGCAACAAAAAGTTCTAATTTCTTACGCGTCGTTGGCCTTGGCTAATGATCAAAGTGTAGTATCTGTTCCGATGGATACTGCACCCCATAGACTGGTATTGTCTTGGCCTCCGGGGCTTGATTTACGCCGGTCTATGGGATTGTCCTGTGCAGTTCTAGGAGGTCCACCCTCCCAGGCTTCGCCTCCCCTCTTTGGGGAGGAGTAAGTTTATTGCTTACTGTCTGAGGCGCCCCTACCGGGGAATGCCGACGGGGCTGCCCAGGCAATTTTTAAATGGCCAGAGTGCTCACCTCTCGAGCGCTGGCTTTTAACCCCACTTTCTCGACCCAATCTGTGGTCACATCTTACTTGTGGGAGTAAGATAAAACTGGCCTTGTGCCTAACTCCTGAGGAGGAGTAAATACCCTTACGCGTCGTTGGCCTTGGCTAATGATCAAAGTGTAGTATCTGTTCCGATGGATACTGCACCCCATAGACTGGTATTGTCTTGGCCTCCGGGGCTTGATTTACGCCGGTCTATGGGATTGTCCTGTGCAGTTCTAGGAGGTCCACCCTCCCAGGCTTTGCCTCCCCTCTTTGGGGAGGAGTAAGTTTATTGCTTACTGTCTGAGGCGCCCCTACCGGGGAATGCCGACGGGGCTGCCCAGGCAATTTTTAAATGGCCAGAGCGCTCAACTTCTCGGGCGCTGGCTTTTCAAATCCCACTTTCCGACCTTGTGTCACATACTCCCATTGTGGGTGGGCGTTAAATAAAACGCTTCGTTGGCCTTTGGCTAATGATCAAAGTGTAGTATCTGTTCCGATGGATACTGCACTTCATAGATCGGTATTGTCTTGCCCTTCGGGGCTTGATTTACGCCGGTCTGTGGGTCTGTCCTGTGCAGTTCTAGGAGGTCCACCCTCCCAGGCTTCGCCTCCCCTCTTTGGGGAGGAGTAAGTTTATTGCTTACTGCCTGAGGCGCCCCTACCGGGGAATGCCGACGGGGCTGCCCAGGCAATTTTTAATGGCCAGAGCGCTCACCTCTCGGGCGCTGGCTTTTCAAATCCCACTTTCCGACCTTGTGTCACATACTCCCATTGTGGGTGGGCGTTAAATAAAACGCTTCGTTGGCCTTTGGCTAATGATCAAAGTGTAGTATCTGTTCCGATGGATACTGCACTTCATAGATCGGTATTGTCTTGCCCTTCGGGGCTTGATTTACGCCGGTCTGTGGGTCTGTCCTGTGCAGTTCTAGGAGGTCCACCCTCCCAGGCTTCGCCTCCCCTCTTTGGGGAGGAGTAAGTTTATTGCTTACTGCCTGAGGCGCCCCTACCGGGGAATGCCGACGGGGCTGCCCAGGCAATTTTTAATGGCCAGAGCGCTCACCTCTCGGGCGCTGGCTTTTCAAATCCCACTTTCCGACCTTGTGTCACATACTCCCATTGTGGGTGGGCGTTAAATAAATACGCTTCGTTGGCCTTTTGGCTAAGATCAAAGTGTAGTATCTGTTCTCGGCATTTTTGCCTTGAGATAAAGTGTATTATCTAGTCCTATCCGAAAGGTGTCGATCTTACACTCTCGAATCAAAAATCAGATTATCATTTTATTTTTGAATCCCTTTTCCTTTTGTTCACTTCCTCTCCCCCCTCCTAATTTCGCCATAGGCGCTCACATCTACGAATGCCGGAACTCCCCCCCCACCCAAATTCGGCCACTGGCGAATGCCGACACCGACACTCCTCCCCTAATTTGGCCTGAGGCGCCACACCGGCGAATGCTGAAAGTCCTCCTCCCAAATTTGGCCTGAGGCGCTAATACCGGCGAATGCCGACATTACCCCTCCCCAGATTTGGCCTGAGGCGCACCGAATGCCGACACTCCCCCTCGCCCCTAAAATACCCCACCCCTTCCCCAAATTTCGCCTGTGGCGCTCACACCGGTGAATGCCGGAACTCCCCCCTCCCCCAAATTCGGCCTGAGGCGCTCATACTGGCGAATGCCGACACTCCTCCCCAAATTTCGCCTGAGGCGCACCGAATGCCGACACTCCCCCTCGCCCCCAAATTTCGCCTGAGGCGCCCCACCGCCGAATGCCAACACTCCTCCTCCCCAGATTTGGCCTGAGGCGCACCACCACCAAATGCCGACCCTCCCTTCCACCGCCGAATGCCGATACGACCCTACCTCTACACGTCTCAAAAAAGGAGTAGGTAATGCATGGGATGAGTACATCATGACAACGGAACCGATACGACCCTACCCCTACACTTCTCAAAAAAGGAGGAGGTAATTCATGGGATGAGCACATCATGACAACGGAACATATACTATTCTACATCTACACTTCTCAAAAACGGTGGAGGTAATGCATGGGAATAGTGCATCATGACAACGGCACCGATACGACCCTACCTCAACACTCTCAAAAAAGGAGGAGGTAATGCTCACACCGGCGAATACAGTAACCCCCCCCCCAATTGTGCCTGAAAGGAGGAGGTAATTCCTATCATGATAACAGAACGGCCACAGGCAAGGAGGGGGGGGAATATCAGCGTCTATTAATAATTAAATGACAGAAAAGAAAACTGCCACTCTCTGACGTCATGATGACCTGATATAACCGGACACAATTTAGGTCAAGACCGGGTTCATCCGGCAAGGGATTATGGGACAAGTGTGGATGTGATTGAGCAACCCTTGTTTCACTACACACTCTTAACGTAGGATTACTATGTTGTTATTGATGCATCCGGACAGAAGTTATTGGATGATCTGATAGAACCGGACACAATTTAGGGCAAGACCGGGTACATCCGGCAAAGGGATTATGGGATGTTTACAGTGACTCGGCATTTTTATCGGATTAGTACATAAATACATTAGATTATTTCGAATTTACTACATATTAACGTTGAAATTTCGTGTAAAATACGAAAAAACTGCTACCTTTTGTCGGAAAGTGGTCCGGTTGACTGTCAGCGAGTGAATCGTTTGTCGTGATTTTTAGATATTATGATTCCGGGATATGTACGGTGCTAAAGATATCAACTTTTTGACATGTCGCCGCGTAGTTTTTGAGGAGTATCTGGACATACAAACAAACAGACAAACAGACATACAGACAACTGGCCTTTATATAATAGACTAGCGGGGCTACCCGGCGTTGCTCGGGGTCATGAAAACATATATTTGAAGAAAGATCGTGTGTGTAACATCTTTATATTCAAACTTCTATGTCCGCTCCCTCTCTCTATAGCCGTCTCTTTATCTGCTACCTTTCTCTTCCCTGGTCGCCCCATTTCGCCGCTACTTTCTAATTTTGCCTTTTGCAAAAGCTGTTTCTTCCCCACCATTTCTCCTATTGCCCAGGGTAATAGTATGACATATTTCTATAAAAAGTAATACCTCTATCTGTGCCTTCTATATAGGTACTTATCTCCACCCCGGTGCAGATACTATTTAAGTACCTATCGCCGCCCCGTTGCGAATGCTAAATAGTACCTATCGTTGCCCCGGTGTGAATGCTAAATACATACCTATTGCGCCCCGGTGTGCATGCTACATAAGTACCTATCGCTGCCCTAGTGCGAATACTAAAGACATACCAATTGCGCCCCGGTGTGCATGCTACATAAGTACCTATCGCTGCCCTAGTGCGATTAATTAATATGTACATATTGCCGCTTTGGTTTGAATGCTAAATACGTACCTATAGCCGCCCTGGTGCGAATGCTAAATACGTACCTATAGCCGCCCCGGTGCGAATGCTAAATACGTACCTATCACAACCACGGTGCGAATGCGAAATACATACCTTTCGACGCCCCGGTGCGCGTGCTATATATGTACTGATCTCCGCCGCAGAGCGCATGCTATGTACGTACTTATTGCTGCCCATGTGTACATACTATACACGTAGCTATCGCAACCCCTGAATTTTGAATACGTACCTATCGCCGCCCTGGTGTGGAAGCTAAATACGTACATATCGCCGCCCCGGTGCGAATGCTAAATACATACTTATCGCTGCCCCGGTGTGAATTCTAAATACATACCTATCGCCGCCCCGGTGTGAATGCTAAATACGTACATATCGCCGCCCCAGTGTGAATTTTAAATATGTACCTTTCGCCGCCCCGGTGTGAACTTTAAATATGTACCTTTCGCCGCCCCTGTGCGCGTGGGGTATACGTACCTATCGCCGCCCCGGTGCGCGTGCTATATATGAATCGATAGCTGCCTCAGTGCGCATGCTAAATACATACCTATCACTGCCCCGGTGCGCATACTATATACGTACTTATTACCGCCCATGTGCACATGCTATTTAAGTACCTATCACCACCGCTGAATGCTAAATAAGTACCTATCGCCGCCCCGGTGTGGAAGCTAAATATGTAACTATCGCCGCCCCTAAATTTGGGCGGACCCCTAAAAAGTTCGTCCTGACCCCATAAATTTTCCCCGACCCCTAAATCTCTCCAGCCTCCTAATTTTTCACTCTCCTCCAACCATGAAAAATATTTTGACTTCAAAACAAAAAAAAAAATAAAAAAAATTTGGTCTGACCCCTAAAAAGTTCGTCCTGACCCCTAAAATTTTCCCCGACCCCTAAATCTCTCCAGCCCCCTAATTTTTCACTCTCTTACAACCATTAGATATATTTTGACTTCAAAACAAAAAAAAACAAAAAATTTGGCCTGACCCCTAAAAAGTTCGTCCTGACCCCTAAAATTTTCCCCGACCCATAAATCTTTCCAGCCCCCTAATTTTTCACTCTCCCCCAACCATGAGAAATATTTTGACTTCAAAACCAAAAAAAAAAGAAAAAAATTTGGCCTGACCCCTAAAAAGTTCGTCCTGACCCCTAAAATTTTCCCCGACCCCTAAATCTCTCCAGCCCCCTAATTTTTCACTCTCCTCCAACCATGAGATATATTTTGACTTCAAAACAAAAAAAAACAAAAAAATTTGGCCTGACCCCTAAAAAGTTCGTCCTGACCCCTAAAATTTTCCCCGACCCCTAAATCTCTCCAGCCCCCTAATTTTTCACTCTCCCCCAACCCTGAGAAATATTTTGACTTCAAAACAAAAAAAAACAAAAAAAAAACAAAAAAATTTGGCCTGACCCCTAAAAAGTTCGTCCTGACCCCTAAAATTTTCCCCGACCCCTTAATCTCTCCATCCCCCAAATTTATTCACTCTCCCTCAACCCTGAGATATATTTTAAGTTAAAAAAAAACAAAAAAATTGGGCCTTACCCCTAAAAATTTGGCCTGACCCCTAAAATTTTCCCCGACCCCCTAATCTCTCCAGCCCCCCCCAACTTTTTTTTCAGTGTCCAACAACCCTGAGAATTATTTTAAGTTCAAAACAAAAAAAATCAAAAAAATTTGGCTTGACCCCTAAAAAGTTCCGCCTGACCCCTAAAATTTTCCCCGACCCCTCAATCTCTCCAGCCCCCTAATTTTTCACTCTCCCCCAACCCTGAAAAATATTTTCAGTTCAAAACCAAAAAAAAGAAAAAAATTTGGCCTGTACCCTAAAAAGTTCGTCCTGACCCCTAAAATTTTCCCCGACCCCTAAATCTCTCCAGCCCCCTTATTTTTCACTCTCCTCCAACCATGAGAAATATTTTCAGTTCAAAACAAAAAAAAACAAAAAAATTTGGCCAGACCCCTTAAAAGTTCGTCCTGACCCCTAAAATTTTCCCCGACCCCTAAATCTCTCTAGCCCCCTAATTTTTCACTCTGCCCCAACCCTGAGAAATATTTTGACTTCAAAACAAAAAAAAACAACAAAATTTTGCTTGACCCCTAAAAAGTTCGTCCTGACCCCTAAAATTTTCCCCGACCCCTAAATCTCTCCAGCCCCCTAATTTTTCACTCTCCCCCAACCCTGAAAAATATTTTCAGTTCAAAACCAAAAAAAAGAAAAAAATTCGGCCTGACCCCTAAAAAGTTCGTCCTGACCCCTAAAATTTTCCCCGACCCCTAAATCCTTCCAGCCCCCTAATTTTTCACTCTCCCCCAACCATGAGAAATATTTTGAGCTCAAAACCAAAAAAAAAGAAAAAAATTTGGCCTGACCCCTAAAAAGTGCGTCCTGACCCCTAAAATTTTCCCCGACCCCTAAATCTCTCCAGCCCCCTAATTTTTCACTCTCCCTGAACCCTGAGAAATATTTTCAGTTCAAAACCAAAAAAAAGAAAAAAATTTGGCCTGACCCCTAAAAAGTTCGTCCTGACCCCTAAAATTTTCCCCGACCCCTCAATCTCTCCAGCCCCCTAATTTTTCACTCTCCCCCAACAATGAGATATATTTTGACTTCAAAACCAAAAAAAATCAAAAAAATTTGGCCTGACCCCTACAAAGTTCCGCTTTACCCCTTAAATTTTCCCCGACCCCTCAATCTCTCCAGCCCCCTAATTTTTCACTCTCGCCAAACCCTGAGAAATATTTTGAGTTCAAAACCAAAAAAAAGAAAAAAATTTGGCCTGAGACCTAAAAAGTTCGTCCTGACCCCTAAAATTTTCCCCGACCCCTAAATCTCTCCAGCCCCCTAATTTTTCACTCTCCCCCAACCCTGAGAAATATTTTGACTTCAAAACAAAAAAAAACAACAAAATTTTGCTTGACCCCTAAAAAGTTCGTCCTGACCCCTAAAATTTTCCCCGACCCCTAAATCTCTCCAGCCCCCTAATTTTTCACTCTCCCCCAACCCTGAAAAATATTTTCAGTTCAAAACCAAAAAAAAGAAAAAAATTTGGCCTGACCCCTAAAAAGTTGGTCCTGACCCCTAAAATTTTCCCCGACCCCTAAATCTCTCCAGCCCCCTAATTTTTCACTCTCCTCCAACCATGAGAAATATTTTGACTTCAAAACAAAAAAAAACAAAAAAATTTGGCCTGACCCCTAAAAAGTTCCGCCCGACCCCTAAAATTTTCCCCGACCCCTAAATCTCTCCAACCCCTTAATTTTTCAGTCTCCCCCAACCATGAGAAATATTTTGACTTCAAAACAAAAACAAACAAAAAGATTTGGCCTGACCCCTAAAAAGTTCGGCCTGACCCCTCAATCTCTCCAGCCCCTAATTTTTCACTCTCCCCCAACCCTGAGAAATATTTTGAGTTCAAAACAAAAGCATAATGGAGCATAATTATTTTTCTTCTTACTTTACTTATTGAGACGTTATTTAACATGTATACAAATATTAGTGAAAACAATGGCGGAGCATAATTATTTTTCTTCTTACTTTACTTATTGAGACGTTATTTAATATGTATACAAATATTAGTGAAAACAGTGGTGGAGCATAATTATTTCTCTTACTTTATATATTGAGACGTTATTTAACATGTATACAAATATTAGTGAACACAATGGTGGAGCATAATTATTTCTCTACTTACTTTACTTATTGACACGTGATTTAACATGTATACAAATATAAGTGAAAACAATGGTGGAGCATAATTATTTTTCTTTTTACTTTACTTATTGAGACGTTATTTAACATGTATACAAATAGTAGTGAAAACAATTGCGGAGCATAATTATTTTTCTTCTTATATTACTTATTGAGACGTTATTTAACATGTATACAAATATTAGTCAAAACAATGGCGGAGCATAATTATTTTTCTTCTTACTTTACTTATTGAGACGTTATTTAATATGTATACAAATATTAGTGAAAACAGTGGTGGAGCATAATTATTTCTCTTACTTTATATATTGAGACGTTATTTAACATGTATACAAATATTAGTGAAAACAGTGGTGGAGCATAATTATTTCTCTTCTTACTTTACTTATTGACACGTTATTTAACATGTATACAAATATAAGTGAAAACAATGGCGGAGCATAATTATTTCTCTTCTTTCTTTACTTATTGACACGTTATTTAACATGTATACAAATATTAGTGAAAACAATGGCGGAGCATAATTTTGCTCTAGTTACTTTACTTATTGACACGTTATTTAACATGTATACAAATATTAGTGAAAACAATGGCAGAGCATAATTTTGCTCTAGTTACTTTACTTATGTACACGTTATTTAACATGTATACAAATATTAGTGAAAACAATGGCGGAGCATAATTTTTCTCTTCTTACTTTACTTATTGACACGTTATTTAACATGTATACAAATATTAGTGAAAACAATAGCGGAGCATAATTTTTCTGTTTTTACTTACTTATTGACACGTTATTTAACATGTATACAAATATTAGTGAAAACAATGACGGAGCATACTTTTTCTCTTCTTATTTTACTTATTTAGACGTTATTTAATATGTATACAAATATTAGTGAAAACAATGGTGGTGCATAATTATTTATTACTTTAATTTCACTGATAATACACTAACTTCACACCTCTCAAAAAGGAGGAGGTAATACTTGGGAGGATGGTATCATGTCAACAGAAGAAATGCGGTTAGTATAAGCAACTCTTGCTTCACTATAAACTCATGTTCAAAAAAGTGCCGTTATTGATTAAACAACACTTGCGTCACTATAAACGCATGTTTCAAAAAATGCCGTTAGTAGTTAAGCAACCCTTGCTTCACTATAAACCAATGTTCAAAAAAGTGCCGTTAGGGATTTCCTCTGACGTCATTTCCTGTTAAAAGCGTGACGATGATAGCATTGTTTTTTTCTCAAATTAGTACTAAACAAGTGATGGAAAAAGCCCCCCCCCCCCGAAGAGTCAATTTTTTTTTCCGACACTCCCCCCTCCCATAATTTCGCCTGACGCGCCGCTCCCCCAAATTAAGCGAATGCCGACACCCCCCCCCCTAATTTGCCCTGAAGCAGTCACATCGCCGCACTATCTCCACAACTCTCAAAAAGGAGGAGGTAATGCCTAGGAGGGTGGTATCATAACAACAGAACGGGCGTAGGGGAGGAAGGGAAGGTAGAAAGGGTGGGAGTCAGAGGGAAAGAAGAGTTTTAGTGTGAGGGATTTTCTTCCCTACACTTTTTTCCTCTGACGTCATTTCCTGTTAAATAAAAGCGTGACTTTGCATATTTCTAAAATTATACATGATAGCATTGTTTTTTCTCAAATTAGTACTAAACAACGTTGAAAATCGAGGAAAAAAGCACACCCCCATTGGAGAAAAGTGCTCAGTCGACCCCCAAAGAGTCAATTTCTATTTCCGGTTCTGAGATATTACACGCCCCGGGGCTGGCCGGTCATGATGATGTCAACCGTGTGACTGTTTGGGTGGTCCTCTCGGAGGAGTATCTGGACATACAGACAGACAGACAGACAGACAGACAGACAGACAGACAGACATACAGACAACTGGCCTTTATATAATAGACTAGCGGGGCTACCCGGCGTTGCTCGGGGTCATAAAAACATATATTTGAAGAAAGATCGTGTGTGTAACATCTTTATATTCAAACTTCTATGTCCGCCCCCTCTCTCTATAGCCGTCTCTTTATCTGCTACCTTTCTCTTCCCTGGTCGCCCCATTTCGCCGCTACTTTCTAATTTTGCCTTTTGCAAAAGCTGTTTCTTCCCCACCATTTCTCCTATTGCCCAGGATAATAGTATGACATATTTCTATAAAAAGTAACACCTCTATCTGCGCCTTCTATATAGGTACTTATCTCCACCCCGGTGTTCATACTATATACGTATCTATCATCACCCCGGTGCGCATACTATATACGTACCTATCGCCGCCCCAGTGCACATACTATATACGTACCTATCACCTCCCCGGTGTAGATACTATTTAAGTACCTATCGCCGCCCCGTTGCGAATGCTAAATAGTACCTATCGTTGCCCCGGTGTAAATGCTAAATACATACCTATTGTGCCCCGGTGTGCATGCTACATAAGTACCTATCGCTGCCCTAGTGCGAATACTAAAGACATACCAATTGCGCCCCGGTGTGCATGCTACATAAGTACCTATCGCTGCCCTAGTGCGAATAATTAATATGTACATACTGCCGCTTTGGTGTGAATGCTAAATACGTACCTATCGCCGGCCCAGTGCGAATGCTCAATACGTACCTATAGCCGCCCTGGTGCGAATGCTAAATACGTACCTATAGCCGCCCCAGTGCGAATGCTAAATACGTACCTATCACCACTACAGTGCGAATGCGAAATACATAATTTTCGCCGCCCCAGTGCGCGTGCAATATATGTACTGATCGCCGCGGCAGAGCGCATGCTATGTACGTACTTATTGCTGCCCATGTGTACATGCTATATACGTAGCTATCGCCACCCCTGAATTCTAAATACGTACCTATCGCCGCCCCGGTGCAAAAGCTAAATACGTACATATCGCCACCCCGGTGCGAATGCTAAATACATACCTATCGCTGCCCCGGTGTGAATGCTAAATACATACCTATCGCCGCCCAGGTGTGAATGCTAAATACGTACCTATCGCCGCCCCGGTGTGAATTTTAAATATGTACCTTTCGCCGCCCGGTGTGAATTTTAAATATGTACCTTTCGCCGCCCCTGTGCGCGTGCTATATACGTACCTATCGCCGCCCCGGTGCGCGTGCTATATATGAACCGATTGCTGCCTCAGTGCGCATGCTAAATACATACTTATCACTGCCCCGGTGTGCATACTATATACGTACTTATTACCGCCCATGTGCACATGCTATATAAGTACCTATCACCACCGCTGAATGCTAAATAAGTACCTATCGCCGCCCCGGTGTGGAAGCTACATACGTACATATCGCCGCCCCTAAATTTGGGCAGACCTCTAAAAAATTTGGCCTGACCCCTAAAATTTTCCCCGTCCCCTAAATCTCTCCAGCCCCTAATTTTTCACTCTCCCCCAACCATGAGAAATATTTTGACTTCAAAACAAAAAAAAACAAAAAAATTTGGCCTGACCCCTAAAATTTTCCCCGACCCCTGAATCTCTCCAGCCCCCTAATTTTTCACTCTCCCCTAACGATGAGAAATATTTTGACTTCAAAACAAAAAAAAAACAAAAAATTTGGCCTGACCCCTAAAAAGTTCCGCCTGACCCCTAAAATTTTCCCCGACCCCTAAATCTCTCCGGCCCCCTAATTGTTCACTCTCCCCCAACCCTGAGAAATATTTTCAGTTCAAAACCAAAAAAAAGAAAAAAATTTGGCCTGACCCCTAAAAAGTTTGTCCTGACCCCTAAAATTTTCCCCGACTCTAAATCTCTCCAGCCCTCTAATTTTTCACTCTCCTCCAACCATGAGAAATATTTTGACTTCAAAACAAAAAAAAAAAACAAAAAAATTTGGCCTGACCCCTAAAAAGTTCGTCCTGACCCCTAAAATTTTCCCCGTCCCCTAAATCTCTCCAGCCCCTAATTTTTCACTCTCCCCCAACCATGAGATATATTTTGACTTCAAAACAAAAAAAAACAAAAAAATTTGGCCTGACCCCTAAAAAGTTCGTCCTGACCCCTAAAATTTTCCCTGACCCCTAAATCTCTCCAGCCCCCTAATTGTTCACTCTCCCCCAACCCTGAGAAATATTTTGACTTCAAAACAAAAAAAACAAAAAAATTTGGCCTGACCCCTAAAAAGTTCGTCCTGACCCCTAAAATTTTCCCCGACCCCTAAATCTCTCCAGCCCCCTAATTTTTCACTCTCCCCCAACCATGAGAAATATTTTGACTTCAAAACAAAAAAAACAAAAAAATTTGGCCTGACCCCTAAAAAGTTCGTCCTGACCCCTAAAATTTTCCCCGACCCCTAAATCTCTCCAGCCCCCTAATTTTTCACTCTCCCCCAACCCTGAGATATATTTTGACTACAAAACAAAAAAAAAACAAAAAAATTTGGCCTGACCCCTAAAAAGTTTGTCCTGACCCCTAAAATTTTCCCCGACCCCTAAATCTCTCCAGCCTTCTAATTTTTCACTCTCCTCCAACCATGAGAAATATTTTGACTTCAAAACAAAAAAAAACAAAAAAATTTGGCCTGACCCCTAAAAAGTTCGTCCTGAACCCTAAAATTTTCCCCGTCCCCTAAATCTCTCCAGCCCCTAATTTTTCACTCTCCCCCAATCATGAGATATATTTTGACTTCAAAACAAAAAAAAACAAAAAAATTTGGCCTGACCCCTAAAAAGTTCGTCCTGACCCCTAAAATTTTCCCCGACCCCTAAATCTCTCCAGCCCCCTAATTTTTCACTCTCCCCCAACCATGAGAAATATTTTGACTTCAAAACAAAAAAAACAAAAAAATTTGGCCTGACCCCTAAAAAGTTCGTCCCGACCCCTAAAATTTTCCCCGACCCCTAAATCTCTCCAGCCCCCTAATTTTTCACTCTCCCCCAACCATGAGATATATTTTGACTTCAAAACAAAAAAAAAACAAAAAAATTTGGCCTGACCCCTAAAAAGTTCGTCCTGACCCCTAAAATTTTCCCCGACCCCTAAATCTCTCCAGCCCCCTAATTTTTCACTCTCCCCCTACCATGAGATATATTTTGACTTCAAAACAAAAAAGAAAAAAAAAAATTTGGCCTGACCCCTAAAAAGTTCGTCCTGACCCCTAAAATTTTCCCCGACCCCTAAATCTCTCCAGCCCCCTAATTTTTCACTCTCCCCTAACCATGAGAAATATTTTGACTTCAAAACAAAAAAAAACAAAAAAATTTGGCCTGACCCCTAAAAAGTTCGTCCTGACCCCTAAAATTTTCCCCGACCCCTAAATCTCTCCAGCCCCCTAATTTTTCACTCTCCCCCAACCATGAGATATATTTTGACTTCAAAACAAAAAAAAACAAAAAAATTTGGCCTGACCCCTTAAAAGTTCGTCCTGACCCCTAAAATTTTCCCCGACCCCTAAATCTCTCCAGCCCCCTAATTTTTCACTCTCCCCCTACCATGAGATATATTTTGACTTCAAAACAAAAAAAAAACAAAAAAATTTGGCCTGACCCCTAAAAAGTTCGTCCTGACCCCTAAAATTTTCCCGACCCCTAAATCTCTCCAGCCCCTAATTTTTCACTCTCCTCTAACCATGAGAAATATTTTGACTTCAAAACAAAAAAAAACAAAAAAATTTGGCCTGACCCCTAAAAAGTTCGTTCTGACCCCTAAAATTTTCCCCGACCCCTAAATCTCTCCAGCCCCCTAATTTTTCACTCTCCTTCAACCATGAGATATATTTTGACTTCAAAACCAAAAAAAACAAAAAAATTTGGCCTGACCCCTAAAAAGTTCGTCCTGACCCCTAAAATTTTCCCCGACCCCTAAATCTCTCCAGCCCCCTAATTTTTCACTCTCCCCCAACCATGAGATATATTTTGACTTCAAAACAAAAAAAAAACAAAAAAATTTGGCCTGACCCCTAAAAAGTTCGTCCTGACCCCTAAAATTTTCCCGACCCCTTAATCTCTCCAGCCCCTAATTTTTCACTCTCCTCTAACCATGAGAAATATTTTGACTTCAAAACCAAAAAAAAACAAAAAAATTTGGCCTGACCCCTAAAAAGTTCGTTCTGACCCCTAAAATTTACCCCGACCCCTAAATCTCTCCAGCCCCCTAATTTTTCACTCTCCTTCAACCATGAGATATATTTTGACTTCAAAACAAAAAAAACAAAAAAATTTGGCCTGACCCCTAAAAAGTTCGTCCTGACCCCTAAAATTTTCCCCGACCCCTAAATCTCTCCAGCCCCCTAATTTTTCACTCTCCCCCAACCATGAGATATATTTTGACTTCAAAACAAAAAAAAAACAAAAAAATTTGGCCTGACCCCTAAAAAGTTCGTCCTGACCCCTAAAATTTTCCCGACCCCTAAATCTCTCCAGCCCCTAATTTTTCACTCTCCCCTAACCATGAGAAATATTTTGACTTCAAAACAAAAAAAAACAAAAAAATTTGGCCTGACCCCTAAAAAGTTCGTCCTGACCCCTAAAATTTTCCCCGACCCCTAAATCTCTCCAGCCCCCTAATTTTTCACTCTCCCCAACCATGAGATATATTTTGACTTCAAAACAAAAAAAAACAAAAAAATTTGGCCTGACCCCTAAAAAGTTCGTCCTGACCCCTAAAATTTTCCCCGACCCCTAAATCTCTCCAGCCCCCTAATTTTCATCTCTCCCCCAACCATGAGAAATATTTTCAGTTCAAAACCAAAAAAAAGAAAAAAATTTGGCCTGACCCCTAAAAAGTTCGTCCTGACCCCTAAAATTTTCCCCGACCCCTAAATCTCTCCAGCCCCCTAATTTTTCACTCTCCCCCAACCCTGAGAAATATTTTGAGTTCAAAACAAAAAAAAACAAAAAAAATTTGGCCTGACCCCTAAAAAGTTCGTCCTGACCCCTAAAATTTTCCCCGACCCCTAAATCTCTCCAGCCCCCTAATTTTTCACTCTCCCCCAACCCTGAGAAATATTTTGAGTTCAAAACAAAAAAAAACAAAAAAAATTTGGCCTGACCCCTAAAAAGTTCGTCCTGACCCCTAAAATTTTCCCCGACCCCTAAATCTCTCCAGCCCCCTAATTTTTCACTCTCCCCCAACCATGAGATATATTTTGACTACAAAACAAAAAAAAAACAAAAAAATTTGGCCTGACCCCTAAAAAGTTTGTCCTGACCCCTAAAATTTTCCCCGACCCCTAAATCTCTCCAGCCTTCTAATTTTTCACTCTCCTCCAACCATGAGAAATATTTTGACTTCAAAACAAAAAAAAACAAAAAAATTTGGCCTGACCCCTAAAAAGTTCGTCCTGAACCCTAAAATTTTCCCCGTCCCCTAAATCTCTCCAGCCCCTAATTTTTCACTCTCCCCCAATCATGAGATATATTTTGACTTCAAAACAAAAAAAAACAAAAAAATTTGGCCTGACCCCTAAAAAGTTCGTCCTGACCCCTAAAATTTTCCCCGACCCCTAAATCTCTCCAGCCCCCTAATTTTTCACTCTCCCCCAACCATGAGAAATATTTTGACTTCAAAACAAAAAAAACAAAAAAATTTGGCCTGACCCCTAAAAAGTTCGTCCCGACCCCTAAAATTTTCCCCGACCCCTAAATCTCTCCAGCCCCCTAATTTTTCACTCTCCCCCAACCATGAGATATATTTTGACTTCAAAACAAAAAAAAAACAAAAAAATTTGGCCTGACCCCTAAAAAGTTCGTCCTGACCCCTAAAATTTTCCCCGACCCCTAAATCTCTCCAGCCCCCTAATTTTTCACTCTCCCCCTACCATGAGATATATTTTGACTTCAAAACAAAAAAGAAAAAAAAAAATTTGGCCTGACCCCTAAAAAGTTCGTCCTGACCCCTAAAATTTTCCCCGACCCCTAAATCTCTCCAGCCCCCTAATTTTTCACTCTCCCCTAACCATGAGAAATATTTTGACTTCAAAACAAAAAAAAACAAAAAAATTTGGCCTGACCCCTAAAAAGTTCGTCCTGACCCCTAAAATTTTCCCCGACCCCTAAATCTCTCCAGCCCCCTAATTTTTCACTCTCCCCCAACCATGAGATATATTTTGACTTCAAAACAAAAAAAAACAAAAAAATTTGGCCTGACCCCTTAAAAGTTCGTCCTGACCCCTAAAATTTTCCCCGACCCCTAAATCTCTCCAGCCCCCTAATTTTTCACTCTCCCCCTACCATGAGATATATTTTGACTTCAAAACAAAAAAAAAACAAAAAAATTTGGCCTGACCCCTAAAAAGTTCGTCCTGACCCCTAAAATTTTCCCGACCCCTAAATCTCTCCAGCCCCTAATTTTTCACTCTCCTCTAACCATGAGAAATATTTTGACTTCAAAACAAAAAAAAACAAAAAAATTTGGCCTGACCCCTAAAAAGTTCGTTCTGACCCCTAAAATTTTCCCCGACCCCTAAATCTCTCCAGCCCCCTAATTTTTCACTCTCCTTCAACCATGAGATATATTTTGACTTCAAAACCAAAAAAAACAAAAAAATTTGGCCTGACCCCTAAAAAGTTCGTCCTGACCCCTAAAATTTTCCCCGACCCCTAAATCTCTCCAGCCCCCTAATTTTTCACTCTCCCCCAACCATGAGATATATTTTGACTTCAAAACAAAAAAAAAACAAAAAAATTTGGCCTGACCCCTAAAAAGTTCGTCCTGACCCCTAAAATTTTCCCGACCCCTTAATCTCTCCAGCCCCTAATTTTTCACTCTCCTCTAACCATGAGAAATATTTTGACTTCAAAACCAAAAAAAAACAAAAAAATTTGGCCTGACCCCTAAAAAGTTCGTTCTGACCCCTAAAATTTTCCCCGACCCCTAAATCTCTCCAGCCCCCTAATTTTTCACTCTCCTTCAACCATGAGATATATTTTGACTTCAAAACAAAAAAAACAAAAAAATTTGGCCTGACCCCTAAAAAGTTCGTCCTGACCCCTAAAATTTTCCCCGACCCCTAAATCTCTCCAGCCCCCTAATTTTTCACTCTCCCCCAACCATGAGATATATTTTGACTTCAAAACAAAAAAAAAACAAAAAAATTTGGCCTGACCCCTAAAAAGTTCGTCCTGACCCCTAAAATTTTCCCGACCCCTAAATCTCTCCAGCCCCTAATTTTTCACTCTCCCCTAACCATGAGAAATATTTTGACTTCAAAACAAAAAAAAACAAAAAAATTTGGCCTGACCCCTAAAAAGTTCGTCCTGACCCCTAAAATTTTCCCCGACCCCTAAATCTCTCCAGCCCCCTAATTTTTCACTCTCCCCAACCATGAGATATATTTTGACTTCAAAACAAAAAAAAACAAAAAAATTTGGCCTGACCCCTAAAAAGTTCGTCCTGACCCCTAAAATTTTCCCCGACCCCTAAATCTCTCCAGCCCCCTAATTTTCATCTCTCCCCCAACCATGAGAAATATTTTCAGTTCAAAACCAAAAAAAAGAAAAAAATTTGGCCTGACCCCTAAAAAGTTCGTCCTGACCCCTAAAATTTTCCCCGACCCCTAAATCTCTCCAGCCCCCTAATTTTTCACTCTCCCCCAACCCTGAGAAATATTTTGAGTTCAAAACAAAAAAAAACAAAAAAAATTTGGCCTGACCCCTAAAAAGTTCGTCCTGACCCCTAAAATTTTCCCCGACCCCTAAATCTCTCCAGCCCCCTAATTTTTCACTCTCCCCCAACCATGAGAAATATTTTGAGTTCAAAACAAAAAAAAACAAAAAAATTTGGCCTGACCCCTAAAAAGTTCGTCCTGACCCCTAAAATTTTCCCCGACCCCTAAATCTCTCCAGCCCCCTAATTTTCCACTATCCCCCAACCATGAGAAATATTTTGAGTTCAAAACCAAAAAAAAAGAAAAAAATTTGGCCTGACCCCTAAAAAGTTCGTCCTGACCCCTAAAATTTTCCCCGACCCCTAAATCTCTCCAGCCCCCTAATTTTTCACTCTCCCCCAACCATGAGAAATATTTTGAGTTCAAAACAAAAAAAAACAAAAAAATTTGGCCTGACCCCTAAAAAGTTCGTCCTGACCCCTAAAATTTTCCCCGACCCCTAAATCTCTCCAGCCCCCTAATTTTCCACTATCCCCCAACCATGAGAAATATTTTGAGTTCAAAACCAAAAAAAAAGAAAAAAATTTGGCCTGACCCCTAAAAAGTTCGTCCTGACCCCTAAAATTTTCCCCGACCCCTAAATCTCTCCAGCCCCCTAATTTTTCACTCTCCCCCAACCATGAGAAATATTTTGAGTTCAAAACAAAAAAAAACAAAAAAATTTGGCCTGACCCCTAAAAAGTTCGTCCTGACCCCTAAAATTTTCCCCGACCCCTAAATCTCTCCAGCCCCCTAATTTTCCACTATCCCCCAACCATGAGAAATATTTTGAGTTCAAAACCAAAAAAAAAGAAAAAAATTTGGCCTGACCCCTAAAAAGTTCGTCCTGACCCCTAAAATTTTCCCCGACCCCTAAATCTCTCCAGCCCCCTAATTTTTCAGTCTCCCCCAACCCTGAGAAATATTTTGACTTCAAAACAAAAAAAAACAAAAAATTTGGCCTGACCCCTAAAAAGTTCGTCCTGACCCCTAAAATTTTCCACTACCCCTAAATCTCTCCAGCCCCCTAATTGTTCACTCTCCCCCAACCCTAAGAAATATTTTGAGTTCAAAACAAAAAAATGTTATTTAACATGTATACAAATATTAGTGAAAACAATGGCAGAGCATAATTATTTCTCTTTTTACTTTACTTATTGAGATGTTATTTAACATGTATAAAAATATAAGTGAAAACAATGGTGAAGCATAATTATTTTTCTTCTTTCTTTACTTATTGAGACGTTATTTAATATGTATACAAATATTAGTGAAAACAGTGGCGGAGCATAATTATTTCTCTTTTTACTTTACTTATTGAGACGTTATATAACATGTATTCAAATATTAGTGAAAACAATGGCGGAGCATAATTATATTTCTTCTTACTTTACATATTGAGACGTTATTTAATATGTATACACATTTTAGTGAAAACAGTGGTGGAGCATAATTATTTTTTCTTCTTACTTTACTTATTTAGACGTTATTTAATATGTATACAAATATTAGTGAAAACAATGGTGGAGCATAATTATTTATTACTTTAATTTTACTGATACTACACTAACTTCACACCTCTCAAAAAGAAGGAGGTTATACCTGGGAGGATGGTATCATGTCAACAGTTTGGATTAAGCAACCCTGGCTTCACTACAAACTCGTGTTCAAAAAAGTGCCGTTATTGATTAAGCAACCCTGGCTTCACTGTGGATTCATGTTCAAAAAAGTGCCGTTAGTAATTAAGCAACCCTTGCTTCACTATGGACTCATGTTCAAAAAAATGCCGTTAGGGATTAAGCAACAGTTGCTTCAATAAAAACTTATGTTTCGTTGGGATAAGGCAACCCGTGCTTCACTATAAACTCATGTTCAAAAAAAGTGCCGTTAGGGATTTCCTCTGACGTCATTTCCTGCTAAAATCGTGACTTTGCATTATGCCGACAATCCCCCATCTCCAAATTTGGCCTGAGGCGCACCACCGGCGAATGCCGACACTCCACCAAATTCGGCCTGAGTCGCTCACACCGGCGAATGCCGACACTCCCCCAAATTCGGCCTGAGGCGCTCATACTGGCGAATGCCGACACTCCTCCCCGAATTTCGCCTGAGGCGCCCCACCGCCGAATGCCGACACTCACCCTCCCCAGATTTGGCCTGAGGCGCCCCACCGCCCAATGCCGATACCCCCCCCCCCCTCTTCCCCAAATTTCTCCTGAGGCGCTCACACCGGCGAATGCCGACACCCCCCCCACACCCACCCCAAGTTTTCAATATGTATACAATATGTATAGAAATATTAGTGAAAACAATGGGGGAGCATACAAATATTAGTGAAAACAGTGGGGGAGCATAATTATTTATTACTTTAATTTTACTGATACTACACTAACTTCACACCTCTCAAAAAGGAGGAGGTAATACTTGGGAGGATGGTATTCAAAAAAAGTGCCGTTTGTGATTAAGCAACACTTGCTTCACTATAAACTCATGTTCAAAAAAGAGCCGTTAGGGATTTCCTCTGACGTCATTTCCTGTTAAAATCATGACGGTGCATTATTTCTCAAATTCTTTGTTTTTTTCTCAAATTAGTACTAAACAACGTTGAAAATCGAGGAAAAAGGCACCCCCCCATTGGAGAAAAGTGCTCAGTCGACCCTCGAAGAGTCCATTTTTTTCCCCGGTTCTGAGATATTATACGTCCCGGGGCTGGCCGGTCATAATGATGTCAACCGTGTAACTGTTTGTTGGGTCCTCTCTGAGGAGTATGTGGACATACAAACAGACAAACAGACAAACAGACAAACATACAGACAAGTGCCCTTTATATAAGAGACTAGCGGGGCTACCCGGCGTTGCTCGGGGTCATAAAACATATACTTGAAGAAAGATCGTGTGTGTAACATCTTTATATTCAAACTTCTATGTCCCCCCTCTCTCTATAGCCGTCTGTTTATCTTTCTACCTTTCTCTTCCCTGGTCGCCCCATTTCACTGCTACTTTCTAATTTTGCTTTTGCGAAAGCTGTTTCTTCCCCACCATTTCTCCTATGTTGCCCAGGGCAATAGTATGACATATTTCTATAAAAAGTAACACCTCTATCTGCGCCTTCTATATAGGTACTTATCTCCGCCCCGATGTTCGTACTATATACGTATCTATCATCACCCCGGTGCGCATACTATATACGTACCTATCGCCGCCCTGGTGCACATACTATATACGTACCTAACTCCACCCCAGTGCAGATACTATTAAAGTACCTATCGCCGCCCCGGTGCGAATGCTAAATAGTACCTATCGTTGCCCCGGTGTGAATGCTAAATACATACCTATTGCACCCCGGTGTGCATGCTACATAAGTACCTATCGCTGCCCTAGTACGAATAATTAATATGTACACATTGCCGCTTTGGTACGAATGCTAAATACGTACCTATCGCTGCTTTGGTGCGAATGCTAAATACGTACCTATAGCCGCCCTGGTGCGAATGCTAAATACGTACCTATAGCCGCCACGGTGCGAATGCTAAACACGTACCTATCACCACCACGGGGCGAATGCAAAATACATACCTTTCGCCGTTCCGGTGCACGTGCTATATACGTACCTATCGCCGGCCCGGGTGCGCGTGCTATATATGTACTGATCGCCGCCACAGAGCGCATGCTATGTACGTACTTATTGCTGCCCATGTGTACATGCTATATACATAGCTATCGCCGCCCCAATGTGGAAGCTAAATACGTACATATCGCCGACCCGGTGCGAATGCTAAATACATACCTATCGCCGCCCCGGTGTGAATTCTAAATACGTGCCTATCGCCGCCCCGGTGTGAATACTAAATACGTTGCTATCGTCACCCCGGTGCGGAAGCTAAATACGTACCTATCGCCGCCCCGGTGTGAATGCTAAATACGTAATTATCGCCGCCCCGGTATGAATCTTAAATACGTACCTTTCTGCCTCCCCGGTGCGCGTGCTATATACGTAACTATCGCCACCCCGGTGCGCGTGCTATATATGAACCGATCGCTGCCCCAGTGCACATGCTAAATACTTACCTATCACTGCCCTGGTGCGCATACTATATATGTACTTATTGCCGCCCATGTACACATGCTATATAAGTACCTATCGCCACTGCTGAATGCTAAATAAGTACCTATCGCCGCCCCGGTGTGGAAGCTAAATACATACATATCGCCGCCCCGTTGTGAATGCTACATACGTACCTATCGCCGCCCAGGTGCAAATGCTAAATACGTCACTATCACCGGCCTGATGTGAATGCTAAATATGTTCCTATCGCCTCTCCGGTGCGCATGATAAATACGTACCTATCGTCGCCCTGGTGTGCGTGCTATATACGTACTGATAGCCGCCCCAGAGCGCATGCTAAATATATACCTATAACCGCCCTGGTGCGCATTCTATATACATACTTACTGCCATCCCTGTGCACATGCTATATAGTACCTATCGCCACCTCTATGCACTACTATACACGTACCTATTGCCACCCTGGTGCACATACTATATATATACCTATCGCCGGCCCGGTGCGCATACTATAGTCGTTTCTATCGCCGCCCTGGTGCGCGTGCTATATATGAACCGATCGCTGCCCCAGTGCACATGCTAAATACATACCTATCACTGCCCCGGTGCGCATACTATATACGTACTTATTGCCGCCCATGTGCACATGCTATATAAGTACCTATCGCCACCGCTGAATGCTAAATAAGTACCTATCGCCGCCCCGGTGTGGAAGCTAATTACATACATATCGCCGCCCCGTTGTGAATGCTACATACGTACCTATCGCCGCCCCGGTGCAAATGCTAAATACGTCACTATCGCCGGCCTGATGTGAATGCTAAATATGTTCCTATCGCCGCTCCGGTGCGCGTGATAAATACGTACCTATCGTCGCCCTGGTGTGCGTGCTATATAGTACTGATAGCCGCCCCAGAGCGCATGCTAAATATATACCTATAACCGCCCTGGTGCGCATTCTATATACATACTTACTGCCATCCCTGTGCACATGCTATATAGTACCTATCGCCACCTCTATGCACTACTATACACGTACCTATTGCCACCCTGGTGCACATACTATATATATACCTATCGCCGGCCCGGTGCGCATACTATATTCGTATCTATCCTCACCCCGGTGTGCATACTATATATTTTCCTACGAAATATTTTAAGTTAAAAAAACAAAAAACTTTCGCCCGACCCCTAAAAAGTTTGGCCCGACCCCTACAATTTTCCTCGACCCCTAATATCTCAAGCCGCACCCTCCAATTTTGTTTTACTCTCCCCCAACTCTGAGAAATATTTTGACTTCAAAACAAAAAAAAAATTGAAAATAAACTAAACTGACCCCTAAAAAGTTCGGCCTGACCCCTAAAATTTTCCCCAACCCCTCAACCTCTCCAGCCCCCTTATTTTTAACTCAACCCCAACCATGAGAAACAGTTTGAGTTCAAAACAACACAAAAAACAATCAAATTTGGCCTGACCCCTAAAAAGTTCGGTCTAACCAATAAAATTTTCCCCGACTCCTCATTCTCATCAAGCCCCCTAATTTTTAAATCCCCTCTCAACCCTAAGAAATATTTTGAATTCAAAACAAAAAAAAACAAAAAAATTGGGCCTGACCCCTAAAACGTTCGGCCTGACCCCTAAAATTTTCCCAGACCCCTCAATCTCTCCAGCCCCCTAATTTTTCACTCTTCCCCAACCCTGAGAAATATTTTGAGTTCAAAACAAAAAAATGTTATTTAACATGTATACAAATATTAGTGAAAACAATGGCGGAGCATAATTATTTCTCTTTTTACTTTACTTATTCAGACGTTATTTAATATGTATACACATATTAGTGAAAACAATGGCGGTGCATAATTATTTTTCTTCTTACTTTACTTATTGAAACGTTATTTAATATGTATACAAATATTATTGAAAACAATGGCGGAGCATAATTATTTTTCTTCTTACTTTACTTATTGAGACGTTATTTAATATGTATACAAATATTAGTGAAAACAGCGGTGGAGCATAAGTATTTCCCTTTGTACTTTACTTATTGAAACGTTATTTAATATGTATACAAATATTAGTGAAAACAATGGAGGAGCATAATTATTTTTCTTCTTACTTTACTTATTGAGACGTTATTTAATATGTATACAAATATTAGTGAAAACAGCGGCGGAGCATAATTATTTCTCTTCTTACTTTACTTATTGAGACGTTAATAATATGTATACAAATATTAGTGAAAACAATGGTGGAGCATAATTATTTCTCTTCTTACTTTACTTATTGAGACGTTATGTAATATGTATACAAATATTAGTGAAAACAGCGGTGGAGCATAATTATTTCTCTTCTTACTTTACTTATTGAGACGTTATTTAACATGTATACAAATATTAGTGAAAACAATGGCGGAGCATAATTATTTGTCTTCTTACTTTACTTATTGAGACGTTATTTAATATGTATACAAATATTAGTGAAAACAGCGGCGGAGCATAATTATTTCTCTTCTTACTTTACTTATTGAGACGTTAATAATATGTATACAAATATTAGTGAAAAACAATGGCGGAGCATAATTATTTCTCTTCTTACTTTAGTTATTGAGACGTTATGTAATATGTATACAAATAGTAGTGAAAACAGTGGTGGAGCATAATTATTTTTCTTCTTACTTAACTTATTGAGACGTTATTTAATATGTATACAAATATTAGTGAAAACATTGGCGGAGCATAAGTATTTCTCTTCTTACTTTACTTATTGAGACGTTATTTAATATGTATACAAATATTAGAGAAAACAGCGGTGGAGCATAATTATTTCCTTTCTTACTTTACTTATTGAGACGTTATGTAATATGTATACAAATAGTAGTGAAAACAGTGGTGGAGCATAATTATTTTTCTTCTTACTTTACTTATTGAGACGTTATTTAATATGTATACAAATATTAGTGAAAACATTGGCGGAACATAAGTATTTCTCTTCTTACTTTACTTATTGAGACGTTATTTAGTATGTATACAAATATTAGTGAAAACAATGGCAGAGCATAATTATTTGTCTTCTTACTTTACTTATTGAGACGTTATTTAACATGTATACAAATATTAATGAAAACAATGGTGCGGCATAATTATTTGTCTTCTTACTTTACTTATTGAGACGTTATTTAACATGTATACAAATATTAGTGAAAACAATGGCGGAGCATAATTATTTCTCTTCTTACTTTACTTATTGAGACGTTATTTAGTATGTATACAAATATTAGTGAAAACAGCGGTGGAGCATAATTATTTCTCTTCTTACTTTATATATTGAGACGTTATTTTACATGTATACAAATATAAGTGAAAACAATGGCGGAGCATAATTAGTTTTTCCTTTAATTTTACTGATTGAGACGTTATTTAACATGTATACAAATATAAGTGAAAACAATGGCGGAGCATAATTATTTCTCTTCTTACTTTATTTATTTAGACGTTATTTAATATGTATACAAATATTAGTGAAAACAATGGCGGAGCATAATTTTTCTCTTCTTACTTTACTTATTTAGACGTTATTTAATATGTATACAAATATTAGTGAAAACAATGGCGGAGCATAATTTTTCTCTTCTTACTTTACTGATTTAGACGTTATTTAATATGTATACAAATATTAGTGAAAACAATGGCGGAGCATAATTTTTCTCTTCTTACTTTACTTATTTAGACGTTATTTAACATGTATACAAATATTAGTGAAAACAATGGCGGAGCATAATTTTTCTCTTCTTACGTTACTTATTTAGACGTTATTTAATATGTATACAAATATTAGTGAAAACAATGGTGGTGCATAATTATTTATTACTTTAGTTTTACTGATAATACACTAACTTCACACCTCTCAAAAAGGAGGAGGTAATACCTGGGAGGATGGTATCATGTCAACAGAAGAAATGCGGTTAGTATAAGCAACTCTTGCTTCACTATAAACTCATGTTCAAAAAAGTGCCGTTATTGATTAAACAACACTTGCGTCACTATAAACGCATGTTTCAAAAAATGCCGTTAGTAGTTAAGCAACCCTTGCTTAACTATAAACTCATGTTCAAAAAAGTTCCGTTAGCGATTTCCTCTGACGTCATTTCCTGTTAAAAGCGTGACGATGATAGCATTGTTTTTTTCTCAAATTAGTACTAAACAACGTCGAAAAGTGATGGAAAAAGCCCCCCCCCCCCCCCGAAGAGTCAATTTTTTTTTCCGACACTCCCCCCTCTCCAAATTTCGCCTGACGCGCCGCTTCCCCAAATTTGGCGAATGCCGACCCCCCCCCCTTAATTTGACCTGAAGCAGTCACACCGCCGCACTATCTCCACAACTCTCAAAAAGGAGGAGGTAATGCCTAGGAGGGTGGTATCATAACAACAGAACGGGCGTAGGGGAGGAAGGGAAGGTAGAAAGGGTGGGAGTGAGAGGGAAAGAAGAGTTTTAGTGTGAGGGATTTTCTTCCCTACACTCTTTTCCTCTGACGTCATTTCCTGTTAAAAGCGTGACTTTGCATATTTCTAAAATTATACACGATAGCATTGTTTTTTCTCAAATTAGTACTAAACAACGTTGAAAATCGAGGAAAAAAGCAACCCCCCATTGGAGAAAAGTGCTCAGTCGACCCCCGAAGAGGCAATTTTTTTTTTCTGGTTCTGAGATGATAGGGCGCCTCTAGCAATAAACTTACTCCTCCCCAAAGAGGGGAGGCAAAGCCTGGGAGTGTGGACCTTCTAGAACTGCACAGGACAAACCCATAGACCGACGGAATGAAGCCCCGAAGGCCAAGACGATACCAGTCTATGGGGTGCAGTATCCATCGAAACAGATACACTTTGATGTTAGCTAAAAGAAGTGAATTAATGTCATTTTCGGTAATGGCGTATGAAAGCTATGTTGAATTAGAGAAAAACGGCCTAGGGGAGTCTAAAATTCATTCTTGATATTCAAAAGTTATATAAGAATTTGTTAAATAGTATTATACAATGTTTGTTGAAAGAAAATCCTAGTTATTAATACTTGTTAATTTAATAATGTAATTTAAACAGTGTCTAGTGGATAGACCGCTGTTCAGGTGTAGATTGGTTATAAATACTCCAGTAAATCGACTCAAATGTTGTAATTTCTTCCGCCTTTTGGCGAAGATCAAAGTGTAGTATCTGTTCCGATGGATACTGCACCCCATAGACTGGTATTGTCTTGGCCTCCGGGGCTTGATTTACGCCGGTCTATGGGATTGTCCTGTGCAGTTCTAGGAGGTCCACCCTCCCAGGCTTCGCCTCCCCTCTTTGGGGAGGAGTAAGTTTATTGCTTACTGTCTGAGGCGCCCCTACCGGGGAATGCCGACGGGGCTGCCCAGGCAATTTT
This sequence comes from Sepiola atlantica, assembly GCA_963556195.1. Classification (NCBI taxonomy): domain Eukaryota; kingdom Metazoa; phylum Mollusca; class Cephalopoda; order Sepiida; family Sepiolidae; genus Sepiola; species Sepiola atlantica. The sequence continues at coordinate 175,766,050 of OY744518.1, forward strand.
TAAATGGCCAGAGTGCTCACCTCTCGAGCGCTGGCTTTTAACCCCACTTTCTCGACCCAATCTGTGGTCACATCTTACTTGTGGGAGTAGGATAAAACTGGCCTTGTGCCTAACTCCTGAGGTGGAGTAAATACCTTGTAATTTCTTCCGCCTTTTGGCGAAGATCAAAGTGTAGTATCTGTTCCGATGGATACTGCACCCCATAGACTGGTATTGTCTTGGCCTCCGGGGCTTGATTTACGCCGGTCTATGGGATTGTCCTGTGCAGTTCTAGGAGGTCCACCCTCCCAGGCTTCGCCTCCCCTCTTTGGGGAGGAGTAAGTTTATTGCTTACTGTCTGAGGCGCCCCTACCGGGGAATGCCGACGGGGCTGCCCAGGCAATTTTTAAATGGCCAGAGTGCTCACCTCTCGAGCGCTGGCTTTTAACCCCACTTTCTCGACCCAATCTGTGGTCACATCTTACTTGTGGGAGTAGGATAAAACTGGCCTTGTGCCTAACTCCTGAGGTGGAGTAAATACCTTGTAATTTCTTCCGCCTTTTGGCGAAGATCAAAGTGTAGTATCTGTTCCGATGGATACTGCACCCCATAGACTGGTATTGTCTTGGCCTCCGGGGCTTGATTTACGCTGGTCTATGGGATTGTCCTGTGCAGTTCTAGGAGGTCCACCCTCCCAGGCTTCGCCTCCCCTCTTTGGGGAGGAGTAAGTTTATTGCTTACTGTCTGAGGCGCCCCTACCGGGGAATGCCGACGGGGCTGCCCAGGCAATTTTTAAATGGCCAGAGTGCTCACCTCTCGAGCGCTGGCTTTTAACCCCACTTTCTCGACCCAATCTGTGGTCACATCTTACTTGTGGGAGTAGGATAAAACTGGCCTTGTGCCTAACTCCTGAGGTGGAGTAAATACCTTGTAATTTCTTCCGCCTTTTGGCGAAGATCAAAGTGTAGTATCTGTTCCGATGGATACTGCACCCCATAGACTGGTATTGTCTTGGCCTCCGGGGCTTGATTTACGCCGGTCTATGGGATTGTCCTGTGCAGTTCTAGGAGGTCCACCCTCCCAGGCTCCGCCTCCCCTCTTTGGGGAGGAGTAAGTTTATTGCTTACTGTCTGAGGCGCCCCTACCGGGGAATGCCGACGGGGCTGCCCAGGCAATTTTTAAATGGCCAGAGTGCTCACCTCTCGAGCGCTGGCTTTTAACCCCACTTTCTCGACCCAATCTGTGGTCACATCTTACTTGTGGGAGTAGGATAAAACTGGCCTTGTGCCTAACTCCTGAGGTGGAGTAAATACCTTGTAATTTCTTCCGCCTTTTGGCGAAGATCAAAGTGTAGTATCTGTTCCGATGGATACTGCACCCCATAGACTGGTATTGTCTTGGCCTCCGGGGCTTGATTTACGCCGGTCTATGGGATTGTCCTGTGCAGTTCTAGGAGGTCCACCCTCCCAGGCTTCGCCTCCCCTCTTTGGGGAGGAGTAAGTTTATTGCTTACTGTCTGAGGCGCCCCTACCGGGGAATGCCGACGGGGCTGCCCAGGCAATTTTTAAATGGCCAGAGTGCTCACCTCTCGAGCGCTGGCTTTTAACCCCACTTTCTCGACCCAATCTGTGGTCACATCTTACTTGTGGGAGTAGGATAAAACTGGCCTTGTGCCTAACTCCTGAGGTGGAGTAAATACCTTGTAATTTCTTCCGCCTTTTGGCGAAGATCAAAGTGTAGTATCTGTTCCGATGGATACTGCACCCCATAGACTGGTATTGTCTTGGCCTCCGGGGCTTGATTTACGCCGGTCTATGGGATTGTCCTGTGCAGTTCTAGGAGGTCCACCCTCCCAGGCTTCGCCTCCCCTCTTTGGGGAGGAGTAAGTTTATTGCTTACTGTCTGAGGCGCCCCTACCGGGGAATGCCGACGGGGCTGCCCAGGCAATTTTTAAATGGCCAGAGTGCTCACCTCTCGAGCGCTGGCTTTTAACCCCACTTTCTCGACCCAATCTGTGGTCACATCTTACTTGTGGGAGTAGGATAAAACTGGCCTTGTGCCTAACTCCTGAGGTGGAGTAAATACCTTGTAATTTCTTCCACTTCGATGGCCTTTTGGCTAAGATCAAAGTGTAGTATCTGTTCTCGGCATTTTTGCCTTGAGATAAAGTGTATTATCTAGTCCTATCCGATAGGTGTCGATCTTACACTCTCGAATCAAAAATCAGATTATCATTTTATTTTTTAATCCCTTTTCCTTTTGTTCACTTCCTCTCCCCTAAAGTACGGGCTGATACGCGCCCACGGTCGAGATCTCTCTATTACCAACTAATACTGGTACTCCTCCACACCGGCGAATACCGGAACTCCCCCAAAACTTTTTAAAAAGCCAGAGTACTCACCTCTCGAGCGCTGGATTATCTAATCCCACTTTCCCGACCTTGTGTAACATCTTACCTTGTGGGAGGTAGATAAATAACGGCGCTATGAGGCGCTCAAACTGGCGAATGCCGTACCCCCCCCCCCCCCCCAAAAAAAAATTTCGGCATGAGGCGACACTCTCCCCGAATTTCGCCTGAGGCGCTCATACTGCCGAATGCTGACACTTCTCCCCAAATTTGGCCTGAGGCGCTCATACTGGCGAATGCCGTACCCCCCCCCAAATTCGGCATGAGGCGCTCATACTGGAGAATGCCGACACTGAATGCCGACACTCTCCCCGAATTTCGCCTGAGGCGCTCATACTGGCGAATGGAGACACTCTCCCCGAATTTCGCCTGAGGCGCTCATACTGGCGAATGGCGACATTCCCCCCTCCCTAAATTCGGCCTGAGGTGCCCCACCGCCGACTGCTGACATTCCCCCTCCCCAGATTTGACCTGAGGCGCCCCACCGCCGACACTCCTCCTCCGCAGATTTGGCCTGAGGCGCCCCACCGCCAAATGCCGACCCTCCCTTCCACCGCCGAATGCCCCCCTGACAACGGAACCTCTACGACCCTACCTCTACGACCCTACCTCTACACTTCTCAAAAAAGGAGGAGATAATGCATGTGGTGCATCATGACAACGGAACCGATACTACCCTACCTCAACACTTCTCAAAAAAGGAGGAGGTAATGCAAAAAAGGAGGAGATAATGCATGTGATGAGTGCATCATGACAACGGAACCGATACTACCCTACCTCAACACTTCTCAAAAAAGGAGGAGGTAATGCAAAAAAGGAGGAGATAATGCATGTGATGAGTGCATCATGACAACGGAACCGATACTACCCTACCTCAACACTTCTCAAAAAAGGAGGAGGTAATGCATGGGAATAGTGCATCATGACAACGGAACCGATACGACCCTACCTCAACACTTCTCAAAAAAGGAGGAGATAATGCATGGGAATAGTGCATCATGACAACGGAACCGATACGACCCTACCTCAACACTTCTCAAAAAAGGAGGAGATAATGCATGGGATGAGGGCATCATGACAACGGAACCGATACTACCCTACCTCAACACTCTCAAAAAAGGAGGAGATAATGCATGGGATGAGGGCATCATGACAACGGAACCGATACTTCCCTACCTCAACACTCTCAAAAAAGGAGGAGGTAATGCTCACACCGGCGAATACCGTAACCCCCCCCCCCCAGTCTGGCCTGAAAGGAGGAGGTAATTCCTATCATGATAACAGAACGGCAACAGGGAAGGAGGGGGGGATATTAGCGTCTATTAATAATTAAGAAAGAAAGTGTGAGAGGGAAAAAATGACAGAAAGGAAAACTGCCACTCTCTGACGTCATGATGACCTGCTATAACCGGACACAATTTAGGTCAAGACCGGGTACATCCGGCAAGGGATTATGGGACAAGTGCGGATGTGATTGAGCAACCCTTGTTTCACTACACACTCTTAACGTAGGATTCCTATGTTGTTATTGATGCATCCGGACAGAAGTTATTGGATGATCTGATACAACCGGACACAATTTAGGGCAAGACCGGGTACATCCGGCAAGGTATTATGGGATGCTTACAGTGAGTCTGCATTTTTATCGGATTAGTACATAAATACATTAGATTATTTCGAATTTACTACATATTAACGTTGAAATTTCGTGTAAAATACGAAAAAACTGCTACCTTTTGTCGGAAAGTGGTCCGGTTGACTGTCAGCGAGTGAATCGTTTGTCGTGATTTTTAGATATTATGATTCCGGGATATGTACGGTGCTAAAGATATCAACTTTTTGACATGTCGCCGCGTAGTTTTTGAGGAGTATCTGGACATACAAACAAACAGACAAACAGACATACAGACAACTGCCCTTTATATAATAGACTAGCGGGGCTACCCGGCGTTGCTCGGGGTCATAAAAACATAATTGAAGAAAAATTGCGTATGTAACATCTTTATATTAAAACTTCTATTTCTCTCCTTCTCTCTCTATAGCTGTCTCTTTATCTTTCTACTTTTCTCTACCCTGGTCGCTACTTTTAAATTTTGCCTTTTGCGAAAGCTGTTTCTTCCCCACCATTTCATCCTACGTTTCACAGGGCAATAGTATGACTTATTTCTATAAAAAGTACCACCACTGTCTGCGCCTTCTATATAGGTACTTATAACCGCCCCGGTGTTCATACTATATATTTTGAATCCCCTCATGATATCCTTCATCATTTTAACTCCCCTCGTTATATTCATCATTTTCGATCTCCTCATACTATTAATCATTTTCAATCCCCTCATAATATTCTTCATCATTTTCAATCTTCTCATACTATTAATCATTTTCAATCCCCTCATAATATTCTTGCTCATTTTCAATCCTCTCGTAATATTCCTCATCATTTTCAATCCGTTAATCATATTCTTACTAATTTTCAATCCTCTCATGATATTCTTCATTTTTTCAATCCTCTCATGATATTCTTCATTATTTTTAATCCCCTCATGATATTCTTCATAATTTTCAATCCCCTCATGATATTATTCATCATTTTAAATCCCCTCATGGTATTCTTCATCATTTCCAATCCTGTCAGTCTATTCTTCATCATTTTCAATCCTGTCAGTCTATTCTTCATCATTTTCAATCCTCTCATGACATTCTTCATCATTTTCAATCCCCTAATGATAGTCTTCATCATTTTCAATCCCCTCATGATAGTCTTCATCATTTTCAACCCTCTCATGATAGTCTTCATCATTTTCAAACCTCTCATGATAGTCTTCATCATTTTCAAACCTCTCATGATAGTCTTCATCATTTTCAAACCTCTCATGATAGTCTTCATCATTTTCAAACCTCTCATGATAGTCTTCATCATTTTCAATCCTCTCATGAAAGTCTTCATCCTTTTCAATCCTCTCATGAAAGTCTTCATCCTTTTCAATCCTCTCATGAAAGTCTTCATCCTTTTCAATCCTCTCATGATAGTCTTTATCATAGCTCTATATAGGATATTGAGCACTTTTCTCCCGGACAACGCCGAGTACTTTGAAAATCAAGGAGGCCTCATGAGCACTACTGAAATCACTTACGTATCCTCTCTCCTTCTGATCTGCGAAATAGTCCAAAGGGGAACAAAGATGGCGTTAAAATATTTTCCAAAACTATCACTACAGTAGCTCTATCTAGGACATTGAGCACTTTTCTCCCGGACAACGCCGAGTACTTTAATAATAAAGGAGGCCTCCTGAGGACTACTGAAATCACTTAGGTATCCTCTCTCCTACTGATCTGTGAAATAGTCCAAAGGGAAACGAAGATGGCGTTAAAATATTATCCAAACCTAGCACTACAGTAGCTCTATATAGGACATTGAGCACTTTTTTCCCGGACAACGCCGAGTACTTTGAAAATCAAAGAGGCCTCCTTAGCACTACTGAAATAACTCTTATCGATTCCCCATCCTTTTCAGCGTAGATTCTGTTAAAATATTATCCAAACCTATCACTACAGTAGCTCTATCTAGGACATTGAGCCCTTTTTTCCCGGACAACGTCGAGTACTTTGAAACTCGAGGAGGCTTCATGAGCACTACTGAAATCCCTTAGGTATCCTCTCTCCTTCTGATCTTCGAAATAGTCCAAAGGGAAACGAAGATGGCGTTAAAATATTATCCAAACCTATCACTACAGTAGCTCTATCTAGGACATTGAGCACTTTTATCCCGGACAACGCCGAGTACTTTGATAATCAAGGAGGCCTCCTGGGGACTACTGATATCACTTAGGTATCCTCTCTCCTTCTGATCTGCGAAATAGTCCAAAGGGGAAGGAAGATGGCGTTAAAATATTTTCCAAACCTATCACTACAGTAGCTCTATCTAGGATATTGAGCACTTTTCTCCCGGACAACGCCGAGTACTTTGAAAATCGAGAAGGCTTCATGAACACCCATGAAATCCCTTAGGTAACCTATCTCCTTCTGATCTGTGAAATAGTCCAAAGGGGAACGAAGATGGCGTTAAAATATTTTCCAAACATATCACTACAGTAACTCTATCTAGGACATTGAGCACTTTTCTCCCGGACAACGCCGAGTACTTTGATAATCAAGGAGACGTCCTGGGGACTACTGATATCACTTAGGTATCCTCTCTCCTTCTGATCTTCGAAATAGTCCAAAGGGGAACGAAGATGGCGTTAAAATATTTTCTAAACCTATCACTACAGTAGCTCTATCTAGGATATTGAGTACTTTTCTCCCGGACAACGCCGAGTACTTTGAAAATCAAGGAGGCTTCATGAACACCCATGAAATCCCTTAGGTATCCTCTCTCCTTCTTATCTGCGAAATAGTCCAAAGAGGAACGAAGATGGCGTTAAAATATTTTCCAAAACCTATCACTATAGTAGCTCTATCTAGGACATTGAGCACTTTTCTCCCGGACAACGCCGAGTACTTTGATAATCAAGGAGGCCTCCTGGGGACTACTGAAATCACTTAGGTATCCTCTCTCCTTCTGATATGCGAAATAGTCCAAGGAGGAACTAAGATGGCGTTAAAATATTTTCAAAACCTATCACTACAGTAGCTCTATCTAGGATATTGAGCACTTTTCTCCCGGACAACGCCGAGTATTTCGAAATCAAATAGGCCTCCTGAGCACTACTGAAATAACTCTTATCGATTACCCCATCCTTTTCAGCGTAGATGCTGTTAAAATATTATCCAAACCTATCACTACAGTAGCTCTGTCTAGGACATTGAGCACTTTTTTCCCGGACAACGCCGAGTACTTTGAAAATCGAGGAGGCTTTATGAACACCCATGAAATCCCTTAGGTATCCTCTCTGCTTCTGATCTGCGAAATAGTCCAAAGGAGAACGAAGATGGCGTTAAAATAATTTCCAAAACTATCACTACAGTAGCTCTATATAGGACATTGAGCACTTTTCTCCCGGACAACGCCGAGTACTTTGATAATCAAGGAGGCCTCCTGGGGACTACTGAAATCACTTAGGTATCCTCTCTCCTTCTGATCTGCGAAATAGTCCAAAGGGGAACGAAGATGGCGTTAAAATATTTCCAAACCGATCACTACAGTAGCTCTATCTAGAATATTAAGCACTTTTCTCCCGGACAACGCCGAGTATTTCAAAATCAAAGAGGCCTCCTGAGCACTACTGAAATAACTCTTATCGATTACCCCATCCTTTTCAGCGTAGATACTGTCAAAATATTATCCAAACCTATCACTACAGTAGCTCTATCTAGGAAATTGAGCACTTTTTTCCCGGACAACGCCGAGTACTTTGAAAATCAAAGAGGCCTCCTGGGGACTACTGAAATCAGTTAGGTATCCTCCCTCCTTTTCAGCTGCAAAATTGTCCAAAGGGGAAGGAAGATGGCGTTAAAATATTTTCTAAACCTATCACTAGAGTAGCTCTATCTAGGATATTGAGCACTTTTCTCCCGGACAACGCCGAGTACTTTGAAAATCGAGGAGGGTGTATGAGCACTCCTGAAATCCCTTAGGTATCCTCTCTCCTTCTGATCTGCGAAATAGTCCAAAGGGAAACAAAGATGGCGTTAAAATATTTTCCAAACCTATCACTACAGTAGCTCTATCTAGGACATTGAGCACTTTTATCCCGGACAACGCCGAGTACTTTGAAAATCAAGGAAGCCTCCTGGGGACTACTGAAATCACTTAGGTATCCTCTCTCCTTCTGATCTGCGAAATAGTCCAAAGGTGAACAAAGATTGCGTTAAAATATTTTCCAAACAAATCACTACAGTAGCTCTATCTAGGATATTGAGCACTTTTCTCCCGGACAACGCCGAGTACTTTGAAAATCGAGGAGGCTTCATGAACACCCATGAAATTCCTCAGGTATTCTCTCTCCTTCTGATCTGCGAAATAGTCCAAAGGGGAACGAAGATTGCGTTAAAATATTTTCCAAAACCTATCACTACAGTAGCTCTATCTAGGACATTGAGCACTTTTCTCCCGGACAACGCCGAGTACTTTGAAAATCGATGAGGCTTCATGAGCACTCCTGAAATCCCTTAGGTATCCTCTCTCCTTCTGATCTGTGAAATAGTCCAAAAAGGAACGAAGACGGCGTTAAAATATTTTCCAAACCTATCACTACAGTAGCTCTATCTAGGATATTGAGCACTTTTCTCCCGGACAACGCCGAGTATTTCAAAATCAAAGAGGCCTCCTGAGCACTACTGAAATAACTCTTATCGATTACCCCATCCTTTTCAGCGTAGATGCTGTTAAAATATTATCCAAACCTATCACTACAGTTGCTCTATCTAGGACATTGAGCACTTTTCTCCCGGACAACGCCGAGTACTTTGATAATCAAGCAGGCTTCCTGGGGACTACTGAAATCACTTAGGTATCCTCTCTCCTGATCTGCGAAATAGTCCAAAGGGTAACAGAAGCGGCGTTAAAATATTTTCCAAACCTATCACTACAGTAGCTCTATCTAAGATATTGAGCACTTTTCTCCCGGACAACGCCGAGTATTTCAAAATCAAAGAGGCCTCCTGAGCACTACTGAAATAACTCTAATCGATTACCCCATCCTTTTCAGCGTAGATGCTGTTAAAATATTATCCAAACCTATCACTACAGTAGCTCTATCTAAGACATTGAGCACTTTTTTCCCGGACAACGCCGAGTACTTTGAAAATCAAAGAGGCCTCCTGCGGACTACTGAAATCAGTTAGGTATTCTCCCTCCTTTTCATCTGCAAAATTGTCCAAAGGGAGACGAAGATGGCGTTAAAATATTTTCTAAACCTATCACTACAGTAGCTCTATCTAGGATATTGAGCACTTTTCTCCCGGAAAACGCCAAATACTTTGAAAATCGAGGAGGCTTTATGAGCACTCCTGAAATCTCTTAGGTATCCTCTCTCCTTCTGATCTGCGAAATAGTCCAAAGGGGAACGAAGATGGCGTTAAAATATTTTCTAAACCTATCACTACAGTAGCTCTATCTAGGACATTGAGCACTTTTCTCCCGGACAACGCCGAGTACTTTGATAATCAAGGAGGCCTCCTGGTGACTACTGATATCACTTAGGTATCCTCTCTCATTCTGATCTGCGAAATAGTCCAAAGGGGAACGAAGATGGCGTTAAAATATTTTCCAAACCTATCACTACAGTAGCTCTATCTAGGATATTGAGCACTTTTCTCCCGGACAACGCCGAGTACTTTGAAAATCGAGAAGGCTTCATGAACACCCATGAAATCCCTTAGGTATCCTCTCTCCTTCTGATCTGCAAAATAGTCCAAAGGAGAACGAAGATGGCGTTAAAATATTTTCCAAAACCTATCACTACAGTAGCTCTATCAAGGACATTGAGCACTTTTCTCCCGGACAACGCCGAGTACTTTGATAATCAAGGAGGCCTCCTGGGGACTACTGAAATCACTTAGGTATCCTCTCTCCTTCTGATCTGCGAAATAGTCCAAAGGGAAACGAAGATGGCGTTAAAATATTTTCCAAACCTATCACTACAGTAGCTCTATCTAGGATATTGAGCACTTTGCTCCCGGACAACGCCGAGTATTTCAAAATCAAAGAGGCCTCCTGAGCTCTACTGAAATAACTCTTATCGATTACCCGATCCTTTTCAGCGTAGATGCTGTTAAAATATTATCCAAACCTATCACTACAGTTGCTCTATCTAGGACATTGAGCACTTTTCTCCCGGACAACGCCGAGTACTTTGATAATCAAGCAGGCTTCCTGGGGACTACTGAAATGACTTAGGTATCCTCTTTCCTGATCTGTGAAATAGTCCAAAGGGTAACAGAGACGGCGTTAAAATATTTTCCAAACCTATCACTACAGTAGCTCTATCTAGGATATTGAGCACTTTTCTCTCGGACAACGCCGAGTATTTCAAAATCAAAGAGGCCTCCTGAGCACTACTGAAATAACTCTTATCGATTACCCCATCCTTTTCAGCGTAGATGCTGTTAAAATATTATCCAAACCTATCACTACAGTAGCTCTATCTAGGACATTGAGCACTTTTTTCCCGGACAACGCCGAGTACTTTGAAAATCAAAGAGGCCTCCTGGGGACTACTGAAATCAGTTAGGTATCCTCCCACCTTTTCATCTGCAAAATTGTCCAAAGGGAGACGAAGATGGCGTTAAAATATTTTCTAAACCTATCACTACAGTAGCTCTATCTAGGATATTGAGCACTTTTCTCCCGGACTACGCCGAGTACTTTGAAAATCGAGGAGGCTTTATGAGCACTCCTGAAATCCCTTAGGTATCCTCTCTCCTTCTGATCTGCAAAATAGTCCAAAGGGAAACGAAGATGGCGTTAAAATATTTTCCAAACCTATCACTACAGTAGCTCTATCTAGGACATTGAGCACTTTTATCCCGGACAACGCTGAGTACTTTGATAATCAAGGAAGCCTCCTGGGGACTACTGAAATCACTTAGGTATCCTCTCTCCTTCTTATCTGCGAAATAGTCCAAAGGTGAACGAAGATTGCGTTAAAATATTTTCCAAACAAATCACTACAGTAGCTATATCTAGGATATTGAGCACTTTTCTCCCGGACAACGCCGAGTACTTTGAACATCGAGGAGGCTTCATGAACACCCATGAAATTCCTCAGGTATCCTCTCTCCTTCTGATCTGCGAAATAGTCCAAAGGGGAACGAAGATGGCGTTAAAATATTTTCCAAAACCTATCACTACAGTAGCTCTATCTAGGACATTGAGCACTTTTCTCCCGGACAACGCCGAGTACTTTGAAAATCGAGGAGGCTTCATGAGCACTCCTGAAATCCCTTAGGTATCCTCTCTCCTTCTGATCTGCGAAATAGTCAAAAGGGGAACGAAGACGGCGTTAAAATATTTTCCAAAACTATCACTACAGTAGCTCTATACAGGACATTGAGCACTTTTCTCCCGGACAACGCCGAGTACTTTGATAATCAAGGAGGCCTCCTGGGGACTACTGAAATGACTTAGGTATCCTCTCTCCTTCTGATCTGTGAAATAGTCCAAAGAGGAACAGAGACGGCGTTAAAATATTTTCCAAACCTATCACTACAGTAGCTCTATCTAGGATATTGAGCACTTTTCTCCCGGACAACGCCGAGTATTTCAAAATCAAAGAGGCCTCCTGAGCACTACTGAAATAACTCTTATCGATTACCCCATCCTTTTCAGCGTAGATGCTGTTAAAATATTATCCAAACCTATCACTACAGTTGCTCTATCTCGGACATTGAGCACTTTTCTCCCGGACAACGCCGAGTACTTTGATAATCAACCGGGTGTCCTGGGGACTACTGAAATGACTTAGGTATCCTCTCTCCTGATCTGCGAAATAGTCCAAAGGGTAACAGAGACGGCGTTAAAATATTTTCCAAACCTATCACTACAGTAGCTCTATCTAGGATATTGAGCACTTTCCTCCCGGACAACGCCGAGTATTTCAAAATCAAAGAGGCCTCCTGAGCACTACTGAAATAACTCTTATCGATTACCCCATCCTTTTCAGCGTAGATGCTGTTAAAATATTATCCAAACCTATCACTACAGTAGCTCTATCTAGGACATTGAGCACTTTTTTCCCGGACAACGCCGAGTACTTTGAAAATCAAAGAGGCCTCCTGGGGACTACTGAAATCAGTTAGGTATCCTCCCACCTTTTCATCTGCAAAATTGTCCAAAAGGGAGACGAAGATGGCGTTAAAATATTTTCTAAACCTATCACTACAGTAGCTCTATCTAGGATATTGAGCACTTTTCTCCCGGACAACGCCGAGTACTTTGAAAATCGAGGAGGCTTTATGAGCACTCCTGAAATCCCTTAGGTATCCTCTCTCCTTCTGATCTGCGAAATAGTCCAAAGGGAAACGAAGATGGCGTTAAAATATTTTCCAAACCTATCACTACAGTAGCTCTATCTAGGACATTGAGCACTTTTATCCCGGACAACGCCGAGTACTTTGATAATCAAGGAAGCCTCCTGGGGACTACTGAAATCACTTAGGTATCCTCTCTCCTTCTGATCTGCGAAATAGTCCAAAGGGGAACGAAGATTGCGTTAAAATATTTTCCAAACAAATCACTACAGTAGCTCTATCTAGGATATTGAGCACTTTTCTCCCGGACAACGCCGAGTACTTTGAAAATCGAGGAGGCTTCATGAACACCCATGAAATTCCTCAGGTATCCTCTCTCCTTCTGATCTGCGAAATAGTCCAAAGGGGAACGAAGATGGCGTTAAAATATTTTCCAAAACCTATCACTACAGTAGCTCTATCTAGGACATTGAGCACTTTTCTCCCGGACAACGCCGAGTACTTTGAAAATCGAGGAGGCTTTTTGAGCACTCCTGAAATCCCTTAGGTATCCTCTCTCCTTCTGATCTGCGAAATAGTCCAAAGGGGAACGAAGACGGCGTTAAAATATTTTCCAAAACTATCACTACAGTAGCTCTATCTAGGACATTGAGCACTTTTATCCCGGACAACGCTGAGTACTTTGATAATCAAGGAAGCCTCCTGGGGACTACTGAAATCACTTAGGTATCCTCTCTCCTTCTTATCTGCGAAATAGTCCAAAGGTGAACGAAGATTGCGTTAAAATATTTTCCAAACAAATCACTACAGTAGCTATATCTAGGATATTGAGCACTTTTATCCCGGACAACGCCGAGTACTTTGAAAATCGAGGAGGCTTCATGAACACCCATGAAATTCCTCAGGTATCCTCTCTCCTTCTGATCTGCGAAATAGTCCAAAGGGGAACGAAGATGGCGTTAAAATATTTTCCAAAACCTATCACTACAGTAGCTCTATCTAGGATATTGAGCACTTTTATCCCGGACAACGCCGAGTACTTTGAAAATCGAGGAGGCTTCATGAACACCCATGAAATTCCTCAGGTATCCTCTCTCCTTCTGATCTGCGAAATAGTCCAAAGGGGAACGAAGATGGCGTTAAAATATTTTCCAAAACCTATCACTACAGTAGCTCTATCTAGGACATTGAGCACTTTTCTCCCGGACAACGCCGAGTACTTTGATAATCAAGGAGGCCTCCTGGGGACTACTGAAATCACTTAGGTATCCTCTCTCCTTCTGATCTACGATATAGTCCAAAGGGGAACGAAGATCGCGTTAAAATATTTTCCAAACCTATCACTACAGTAGCTCTATCTAGGATATTGAGCAATTTTCTCCCCGACAACGCCGAGTACTTTGATAATCAAGGAGGCATCCTGGGGACTACTGAAATCACTTAGGTATCTTCTCTCCTTCTGATCTGCGAAATAGTCCAAAGAGGAACGAAGATGGCGTTAAAATATTTTCTAAACCTATCACTACAGTAGCTCTATCTAGGATATTGAGCACTTTTCTCCCGGACAACGCCGAGTATTTGAAAATCAAAGAGGCCTCCTGAGCACTACTGAAATAACTCTTATCGATTCCCCCATCCTTTTCAGCGTAGATGCTGTTAAAATATTATCCAAACCTATCACTACATTAGCTCTATCAATGATATTGAGCAGTTTTCTCCCGGACAACGCCGAGTACTTTGAAAATCGAGGAGGCTTCATGAGCACTCCTGAAATCTATTAGGTATCCTCTCTCTTTCTGATCTGCGAAATAGTCCAAAGGGGAACGAAGATGGCATTACAATATTTTCCAAACCTATCACTACAGTAGCTCTATCTAGGATATTGAGCACTTTTCTCCCGGACAACGCCGAATATTTCAAAATCAAAGAGGCCTCCTGGGGACTACTAAACTAATTCTTATCCATTCCCCCATCCTTTTCAGCGTAGATGCTGTTAAAATATTATCTAAACCTATCACTACAGTAGCTTTATCTAGGACATTGAGCACTTTTTTCCCGGACAACGCCGAGTACTTTGAAAATCAAAGAGGCCTCCTGGGGACTACTGAAATCACTTAGGTATCCTCCCTCCTTTTCATCTGCAAAATTGTCCAAAGGGGAACGAATATGGCGTTAAAATATTTTCTAAACGTATCACTACAGTAGCTCTATCTAGGATATTGAGAACTTTTCTCCCAGACAACGCCGAGTACTTTGAAAATCGAGGAGGCTTCATGAGCACTCCTGAAATCCCTTAGGTATCCTCTCTCCTTCTGATCTGCGAAATAGTCCAAAGGGGAACGAAGATGGCGTTAAAATATTTTCCAAACCTATCACTACAGTAGCTCTATCTAGGACATTGAGCACTTTTCTCCCGGACAACGCCGAGTACTTTGATAATAAAGGAGGCCTCCTGGAGACTACTGAAATCACTTAGGTATCGTCTCTCCTTCTGATTTGAAAAATAGTCCAAAGGGGAACGAAGATGGCGTTAAAATATTTTCCAAACCTATCACTACAGTCGCGATATCTAAGATATTGAGCACTTTTCTCCCGGACAACGCCGAGTATTTCAAAATCAAAGGGGCCTTCTGAGCACTACTGCAATAACTCTTATCGACTCCCCCATCCTTTTCAGCGTAGATGCTGTTAAAATATTATCCAAACCTATCACTACAGTAGCTCTATCTAGGACATTGAGCACTTTTTTCCTGGACAACGCCGAGTACTTTGAAAATCAAAGAGGCCTCCTGGGGACTACTGAAATCACTTAGGTATCCTCTCTCCTTCTGATCTGCGAAATAGTCCAAAGGGAAACAAAGATGGCGTAAAAATATTTTCCAAACCTATCACTACAGTAGCTATATCTAGGATATTGAGCACTTTTCTCCCAGACAACGCCGAGTATTTCAAAATCAAAGAGGCCTCCTGAGCACTACTGAAATAACTCTTATCGATTCCCCCATCCTTTTCAGCGTAGATGCTGTTAAAATATTATCCAAACCTATCACTACAGTAGCTCTATCTAGGACATTGAGCACTTTTTTCCCGGACAACGCCGAGTACTTTGTAAAATCAAAGAGGCCTCCTGGGGACTACTGAAATCACTTAGGTATCCTCACTACTTTTCATCTGCAAAATTGTCCAAAGGGGAACGAAGATGGCGTTAAAATATTTTCTAAACCTATCACTACAGTAGCTCTATCTAGGATATTGAGCACTTTTCTCCCGGACAACGCCGAGTACTTTGAAAATCGAGGACGCTTCATGAGCACTACTGAAATCCGTTAGGTATCCTTTATCCTTCTGATCTGCGAAATAGTCCAAAGGGGAACAAAGATGGCGTTAAAATATTTTCCAAACCTATCACTACAGTAGCTCTATCTAAGGCATTGAGCACTTTTCTCCCGGACAACGCCGAGTACTTTGATAATCAAGGAGGCCTCCTGGGGACTACTGAAATCACTTAGGTATCCTCTCTCCTTCTGATCTGCAAAATAGTCCAAAGGGGAACGAAGAGGGCGTTAAAATATTTTCCATACCTATCACTACAGTAGCTCTATCTAGGATATTGAGCACTTTTCTCCCGGACAACGCCGAGTATTTCAAAATCAAAGAGGCCTACTGAGCACTACTGAAATAACTCTTATCGATTCCCCCATCCTTTTCAGCGTAGATGCTGTTAAAATATTATCCAAACCTATCACTACAGTAGCTCTATCAAGGATATTGAGCACTTTTCTCCCGGACAACACCGAGTACTTTGAAAATCGAGGAGGCTTCATGAGCACTCCTGAAATCCATTAGGTATCCTCTCTCTTTCTGATCTGCGAAAAAGTCCAAAGGGGAACGAAGATGGCGTTAAAATATTTTCCAAACCTATCACTACAGTTGCTCTATCTAGGATTTTGAGCATTTTTCTCCCGGACAACGCCGAGTATTTCAAAATCAAAGACGCCTCCTGGGGACTACTGAAATAACTCTTATCCATTCCCCCATCCTTTTCAGCGTAGATGCTGTTAAAATATTATCCAAACCTATCACTACAGTAGCTCTATCTAAGATATTGAGCACTTTTTTCCCGGACAACGCCGAGTACTTTGAAAATCAAAGAGGCCTCCTGGGGACTACTGAAATCACTTAGGTATCCTCCCTCCTTTTCATATGCTAAATTGTCCAAAGGGGAACGAAGATGGCGTTAAAATATGTTCTAAACCTATCACTACAGTAGCTCTATCTAGGATATTGAGCACTTTTCTCCCGGACAACGCCGAGTACTTTAAAAATCGAGGAGGCTTCATGAGCACTCTTGAAATCCCTTAGGTATCCTCTCTCTTTCTGATCTGCGAAATTGTCCAAAGGGGAACGAAGATGGCGTTAAAATATTTTCCAAACCTATCACTACAGTAGCTCTATCTAGGATATTGAGCACTTTTCTCCCGGACAACGCCGAATATTTCAAAATCAAAGACGCCTCCTGGGGACTACTGAACTAACTCTTATCCATTCCCCCATCCTTTTCAGCGTAGATGCTGTTAAAATATTATCCAAACCTATCACTACAGTAGCTCTATCTAGGACATTGAGCACTTTTTTCCCGGACAACGCCGAGTACTTTGAAAATCAAAGAGGCCTCCTGGGGACTACTGAAATCAGTTAGGTATCCTCCCTCCTTTTCATCTGCAAAATTGTCCAAAGGGGAACGAAGATGGCGTTAAAATATTTTCTAAACGTATCACTACAGTAGCTCTATCTAGGATATTGAGCACTTTTCTCCCGGACAACGCCGAGTACTTTGATAATAAAGGAGGCCTTCTGGGGACTACTGAAATCACTTAGGTATGAAAGGAGGAGGTAATGCCTATCATGATAACGGAAGGGAGTGGGAGGAATATTAGCGTCTATTAAAAGGTTGTAGTGTGAGTGAATTTATTCCCGCCACTTTGCATTATTTTTCAAATTATCTGCCACTCTCTGACGTCATGATGACCTGATATAACCGGACACAATTTAGAGCAAGACCGGGTACATCCGGCAAGGGATTATGGGACAGGTGCGGATGTGATTGAGCAACCCTTGTTTCACTACACACTCTTAACGTAGGATTCCTATGTTGTTATTGATGCAACCGGACAGAAGTTATTGGATGATCTGATACAACCGGACACAATTTAGGGCAAGACCGGGTATATCCGGCAAGGGATTATGGGATGTTTATAGTGACTCGGCATTTTTATCGGATTAGTACATAAATACATTAGATTATTTCGAATTTACTACATATTAACGTTGAAATTTCGTGAAAAATACGGAAAAAACTGCTACCTTTTGTCGGAAAGTGGTCCGGTTGAGTGTCAGCGAGTGAATCGATTTTCGCGATTTTTAGATATTTTACATCCGGGATTTGTGCGGTCCTGTAGTTGTCAACTTTTTGACATGTCGTCGCGTAGTTTTTGAGGAGATACTGGACATACAAACAAACATACAAACAGACAACTGCCCTTTATATAAGAGACTAGCGGGGCTACCCGGCGTTGCTCGGGGTCATAAAACATATACTTGAAGAAAGATCGTGTGTGTAACATCTTTATATTCAAACTTCTATGTCCCCCCTCTCTCTATAGCCGTCTGTTTATCTTTCTACCTTTCTCTTCCCTGGTCGCCCCATTTCACTGCTACTTTCTAATTTTGCTTTTGCGAAAGCTGTTTCTTCCCCACCATTTCTCCTATGTTGCCCAGGGCAATAGTATGACATATTTCTATAAAAAGTAACACCTCTATCTGCGCCTTCTATATAGGTACTTATCTCCGCCCCGATGTTCGTACTATATACGTATCTATCATCACCCCGGTGCGCATACTATATACGTACCTATCGCCGCCCCAGTGCACATACTATATACGTACCTAACTCCACCCCAGTGCAGATACTATTAAAGTACCTATCGCCGCCCCGGTGCGAATGCTAAATAGTACCTATCGTTGCCCCGGTGTGAATGCTAAATACATACCTATTGCACCCCGGTGTGCATGCTACATAAGTACCTATCGCTGCCCTAGTACGAATAATTAATATGTACACATTGCCGCTTTGGTACGAATGCTAAATACGTAGCTATCGCTGCTTTGGTGCGAATGCTAAATACGTACCTATTGCACCCCGGTGTGCATGCTACATAAGTACCTATCGCTGCCCTAGTACGAATAATTAATATGTACACATTGCCGCTTTGGTACGAATGCTAAATACGTACCTATCGCTGCTTTGGTGCGAATGCTAAATACGTACCTATAGCCGCCCTGGTGCGAATGCTAAATACGTACCTATAGCCGCCACGGTGCGAATGCTAAACACGTACCTATCACCACCACGGGGCGAATGCGAAATACATACCTTTCGCCGTTCCGGTGCACGTGCTATATACGTACCTATCGCCGCCCCGGGTGCGCGTGCTATATATGTACTGATCGCCGCCACAGAGCGCATGCTATGTACGTACTTATTGCTGCCCATGTGTACATGCTATATACATAGCTATCGCCGCCCCAATGTGGAAGCTAAATACGTACATATCGCCGATCCGGTGCGAATGCTAAATACATACCTATCGCCGCCCCGGTGTGAATTCTAAATACGTGCCTATCGCCGCCCCGGTGTGAATACTAAATACGTTCCTATCGTCACCCCGGTGCGGAAGCTAAATACGTACCTATCGCCGCCCCGGTGTGAATGCTAAATACGTAATTATCGCCGCCCCGGTATGAATCTTAAATACGTACCTTTCTGCCTCCCCGGTGCGCGTGCTATATACGTAACTATCGCCACCCCGGTGCGCGTGCTATATATGAACCGATCGCTGCCCCAGTGCACATGCTAAATACTTACCTATCACTGCCCTGGTGCGCATACTATATACGTACTTATTGCCGCCCATGTGCACATGCTATATAAGTACCTATCGCCACTGCTGAATGCTAAATAAGTACCTATCGCCGCCCCGGTGTGGAAGCTAAATACATACATATCGCCGCCCCGTTGTGAATGCTACATACGTACCTATCGCCGCCCCGGTGCAAATGCTAAATACGTCACTATCACCGGCCTGATGTGAATGCTAAATATGTTCCTATCGCCGCTCCGGTGCGCGTGATAAATACGTACCTATTGTCGCCCTGGTGTGCGTGCTATATACGTACTGATAGCCGCCCCAGAGCGCATGCTAAATATATACCTATAACCGCCCTGGTGCGCATTCTATATACATACTTACTGCCATCCCTGTGCACATGCTATATAGTACCTATCGCCACCTCTATGCACTACTATACACGTACCTATTGCCACCCTGGTGCACATACTATATATATACCTATCGCCGGCCCGGTGCGCATACTATAGTCGTTTCTATCGCCGCCCTGGTGCGCGTGCTATATATGAACCGATCGCTGCCCCAGTGCACATGCTAAATACATACCTATCACTGCCCCGGTGCGCATACTATATACGTACTTATTGCCGCCCATGTGCACATGCTATATAAGTACCTATCGCCACCGCTGAATGCTAAATAAGTACCTATCGCCGCCCCGGTGTGGAAGCTAATTACATACATATCGCCGCCCCGTTGTGAATGCTACATACGTACCTATCGCCGCCCCGGTGCAAATGCTAAATACGTCACTATCGCCGGCCTGATGTGAATGCTAAATATGTTCCTATCGCCGCTCCAGTGCGCGTGATAAATACGTACCTATCGTCGCCCTGGTGTGCGTGCTATATAGTACTGATAGCCGCCCCAGAGCGCATGCTAAATATATACCTATAACCGCCCTGGTGCGCATTCTATATACATACTTACTGCCATCCCTGTGCACATGCTATATAGTACCTATCGCCACCTCTATGCACTACTATACACGTACCTATTGCCACCCTGGTGCACATACTATATATATACCTATCGCCGGCCTGGTGCGCATACTATATTCGTATCTATCCTCACCCCGGTGTGCATACTATATATTTTCCTACGAAATATTTTAAGTTAAAAAAACAAAAAACTTTCGCCCGACCCCTAAAAAGTTTGGCCCGACCCCTACAATTTTCCTCGACCCCTAATATCTCAAGCCGCACCCTCCAATTTTGTTTTACTCTCCCCCAACTCTGAGAAATATTTTGACTTCAAAACAAAAAAAAAATTGAAAATAAACTAAACTGACCCCTAAAAAGTTCGGCCTGACCCCTAAAATTTTCCCCAACCCCTCAACCTCTCCAGCCCCCTTATTTTTAACTCAACCCCAACCATGAGAAACAGTTTGAGTTCAAAACAACACAAAAAACAATCAAATTTGGCCTGACCCCTAAAAAGTTCGGTCTAACCAATAAAATTTTCCCCGACTCCTCATTCTCATCAAGCCCCCTAATTTTTAAATCCCCTCTCAACCCTAAGAAATATTTTGAATTCAAAACAAAAAAAAACAAAAAATTGGGCCTGACCCCTTAAAAGTTCGGCCTGACCCCTAAAATTTTCCCCGACCCCTCAATCTCTCCAGCCCCCTAATTTTTCACTCTTCCCCAACCCTGAGAAATATTTTGAGTTCAAAACAAAAAAATGTTATTTAACATGTATACAAATATTAGTGAAAACAATGGCGGAGCATAATTATTTCTCTTTTTACTTTACTTATTCAGACGTTATTTAATATGTATACACATATTAGTGAAAACAATGGCGGTGCATAATTATTTTTCTTCTTACTTTACTTATTGAAACGTTATTTAATATGTATACAAATATTATTGAAAACAATGGCGGAGCATAATTATTTTTCTTCTTACTTTACTTATTGAGACGTTATTTAATATGTATACAAATATTAGTGAAAACAGCGGTGGAGCATAAGTATTTCCCTTTGTACTTTACTTATTGAAACGTTATTTAATATGTATACAAATATTAGTGAAAACAGCGGCGGAGCATAATTATTTCTCTTCTTACTTTACTTATTGAGACGTTAATAATATGTATACAAATATTAGTGAAAACAATGGCGGAGCATAATTATTTCTCTTCTTACTTTACTTATTGAGACGTTATGTAATATGTATACAAATATTAGTGAAAACAGCGGTGGAGCATAATTATTTCTCTTCTTACTTTACTTATTGAGACGTTATTTAACATGTATACAAATATTAGTGAAAACAATGGCGGAGCATAATTATTTGTCTTCTTACTTTACTTATTGAGACGTTATTTAATATGTATACAAATATTAGTGAAAACAGCGGCGGAGCATAATTATTTCTCTTCTTACTTTACTTATTGAGACGTTAATAATATGTATACAAATATTAGTGAAAACAATGGCGGAGCATAATTATTTCTCTTCTTACTTTACTTATTGAGACGTTATGTAATATGTATACAAATAGTAGTGAAAACAGTGGTGGAGCATAATTATTTTTTTTCTTACTTAACTTATTGAGACGTTATTTAATATGTATACAAATATTAGTGAAAACATTGGCGGAGCATAAGTATTTCTCTTCTTACTTTACTTATTGAGACGTTATTTAATATGTATACAAATATTAGTGAAAACAGCGGTGGAGCATAAGTATTTCTCTTCTTACTTTACTTATTGAGACGTTATTTAGTATGTATACAAATATTAGTGAAAACAATGGCGGAGCATAATTATTTGTCTTCTTACTTTACTTATTGAGACGTTATTTAACATGTATACAAATATTAATGAAAACAGCGGTGGAGCATAATTATTTGTCTTCTTACTTTACTTATTGAGACGTTATTTAACATGTATACAAATATTAGTGAAAACAATGGCGGAGCATAATTATTTCTCTTCTTACTTTACTTATTGAGACGTTATTTAGTATGTATACAAATATTAGTGAAAACAGCGGTGGAGCATAATTATTTCTCTTCTTACTGTATATATTGAGACGTTATTTTACATGTATACAAATATAAGTGAAAACAATGGCGGAGCATAATTAGTTTTTCCTTTAATTTTACTGATTGAGACGTTATTTAACATGTATACAAATATAAGTGAAAACAATGGCGGAGCATAATTATTTCTCTTCTTACTTTATTTATTTAGACGTTATTTAATATGTATACAAATATTAGTGAAAACAATGGCGGAGCATAATTTTTCTCTTCTTACTTTACTTATTTAGACGTTATTTAATATGTATACAAATATTAGTGAAAACAATGGCGGAGCATAATTTTTCTCTTCTTACTTTACTTATTTAGACGTTATTTAACATGTATACAAATATTAGTGAAAACAATGGCGGAGCATAATTTTTCTCTTCTTACTTTACTTATTTAGACGTTATTTAATATGTATACAAATATTAGTGAAAACAATGGTGGTGCATAATTATTTATTACTTTAGTTTTACTGATAATACACTAACTTCACACCTCTCAAAAAGGAGGAGGTAATACCTGGGAGGATGGTATCATGTCAACAGAAGAAATGCGGTTAGTATAAGCAACTCTTGCTTCACTATAAACTCATGTTCAAAAAAGTGCCGTTATTGATTAAACAACACTTGCGTCACTATAAACGCATGTTTCAAAAAATGCCGTTAGTAGTTAAGCAACCCTTGCTTAACTATAAACTCATGTTCAAAAAAGTTCCGTTAGCGATTTCCTCTGACGTTATTTCCTGTTAAAAGCGTGACGATGATAGCATTGTTTTTTTCTCAAATTAGTAATAAACAACGTCGAAAAGTGATGGAAAAAGCCCCCCCCCCCCCCGAAGAGTCAATTTTTTTTTCCGACACTCCCCCCTCTCCAAATTTCGCCTGACGCGCCGCTTCCCCAAATTTGGCGAATGCCGACCCCCCCCCCCTTAATTTGACCTGAAGCAGTCACACCGCCGCACTATCTCCACAACTCTCAAAAAGGAGGAGGTAATGCATAGGAGGGTGGTATCATAACAACAGAACGGGCGTAGGGGAGGAAGGGAAGGTAGAAAGGGTGGGAGTGAGAGGGAAAGAAGAGTTTTAGTGTGAGGGATTTTCTTCCCTACACTCTTTTCCTCTGACGTCATTTCCTGTTAAAAGCGTGACTTTGCATATTTCTAAAATTATACACGATAGCATTGTTTTTTCTCAAATTAGTACTAAACAACGTTGAAAATCGAGGAAAAAGGCAACCCCCCATTGGAGAAAAGTGCTCAGTCGACCCCCGAAGAGGCAATTTTTTTTTTCTGGTTCTGAGATGATAGGGCGCCTCTAGCAATAAACTTACTCCTCCCCAAAGAGGGGAGGCAAAGCCTGGGAGTGTGGACCTTCTAGAACTGCACAGGACAAACCCATAGACCGACGGAATGAAGCCCCGAAGGCCAAGACGATACCAGTCTATGGGGTGCAGTATCCATCGAAACAGATACACTTTGATGTTAGCTAAAAGAAGTGAATTAATGTCATTTTCGGTAATGGCGTATGAAAGCTATGTTGAATTAGAGAAAAACGGCCTAGGGGAGTCTAAAATTCATTCTTGATATTCAAAAGTTATATAAGAATTTGTTAAATAGTATTATACAATGTTTGTTGAAAGAAAATCCTAGTTATTAATACTTGTTAATTTAATAATGTAATTTAAACAGTGTCTAGTGGATAGACCGCTGTTCAGGTGTAGATTGGTTATAAATACTCCAGTAAATCGACTCAAATGTTGTAATTTCTTCCGCCTTTTGGCGAAGATCAAAGTGTAGTATCTGTTCCGATGGATACTGCACCCCATAGACTGGTATTGTCTTGGCCTCCGGGGCTTGATTTACGCCGGTCTATGGGATTGTCCTGTGCAGTTCTAGGAGGTCCACCCTCCCAGGCTTTGCCTCCCCTCTTTGGGGAGGAGTAAGTTTATTGCTTACTGTCTGAGGCGCCCCTACCGGGGAATGCCGACGGGGCTGCCCAGGCAATTTTTAAATGGCCAGAGTGCTCACCTCTCGAGCGCTGGCTTTTAACCCCACTTTCTCGACCCAATCTGTGGTCACATCCTACTTGTGGGAGTAGGATAAAACTGGCCTTGTGCCTAACTCCTGAGGTGGAGTAAATACCTTGTAATTTCTTCCGCCTTTTGGCGAAGATCAAAGTGTAGTATCTGTTCCGATGGATACTGCACCCCATAGACTGGTATTGTCTTGGCCTCCGGGGCTTGATTTACGCCGGTCTATGGGATTGTCCTGTGCAGTTCTAGGAGGTCCACCCTCCCAGGCTTCGCCTCCCCTCTTTGGGGAGGAGTAAGTTTATTGCTTACTGTCTGAGGCGCCCCTACCGGGGAATGCCGACGGGGCTGCCCAGGCAATTTTTAAATGGCCAGAGTGCTCACCTCTCGAGCGCTGGCTTTTAACCCCACTTTCTCGACCCAATCTGTGGTCACATCTTACTTGTGGGAGTAAGATAAAACTGGCCTTGTGCCTAACTCCTGAGGTGGAGTAAATACCTTGTAATTTCTTCCGCCTTTTGGCGAAGATCAAAGTGTAGTATCTGTTCCGATGGATACTGCACCCCATAGACTGGTATTGTCTTGGCCTCCGGGGCTTGATTTACGCCGGTCTATTGGATTGTCCTGTGCAGTTCTAGGAGGTCCACCCTCCCAGGCTTCGCCTCCCCTCTTTGGGGAGGAGTAAGTTTATTGCTTACTGTCTGAGGCGCCCCTACCGGGGAATGCCGACGGGGCTGCCCAGGCAATTTTTAAATGGCCAGAGTGCTCACCTCTCGAGCGCTGGCTTTTAACCCCACTTTCTCGACCCAATCTGTGGTCACATCTTACTTGTGGGAGTAGGATAAAACTGGCCTTGTGCCTAACTCCTGAGGTGGAGTAAATACCTTGTAATTTCTTCCGCCTTTTGGCGAAGATCAAAGTGTAGTATCTGTTCCGATGGATACTGCACCCCATAGACTGGTATTGTCTTGGCCTCCGGGGCTTGATTTACGCCGGTCTATGGGATTGTCCTGTGCAGTTCTAGGAGGTCCACCCTCCCAGGCTTCGCCTCCCCTCTTTGGGGAGGAGTAAGTTTATTGCTTACTGTCTGAGGCGCCCCTACCGGGGAATGCCGACGGGGCTGCCCAGGCAATTTTTAAATGGCCAGAGTGCTCACCTCTCGAGCGCTGGCTTTTAACCCCACTTTCTCGACCCAATCTGTGGTCACATCTTACTTGTGGGAGTAGGATAAAACTGGCCTTGTGCCTAACTCCTGGGGAGGAGTAAATACCGTAACCTTCCCCCTGGATGTCGGGGGCATCTCCCGAGACGGCCGCGCGTCGTCAGAATTGCTCACTGGCAATATCGGGCATGCCGTCGGCATCCTCACTGACAAAGACTTTAGGCCGCTGATTGACACTGACTAGTGCAATGGCTACGACCTTGAAACTAGGAAGCTTGAACGCGAGAGGCTTGAGATCCTTAAGCAAAGCAGCCCGCATACTGGGGGATCTCAAGGCTTTTGAATTAGATGTGGCTGCGGTACAGGAAACTCACTATGTTTCGATGGACGATCATCGACTGCTGTCGGAACATTTCGATGTTTTTTCAGCATTTGGTGACCGTTCTGCTCGGGGAGTTTCGCTGTTAGTTAGACGCACTCTGTTAGCAAGGGTAAACGTTGTTCACGCGGATGCTGATGGCAGACTGGTCGTGGCTGATGTTGCCGTGAATAGTGCCATGTTTCGAATCGTCGCGGTTTATGCGCCCAATTCCATTCGTGAGAGGGTTTCATTTTTCCGAGGGTTGGAGGGGTTTCTCGGTGGTTCGGAGCGGCTAATCCTAGTGGGAGATTGGAATGCCATCCTTGATCCCAGGATAGATAAGGTGGGGGGACCTAGTGGGTCGGATAGGTGTGAGACAAGTCTGTCTGATCTGATGGCACAATGCGATCTGGTCGACAGATTTCGTATCGATCACCCAGGGCGGGAGATGTGGACGTGGCTCGCTAGCGGCACTTTCCTTTCAAGTACTTACTTGGATAGATTGCTAATTAGAAGAGGCAACGTAGATTATATCTCTTGTCCCACGTTCCACTGGTTAGGCCATTCTGACCACAAGCTACTTGTGGCCAGTCTGGAGTTAGGCCCTAAGACACACAAGGTAGCTAGCTACTGGAAGTTAAATACCTCCTTACTGGAGATACGTGACTTCCGGGAGCAGCTATCTCTTAACTTTCAAAAGGGATTAGTGGGGGCGGTAACCGGGAGTAAGTGGTGGGTTAACGCCAAAGTTGGCATTAGGCGCTTTTCTGTTCAATATAGCCAACGCCTCGCCTTAAATAAGGCAGAAACAGAAAAGCGTTTAGAAACTAAGCTGGCCCGGGCGGTGGCTGGGGGGGATTCCCTAGGCATAGAACTAGCTAAGGGGGACCTGAAACGTGCGGCTAACGTGCGGTATGAAGGTCAAGTAGTTAGAGCTAGGCTAGATAGAGTGTCCAACGAAGCCGTGAATGTGGACGCGCAAGAGCGTAGAACTCCACTTCGTCGCAGCTCGGTCGGTCTCATTCGTCAAGTCAAACACCCGGAAGGACACACCCTTGTGTCGGCTCGGGAGATTTGCCGGGGATTTCGTGAGCATTTCATGGAACGGTTCACCCAACTGCCCGGACTCCGCGTCGAGGAGTTTGGCAGCTATTTAGCTGGCTCGCCCCGCCTGGAGGCGGCCCGAGCGGCTAGCTGTGATGGGCGCGTTACAGAGTGTGAGGTCTTGGCTGCACTGAAGCAGGTCGGCTACGACAAATCGCCGGGACTCGATGGTTTGCCCTATGAATTGTTCTTGAGGCTGTCGCACATCTTCGTACCTATTCTGGTCAATGTTTTCAATCACTGGTTTGAACAGGGTTCCATCCCCGGTCAAGTCACCAAGGGAGTGATCACATTGCTTCAGAAAAAGGGCCAAGATGGTGGGGAATTAGACGATTACAGGCCCATAACTCTGCTAAACACAGATTTAAAGATTTTGGCCAAAGTTCTTGCAAATCGGTTGCAGCTTGTTATCGCTGAGTTGGTCGAACCTGATCAGAATTATGCTGTGAAGGGGAGATCGATTCA
The DNA here is from genome assembly GCA_963556195.1 of Sepiola atlantica. Lineage (NCBI taxonomy): Eukaryota > Metazoa > Mollusca > Cephalopoda > Sepiida > Sepiolidae > Sepiola > Sepiola atlantica. Next base: position 175,793,475 of record OY744518.1, read on the forward strand.
AAACAACTTGCATCTGATGCGCACGATCATAGAGGGATTAGAAGACGACACCGAAGCCGCGCTGATCAATTTAGATCAGTCCAAAGCTTTTGACAGGGTCGACCATCGGTTCCTGGGATCTGTTTTAGAGGCCTCCGGTTTTACACCGGACTTCCGCAGATGGATCTCCATTTTGTATCGCGGGCCGACGGCAGTGGTGCAAGTGAATGGAATGCGATCGGAGTCTTTTGCCGTCTCTCGGTCGGTACGTCAGGGATGTCCGCTGTCTCCCCTGCTTTACGTCCTTGCCTTGGAGCCTTTTCTCCGCAGGCTTAGGATCGGGGAGCCTGGACTGGCCCTACGCGGTATTGCTCTTCCTGGCGGTGCGCGAGCCAGGGTATCCGCGTATGCCGATGATGTCACCGTGTTTGTGTCGTGCTTTCGAGACATTCTCGCGGTGACTAAGGCACTCAGAAGGTACGAAAAAGTGACAGGGGCCAAAGTCAACCTTAGCAAATCCAATGGCCTAAGGTTGGCTGCCTGGAGTGGCGCGGCTGCGCTCCCGGGCCTTTTCAACTGGACTGACGGCCCGGTTCGGATCCTCGGCGTATGGTTCGGACCCGGTCTCCAGCTTGATAAGAACTGGTCGGAAGTACAGTCTAAGGTCGAAGCGTCTGTAAGGATTTGGCTTCGAAGGGGGCTTTCCCTTAAAGGTCGGGCTGAGGCGTGCGTCACGTACGTCTTTCCGCTCATCCTTTACCGATTGGCTGTACTACCTCTGCCTGCGGACCGCCGAGCGGTTTTAACGCGTCTCCTTTTCTCGCTTTTGTGGGCAAAGGGGAAGCCGCTAGTCCGTAGACAGGTCTGTACTCAACGTCCTGATGTGGGAGGCTTGGGAATGCCCGACTTGGCGAGCCATTTGTATGCCGAGCGGTTATCATTCCTGAGCCGAACCTTGACAGAGGAGTCTGCGTGGGGCCCTGCGGTTGGAAGCGCTTTTCCTAACCTCATCCCTGACCACTTGGCCGAATGCCGACGTAAGCCAAGGAGTCAATCGCAGTTCTTCAACGAATGCCGAGCTGCGCTCAGAGTGCTGCCGGGGTCCAGTGACCTCGCCCGGTCTAGAAGGACATTCTATCGGGAGTTAGTGGTGGGGACCGCTTCGGATCCTCTTGGGGAGCGACTTGGATTGTCGGAGGAGGAGGCTCGCTCTCAGTGGAATTGGGCGCCAGGCAGGAGCTATCTCAATAATTCTGAGTTCTCTCTGACCTGGCGATTGGTTCGAAATGTGTTACCCCTCAATGACATACGATTCAAAATTGGTATGGCTATCAGCCCCTTTTGCCCACGTTGCGAGGAAGATGAAATTGAAACGGCGGAACATGCCTTTTTCACCTGCTCCAAACTTCGTGAATTTTGGACGTATGTCGGCGAGGTGACGGCTCGCATCACCCCCGATCGGGTGACGTGCTTGGATTTAGCATCCGTTGTCTTCAACATGGACCCCTTGTGGCCCAGGGAGAAACGTATGGTTTTGCTCGCGATCTTAGCCGTAGCTAGACTCGTGGTGTATACTTCTCGCTTAGAGATAGGGCGTGGGGGGGTGCCGCCTTCTTATTATGATTTGATTTCGTATTTTAAACACCAGCTTAAAATCAAAATCAAATCTGATAGAAGGAGGTTGCCTTCTTCACTTTTCAAAAGTAGGTGGATACACACCGCTAGTTTATGCGTGTTCACGCGGAATAGATTCGAGTTCGTGTTCCCTGCCTAGGCATGGCACACAGCGACCTTAAAGCATCTTTGTCGAAAAACAAAAATCCCCTTAAAAACTGACCAGTAAATTTTGGGCGCAGTCCCTATTAGCTAGTAGCGTAAATGAGCTCTTTGCCCCCAGCTTTATTTTAGGTGTCAGAACTCCTTCAGGATGCCCGCTCCCTAATTTATTTTATATCCCCGACCCGCCATAATAGTTCTTATCCTGAAGGACACCGCACATCCCGACAAACCCATCCCTCCATTTCTTTTGCCCCCATAGAAACGCCCACTCCCAATTAGGAGCTTACTCTCTTGCTTTCGGTCTGTACCAGAAGACAGCGAGCAGCTCATACTCTAGATAGGATGGGGGGTACCTTACTAACACACCTTAATTAGCATTTTCTTTGGTTCTTTATTTTTATCATCACTTTTATTTTTATTTATTTTTGGGGGATTATTTAAGGCTTAGTTTTTTGTTCTCCCACTCCCATCATCACACATGTAAATATCTATTGTAAATAAAATTCATTGAAACACCTGGGGATATTTTAAGTAGCTTAAGTCCATAGAGTGAATGTGGTATTGTGGTGACTGAAACTAGTTTTTAGGGTATTCATAGACCAAGTGGACGACCCCCGACCCCCATCTTCCCCCCCATACCCCTTTTTGGCCTTGTGCCACATCTGATTATTTATGTACAAATTTTTGGATAAATAAATTGTAATTTCTTCCGCCTTTTGGCGAAGATCAAAGTGTAGTATCTGTTCCGATGGATACTGCACCCCATAGACTGGTATTGTCTTGGCCTCCGGGGCTTGATTTACGCCGGTCTATTGGATTGTCCTGTGCAGTTCTAGGAGGTCCACCCTCCCAGGCTTCGCCTCCCCTCTTTGGGGAGGAGTAAGTTTATTGCTTACTGTCTGAGGCGCCCCTACCGGGGAATGCCGACGGGGCTGCCCAGGCAATTTTTAAATGGCCAGAGTGCTCACCTCTCGAGCGCTGGCTTTTAACCCCACTTTCTCGACCCAATCTGTGGTCACATCTTACTTGTGGGAGTAGGATAAAACTGGCCTTGTGCCTAACTCCTGAGGTGGAGTAAATACCTTGTAATTTCTTCCGCCTTTTGGCGAAGATCAAAGTGTAGTATCTGTTCCGATGGATACTGCACCCCATAGACTGGTATTGTCTTGGCCTCCGGGGCTTGATTTACGCCGGTCTATGGGATTGTCCTGTGCAGTTCTAGGAGGTCCACCCTCCCAGGCTTCGCCTCCCCTCTTTGGGGAGGAGTAAGTTTATTGCTTACTGTCTGAGGCGCCCCTACCGGGGAATGCCGACGGGGCTGCCCAGGCAATTTTTAAATGGCCAGAGTGCTCACCTCTCGAGCGCTGGCTTTTAACCCCACTTTCTCGACCCAATCTGTGGTCACATCTTACTTGTGGGAGTAGGATAAAACTGGCCTTGCGCCTAACTCCTGAGGTGGAGTAAATACCTTGAATATCAAAGTGTAGTATCTGTTCCGATGGATACTGCACCCCATAGACTGGTATTGTCTTGGCCTCCGGGGCTTGATTTACGCCGGTCTATGGGATTGTCCTGTGCAGTTCTAGGAGGTCCACCCTCCCAGGCTTCGCCTCCCCTCTTTGAGGAGGAGTAAGTTTATTGCTTACTGTCTGAGGCGCCCCTACCGGGGAATGCCGACGGGGCTGCCCAGGCAATTTTTAAATGGCCAGAGTGCTCACCTCTCGAGCGCTGGCTTTTAACCCCACTTTCTCGACCCAATCTGTGGTCACATCTTACTTGTGGGAGTAGGATAAAACTGGCCTTGTGCCTAACTCCTGAGGTGGAGTAAATACCTTGTAATTTCTTCCGCCTTTTGGCGAAGATCAAAGTGTAGTATCTGTTCCGATGGATACTGCACCCCATAGACTGGTATTGTCTTGGCCTCCGGGGCTTGATTTACGCCGGTCTATGGGATTGTCCTGTGCAGTTCTAGGAGGTCCACCCTCCCAGGCTCCGCCTCCCCTCTTTGGGGAGGAGTAAGTTTATTGCTTACTGTCTGAGGCGCCCCTACCGGGGAATGCCGACGGGGCTGCCCAGGCAATTTTTAAATGGCCAGAGTGCTCACCTCTCGAGCGCTGGCTTTTAACCCCACTTTCTCGACCCAATCTGTGGTCACATCTTACTTGTGGGAGTAGGATAAAACTGGCCTTGTGCCTAACTCCTGAGGTGGAGTAAATACCTTGTAATTTCTTCCGCCTTTTGGCGAAGATCAAAGTGTAGTATCTGTTCCGATGGATACTGCACCCCATAGACTGGTATTGTCTTGGCCTCCGGGGCTTGATTTACGCCGGTCTATGGGATTGTCCTGTGCAGTTCTAGGAGGTCCACCCTCCCAGGCTTCGCCTCCCCTCTTTGGGGAGGAGTAAGTTTATTGCTTACTGTCTGAGGCGCCCCTACCGGGGAATGCCGACGGGGCTGCCCAGGCAATTTTTAAATGGCCAGAGTGCTCACCTCTCGAGCGCTGGCTTTTAACCCCACTTTCTCGACCCAATCTGTGGTCACATCTTACTTGTGGGAGTAGGATAAAACTGGCCTTGTGCCTAACTCCTGAGGTGGAGTAAATACCTTGTAATTTCTTCCGCCTTTTGGCGAAGATCAAAGTGTAGTATCTGTTCCGATGGATACTGCACCCCATAGACTGGTATTGTCTTGGCCTCCGGGGCTTGATTTACGCCGGTCTATGGGATTGTCCTGTGCAGTTCTAGGAGGTCCACCCTCCCAGGCTTCGCCTCCCCTCTTTGGGGAGGAGTAAGTTTATTGCTTACTGTCTGAGGCGCCCCTACCGGGGAATGCCGACGGGGCTGCCCAGGCAATTTTTAAATGGCCAGAGTGCTCACCTCTCGAGCGCTGGCTTTTAACCCCACTTTCTCGACCCAATCTGTGGTCACATCTTACTTGTGGGGGTAGGATAAAACTGGCCTTGTGCCTAACTCCTGAGGTGGAGTAAATACCTTGTAATTTCTTCCGCCTTTTGGCGAAGATCAAAGTGTAGTATCTGTTCCGATGGATACTGCACCCCATAGACTGGTATTGTCTTGGCCTCCGGGGCTTGATTTACGCCGGTCTATGGGATTGTCCTGTGCAGTTCTAGGAGGTCCACCCTCCCAGGCTTCGCCTCCCCTCTTTGGGGAGGAGTAAGTTTATTGCTTACTGTCTGAGGCGCCCCTACCGGGGAATGCCGACGGGGCTGCCCAGGCAATTTTTAAATGGCCAGAGTGCTCACCTCTCGAGCGCTGGCTTTTAACCCCACTTTCTCGACCCAATCTGTGGTCACATCTTACTTGTGGGAGTAGGATAAAACTGGCCTTGTGCCTAACTCCTGAGGTGGAGTAAATACCTTGTAATTTCTTCCGCCTTTTGGCGAAGATCAAAGTGTAGTATCTGTTCCGATGGATACTGCACCCCATAGACTGGTATTGTCTTGGCCTCCGGGGCTTGATTTACGCCGGTCTATGGGATTGTCCTGTGCAGTTCTAGGAGGTCCACCCTCCCAGGCTTCGCCTCCCCTCTTTGGGGAGGAGTAAGTTTATTGCTTACTGTCTGAGGCGCCCCTACCGGGGAATGCCGACGGGGCTGCCCAGGCAATTTTTAAATGGCCAGAGTGCTCACCTCTCGAGCGCTGGCTTTTAACCCCACTTTCTCGACCCAATCTGTGGTCACATCTTACTTGTGGGAGTAGGATAAAACTGGCCTTGTGCCTAACTCCTGAGGTGGAGTAAATACCTTGTAATTTCTTCCGCCTTTTGGCGAAGATCAAAGTGTAGTATCTGTTCCGATGGATACTGCACCCCATAGACTGGTATTGTCTTGCCCTCCGGGGCTTGATTTACGCCGGTCTATGGGATTGTCCTGTGCAGTTCTAGGAGGTCCACCCTCCCAGGCTTCGCCTCCCCTCTTTGGGGAGGAGTAAGTTTATTGCTTACTGTCTGAGGCGCCCCTACCGGGGAATGCCGACGGGGCTGCCCAGGCAATTTTTAAATGGCCAGAGTGCTCACCTCTCGAGCGCTGGCTTTTAACCCCACTTTCTCGACCCAATCTGTGGTCACATCTTACTTGTGGGAGTAGGATAAAACTGGCCTTGTGCCTAACTCCTGAGGTGGAGTAAATACCTTGTAATTTCTTCCGCCTTTTGGCGAAGATCAAAGTGTAGTATCTGTTCCGATGGATACTGCACCCCATAGACTGGTATTGTCTTGGCCTCCGGGGCTTGATTTACGCCGGTCTATGGGATTGTCCTGTGCAGTTCTAGGAGGTCCACCCTCCCAGGCTTCGCCTCCCCTCTTTGGGGAGGAGTAAGTTTATTGCTTACTGTCTGAGGCGCCCCTACCGGGGAATGCCGACGGGGCTGCCCAGGCAATTTTTAAATGGCCAGAGTGCTCACCTCTCGAGCGCTGGCTTTTAACCCCACTTTCTCGACCCAATCTGTGGTCACATCTTACTTGTGGGAGTAGGATAAAACTGGCCTTGTGCCTAACTCCTGAGGTGGAGTAAATACCTTGTAATTTCTTCCGCCTTTTGGCGAAGATCAAAGTGTAGTATCTGTTCCGATGGATACTGCACCCCATAGACTGGTATTGTCTTGGCCTCCGGGGCTTGATTTACGCCGGTCTATGGGATTGTCCTGTGCAGTTCTAGGAGGTCCACCCTCCCAGGCTTCGCCTCCCCTCTTTGGGGAGGAGTAAGTTTATTGCTTACTGTCTGAGGCGCCCCTACCGGGGAATGCCGACGGGGCTACCCAGGCAATTTTTAAATGGCCAGAGTGCTCACCTCTCGAGCGCTGGCTTTTAACCCCACTTTCTCGACCCAATCTGTGGTCACATCTTACTTGTGGGAGTAGGATAAAACTGGCCTTGTGCCTAACTCCTGAGGTGGAGTAAATACCTTGTAATTTCTTCCGCCTTTTGGCGAAGATCAAAGTGTAGTATCTGTTCCGATGGATACTGCACCCCATAGACTGGTATTGTCTTGGCCTCCGGGGCTTGATTTACGCCGGTCTATGGGATTGTCCTGTGCAGTTCTAGGAGGTCCACCCTCCCAGGCTTCGCCTCCCCTCTTTGGGGAGGAGTAAGTTTATTGCTTACTGTCTGAGGCGCCCCTACCGGGGAATGCCGACGGGGCTGCCCAGGCAATTTTTAAATGGCCAGAGTGCTCACCTCTCGAGCGCTGGCTTTTAACCCCACTTTCTCGACCCAATCTGTGGTCACATCCTACTTGTGGGAGTAGGATAAAACTGGCCTTGTGCCTAACTCCTGAGGTGGAGTAAATACCTTGTAATTTCTTCCGCCTTTTGGCGAAGATCAAAGTGTAGTATCTGTTCCGATGGATACTGCACCCCATAGACTGGTATTGTCTTGGCCTCCGGGGCTTGATTTACGCCGGTCTATGGGATTGTCCTGTGCAGTTCTAGGAGGTCCACCCTCCCAGGCTTCGCCTCCCCTCTTTGGGGAGGAGTAAGTTTATTGCTTACTGTCTGAGGCGCCCCTACCGGGGAATGCCGACGGGGCTGCCCAGGCAATTTTTAAATGGCCAGAGTGCTCACCTCTCGAGCGCTGGCTTTTAACCCCACTTTCTCGACCCAATCTGTGGTCACATCTTACTTGTGGGAGTAGGATAAAACTGGCCTTGTGCCTAACTCCTGAGGTGGAGTAAATACCTTGTAATTTCTTCCGCTTCGATGGCCTTTTGGCTAAGATCAAAGTGTAGTATCTGTTCTCAGTTACGACATTTTCGTCTTCCCAAAGACCAAGCGTCCCGCTACCGGGCCCGTTGGCTAGGTTTAAAGCGTTTTCTTGCCCCCTTGGGGCTTTTGTTACTTTTTTCCTCCCCCTTTTGGGGATTTTTTCTCTTTTTTTTTTTATATGATCTTTCTAGTTCCTCCCCCGTTGGGGAGGCAGCTCCCACTTGGTTTTAGAGCTAATTTCTCACTTTCCTCTATCTAGTTCCAGCTCCCACTTGGTTTTAGAGCTAAGTTTATTACTTTTTTCTTTCTTGTAGCCACTTTTTTGGCAATTAATATTAATTAATTCTTTTTTCAGAGTCTGACTGCTTGTCCCAACTTAAGCAGCCGGCAGGTTCGGGGAAGACTCACGTGCCTTTTGGCGACGGTCTCCCTGATTCCGAATCGGCGGGTTGTGGTCGGCAGACAGACACAGATTGAGATGGAGGCCACCGGGGTCTCAAAAGCCAGAGCTGTCTTGGCTAAAGACAGCGAGAGGGGTGTGGCCGCGAAGGGCGCCCCAGTTGCGAGTGTGAGTGCCGCGTCGAGCGACACTCCAGTCCGGTCGGGGGGAGACACGCTCGAGTGCTCCCCAGGAGGTGTTGCCCCGCAGGGCACCTCTGGAGCTTTGTTGGGGAGTGTCGTGCCGTGCGATACTCCAGTTCGGTCGGGGGGGAGACACGCTCGAGTGCTCCCCAGGAGGTGTTGCCTCGCAGGGCACCTCTGGAGCTTTGTTGGGGAGTGTCGTGCCGTGCGATACTCCAGTTCGGTCGGGGGGAGACACGCTCGAGTGCTCCCCAGGAGGTGTTGCCACGCAGGGCACCTCTTCATCGCGACGAGGGAGTGTCGCGTCGAGCAACAATCCATCGTTGTCGGATTTCCTTTTGGAAATGGAGACGCCAGCGGTTCCAAGAGTATTGGTGTCTCCGGAAGTTTTCTTCCAAGGGTATGATGATACCCCTTTTCATAAAAGTAAACTAACGAAAAGCCAGTCGTGGGACTTAAAGGTGGCGGAACAAAACTACCGCCCAGGTTTATTTGTAGGGTGCTCCTCAGGGGATGAAAGTCTATCAGGGGGAGAGGGCCCAAGTAAACCAGCTCACAGACCGGAAAGGAGGAAGGGGATCGCAGCTAATGAACCATGGCCAAGGCTGTCCAACTCTGGTTCGCGGATCCCCAATAAAAAGAAGATCGAGGTAACGGCTTCCGCTAAACCCACTGGTTCAGTGTGGGGGCCCAAACAGCAGAAGACTCCTGAACATTATAGGAGAGTGTTCGAGGAAAAATACAAGGAGTTCACTGAAGGAAACACAGTGAAGCTGCCTCCGGGAACGCTGGAAAAATTGAGGAAGAGGATCATCTCCTTCGTAACTTTGGACGCAAAGGCGAATGGGTTGGTAGGAGTCCTGAAGGAGAGAGTCATGGAAGCACTGGTGGGCTTGAAGATCCCAGCTTCCTATATCCTCAGGAAAAGCTTTGCAATGTGGGATGTGCTGCTCCCAACCCAGGAGGTAGCAGAAAAGCTAGCAATGGGCGGAGACGTAGTCTGGAAGGGCATGAAATTAAGACCCGAATATATGGAAAGGAGAAGCGCGTCAGTTTCGGTTCTCGGCGTCCCATGCTGCATCGACTCCGACCATCTGGGAGCGATAATGTCGCAGTATGGCGACGTCGAGGAGGTGGTGCCGACTCGCGGAATGCATGGTATTCTGACAGGAGAATACAGGCTGAAGATGAGGGTCAACCGGCAGGGGTTTCAGGCGATTCCAGCGCAGTTAAAATGCGAATCCTGGTCTATGTCGATCATCGTGGAGGGAAGAAGGCCACATTGCTGGCGCTGTCAGACGCCAGGGCATGTGGCAAAGGACTGCCCCCAAAGAATAACAGCAAAGCCCCCGGCGGCTGTTCCCCCAAAAGTGCCAGCCGTGTCGGCATCATCGTCAGCAGCCGTAGACAAGGAGTCCACAGAGAAGGGGAGGAAGCCCACCCCGACCCCTATACCAACCAAGGGGAGACCGATGCCTGCAGCTTTGAAGAGGAAGCTGACAGCCCTCTCATCAGAATCGGAGGAAGAGGGAAAGGAGGTGGAAGCAGCAATGGAGCCCCCCAAAAGAAAGGACCCAAAAGCTAAAAAAGTCCGGGAGTCAGCAAGAGAGGAGGAAAACATTAAATCTTTAGCCCCCTCCGAGTCAATGGAACAGGAAAATGTTCCTCTCAAGTTTTACACTCCCTTAAACAGCCCTCGGGATAGGTCCCCAGTGTCGGCGAGACAGAGGGAAGAGGAGGCTCCCATCCCAGTAGCGCCGCCGGCCTCTGAACCAGAAGGAGCTGCTGAGGGAGTCATGCCAGAAGTCGTTCCAGGAAGAAAGCAAGAGGTCATTCCAGAAGTCGTCCCGGTACCACCTCCTCCTACGCCAGTGAGACGGGAGAAGACTAGGAGGTTCCCCTTTCTGCCGGGGGTAAGGATCTGTGAGGCGGATTCATTACAGGTCCAATCAGACCTCAATGGAAGGCAGAGGCGATACATTAAGCAGCTGGAGAGCTTCACCCACGTAGGAGGAAAACAGGTGCAAGACCCCCGGAATTTTAAAAATGCACCCAAAATTATAACGTTTGTGAGGCAGGAAACCGGGAACGGGAGGGAGAAAGCATTATGGAGAATGCTTAGGGCGGCCAAGGACGCAATCCCGGAGCAACCCCTTATAGAAGAGGAGCACCCTTCATTTAAGGAAATTAAGTCCAAATGTAGTGGGAGGGTCCCCATTTATGTTCACCCCTCATTTTTTCGGGCTTTAAAATTAACTTTCCCCGTGGACGTGGGAGGTTTGGCACGAGACGGACGGATTTCGTCCGAACTGCTGACCGGCAGTCTCGGTCAGACCTTCGGCGTCCTCACTCCCGAGGACTTTAGCCCCGTGTGTGACACTAATTGATGGGGACCACAAATTTAAACTTGGCTTGTTGGAATGTGAGGGGCATGAGATCCCGAAGCAGGGCTGCTCGCGTGCTGAGGGATCTCGTGGCCCGTGAGGTAGATGTAGCTGCGATTGAAGAGACCCACTTCGATTCGTATGGGGATTGTGATGTGCTGACTGACGACTATGACGTCTACTCAGCATATGGCGATGCTCATAGTTGTGGCATCTCTTTGTTAGTGAGACGCACCCTGCCTGCGGCGGTGAGCGTTGTTCATGCGGATGCGGTGGGACGACTGGTCGTGGTCGATGTTGCCGTTGAAAACAGCAAGTTTCGGATCGTTGCGGTTTATGCGCCCAACATTGCTGGCGAGAGGGTTTCCTTTTTTCGACGGTTGGAGGCGTTCCTCAAGGGTCCGGAGCGAGTAGTTTTAATGGGGGACTGGAATGCCATCCTAGACCCCAAGATAGATAAGGTCGGTGGGAATAGAGGGTCGGCGAGGTGGGAAAGCAGTCTGTCTGACCTGATGGCCTCATGCGATCTTGTCGACAGATTTCGCGTTGATCACCCAGGGCGGGAGATGTGGACGTGGCATACTAGCGCGGCCTTCTGTCCGAGTACTTACTTGGACAGAATGTTAGTTAGAAGAGGCGACGTAGATTTCATATCTTGTCCCACGTTCACTTGGTTAGGACATTCGGACCATAAATTGGTTACGGCCCGGTTGAACTTAAGTGATAGGCCTAGGTTGGCTGGGTACTGGAAGTTTAATACCTCCTTACTGGAGATACGAGACTTCCGGGAACAGCTAACGTTACTACTCCAGCGGGGATTAGTGGGGGTGGTTATCGGGAGTAGGTACTGGGTTAAAACTAAGGCTCAGGTTAGAAACTTTTGTGTCCGCTACAGCCAGCGCCTCGCTCAAAATAGGGCTAGGACGCAAAAGCAAGTAGAGGATAAGATGACCCGGGCGGTGGCTGGGGGGGATCCCCTAGAGATAGCATTAATTACGGGGGACCTCAATCGCTTGGCTAGCGAGCGATATGAAGGTCAAGTAGTTAGAGCTAGATTAAAGAAAGTCTCTAACGAAGCCGTGAACGTTGACGCTGTTGAGCGTAAGGCTGCTTTACGTCGTGGTTCGGATGGGTACATTCGGAAGGTGAAAAACCTGGAAGGACATACCCTGGTATCGTCTCGTGAGATCTGTGAGGGGTTCCGTGAGCATTTGGAGGAACGCTTCACCCAACTGCCCAGACTCCGCGGCCAGGAGTTTGACAGCTATTTGGCTGACTCGCCCCGCCTCGAGGCGGCTCGAGCAGCTGGCTGTGATGGCAGGATTACGGAGGGCGAGATCGTTACTGCGTTGAAGCAGGTCGGCTTGAACAAATCTCCGGGACTCGATGGTCTGCCGTACGAAATGTATTTGAGGCTGTCGCCCATGTTTGTCCCAATTCTGAAGGATGTGTTTAACCACTGGTTTGTTCAGGAGTCAATCCCTGGACAGGTAACCAAAGGAGTGGTCACATTACTGAAGAAGAGGGACCAACCTGGTGGGGGAAATTTAGACGACTACAGGCCCATAACTCTGCTAAACACAGAGTTAAAGATTTTGGCCCGCGTTCTTGCGAACCGCCTGCAGGTTGTTATCGGTGATTTGATCAAGCCTGAGCAGAACTTTGCTGTGAAGGGGAGGTCGATTCAGAACAACTTGCATTTGATTCGCATGATCATAGAGGGGACAGAAGACGACGCTGAAGCCGCGCTGATCAATTTAGATCAGTCCAAGGCTTTCGATAGGGTCGACCATGGTTTCCTGAAAGCTGTTTTAGCGGCTGCCGGTTTTGGTCCGGACTTCCGCAGGTGGATCTCTATTCTGTATGACTCGCCGACGGCAGTGGTGCAAGTGAATGGAAAGAGGTCGGAATCGTTCGTTGTTTCTCGGTCGGTACGGCAGGGTTGTCCGCTGTCGCCCCTGCTCTACATCCTGGCGTTGGAACCCTTCCTTCGCAAATTAAGGGATGAGGCGACAACACCAGTCCTGCGCGGGATCGCTATCCCTCCTCGCAAAGCGCGAGTCAGGGTTTCCGCGTTTGCCGATGATGTCACCGTTTTCGTGTCGAGCCGTACTGACATTCGAACGGTGATTAAGGCGCTCGCTCGGTACGAAGAAGTGACAGGGGCCATAGTCAACCGCAGCAAGTCGAACGGCCTGCGGTTGGGTGCCTGGAGCGGAGAGACCGCTCTTCCAGGTGACTTCAGCTGGTCGGATGGCCCGGTTCGAATCCTCGGCGTGTGGTTCGGGCCGGGCCTCCAGCTGGAAAAGAACTGGTCGGAAGTACAGACAAAGGTCGAATCGTCGGTCCGGGCTTGGATTCGAAGGAAGCTTTCCTTAAAGGGCAGAGCGGAGGCGTGCGCCACTTACGTCTTTCCTCTCATCCTTTACCAGCTGTCTGTACTACCACTGCCTGCGGCCCGCCTTATCGCTTTCACGCGCTTACTCTTCTCGCTTCTTTGGAAGGGCCGGAAAGCGTACGTCCGCAGACAGGTCTGTACTCAAGTTCCGAGTGTGGGAGGCTTGGGGATGCCTGACTTGGCAAGTCATCGACATGCCGAGAGACTGGCTTTCCTGAGTCGGACTTTGATGGAAGACACTCCGTGGGTCCCTGCGGTCGGGAGCGCCTTTCCCAACCTCATACCCGACCTCTCGGTCGAAGGACGACGTAGGCCGAGAGGGGAGCCCTTGTTCTTCGCCGAATGCCGGGCCGCGCTTAGAGCGTTGCCGGGGTCCAGTAACCTTGCCCGGTCTAGGAAGAGACTATATCGGGATCTAGTGGAGGGTACCGCTTCGGACCCACTTGAGGAGCGGCTTGGATTGTCGAGGGAGGAGGCCCGCTCCCAGTGGAATTGGGCGCCAGGCCAGAGTTATCTCAACAATTCTGAGTATTCTCTGACCTGGCGACTGGTTCGGAACGCACTGCCCCTCTATGGCAGATTATGCAGAGATGGTTTAAGGGACGTCCCCTTATGCCCGCGCTGTGAAGACGACGAAGAAGAAACGGCCGAGCACGCCTTCTTCACCTGCAGCAAACTTCGACATCTCTGGGGATACGTCAGGGAGGTGACGGCCCGCATCGACGCCGAGCAGCCGATGGTCCTGGATGTAGCATCTGTCATCAACAACGCAGCACCGCCGTGGTCTGGGGAGAAACGAATGGTGTTTCTAGCCATCCTAGCCGTAGCAAGACTAGTGACGTGGGTTACACGTCTTAATGAGGTTCATGGGGTTGGATCTGTTTCGGATCGGGATCTGGTAGTTTACTTTAAACACCAACTTAAAGTGAAGATCAGATGCGATTGGAAACGATTACATCGCATGGATTTCGATAGGAGATGGGTGCATGACACTAGTTTGTGCATCCGACGAGGCGCCAAGTTTGAGTTCGTGTTCCCTCCATAATTATGGCACACGCGGTACTGGGTTCTACGGAACCCACCCCTGTAGAGTTTTTTGATTTATTTAAAAAAACTGGTAACCTCTTAAACTAGTAGGAATGAAAGTTATCCTGTCCCTATTTTATTTTTGCCGGCACTAGAGAGCTTCCAAAGATTCCCACTTCCACTGTTTTATTTTGTCCCCGGTCTTTTGAAACCCTTGGCATTACTATCTTGGAAGACGCCATCCACCCAATGATCCCATTCCCGATGAATTTATTTTTTGAACACTCCTCTCTTAAGTTCCCACTCCCACTTAGTGACCGACCCGCTTGTTTTCGGTCTCGTGCCGGAAAACAGTGGGCGGTCTAACACTTAGTCATGAGGGAAAGCCGGGCCATACTAACTTTTCTACCATTTTATTTCGTTCTTTATTTTTCTTTCTTTTTGGGTGTTTTTAATATTTTTTCCCACTCCCACGATAATTCTTTTTTACATCGATGTTTTTTGGGGATATTTTAAGTAGGGATCCACCCACAGAGTGAATGCGGTATTTTGGTGTAAGAATCTAGTTTAGAGTCAGCAAATGTTCTTTTTATGTTGTTTGTAAAATTTTGTGAAATAAAAAACATTGAACAGCTTGTCTCACTTATCCCCGACCCCCCCTCCCCCTACATAACGGGCACTATGCCTAAGGTCTGGTGAGTTCCCAAGGTTTGTAAAATCTTCATCTGTAGATAAAGATGAGGGTTGTCCGAAGGAACTCACCTGCCTAAATAAAATGGCCTTTTGGCTAAGATCAAAGTGTAGTATCTGTTCTCGGCATTTTTGCCTTGAGATAAAGTGTATTATCTAGTCCTATCCGATAGGTGTCGATCTTACACTCTCGAATCAAAAATCAGATTATCATTTTATTTTTTAATCCCTTTTCCTTTTGTTCACTTCCTCTCCCCTAAAGTACGGGCTGATACGCGCCCACTGTCGAGATCTCTCTATTACCAACTAATACTGGTACTCCTCCACACCGGAACTCCCCCAAAACTTTTTAAAAAGCCAGAGTACTCACCTCTCGAGCGCTGGCTTATCTAATCCCACTTTCCCGACCTTGTGTCACATCTTACCTTGTGGGAGGTAGATAAATAACGGCGCTCATACTGCCGAATGCCGTCCCCCCCCCCCCCAAATTCGCATGAGGCGCTCATACTGGAGAATGCCCACACTCTCCCCGAATTTCGCCTGAGCGCTCATACTGGCGAATGGCGACACTCTCCCCGAATTTCGCCTGAGGCGCTCATACTGGCGAATGGCGACACTCTCCCCGAATTTCGCCTGAGCGCTCATACTGGCGAATGGCGACACTCTCCCCGAATTTCGCCTGAGGCGCTCATACTGGCGAATGGCGACATTCCCCCCTCCCTAAATTCGGCCTGAGGTGCCCCACCGCCGACTGCTGACATTCCCCCTCCCCAGATTTGACCTGAGGCGCCCCACCACCGACACTCCTCCTCCGCAGATTTGGCCTGAGGCGCCCCACCGCCAAATGCCGACCCTCCCTTCCACCGCCGAATGCCCCCCTGACAACGGAACCGATACGACCCTACCTCTACACTTCTCAAAAAAAGAGGAGATAATGCATGTGGTGCATCATGACAACGGAACCGATACTACCCTACCTCAACACTTCTCAAAAAAGGAGGAGGTAATGCAAAAAAGGAGGAGATAATGCATGTGATGAGTGCATCATGACAACGGAACCGATACTACCCTACCTCAACACTTCTCAAAAAAGGAGGAGATAATGCATGGGAATAGTGCATCATGACAACGGAACCGATACGACCCTACCTCAACACTTCTCAAAAAAGGAGGAGATAATGCATGGGATGAGGGCATCATGACAACGGAACCGATACTACCCTACCTCAACACTCTCAAAAAAGGAGGAGATAATGCATGGGATGAGGGCATCATGACAACGGAACCGATACTACCCTACCTCAACACTCTCAAAAAAGGAGGAGGTAATGCTCACACCGGCGAATACCGTAACCCCCCCCCCAGTCTGGCCTGAAAGGAGGAGGTAATTCCTATCATGATAACAGAACGGCCACAGGGAAGGCGGGGGGGTGGGGGGGGGGAATGTTAGCGTCTATTAATAATTAAGAAAGAAAGTGTGAGAGGGAAAAATGACAGAAAGGAAAACTGCCACTCTCTGACGTCATGATGACCTGATATAACCGAACACAATTTAGGTCAAGACCGGGTACATCCGGCAAGGGATTATGGGATAGGTGCGGATGTGATTGAGCAACCCTTGTTTCACTACACACTCTTAACGTAGGATTCCTATGTTGTTATTGATGCAATCGGACAGAAGTTATTGGATGATCTGATACAACCGGACACAATTTAGGGCAAGACCGGGTACATCCGGCAAGGGATTATGGGATGTTTACAGTGACTCGGCATTTTTATCGGATTAGTACATAAATACATTAGATTATTTCGAATTTACTACATATTAACGTTGAAATTTCGTGAAAAATACGAAAAAACTGCTACCTTTTGTCGGAAAGTGGTCCGGTTGACTGTCAGCGAGTGAATCGTTTGTCGTGATTTTTAGATATTATGATTCCGGGATATGTACGGTGCTAAAGATATCAACTTTTTGACATGTCGCCGCGTAGTTTTTGAGGAGTATCTGGACATACAAACAAACAAACAGACAGACATACAGACAACTGCCCTTTATATAATAGACTAGCGGGGCTACCCGGCGTTGCTCGGGTCATAAAAACATATATTTGAAGAAAGATCGTGTGTGTAACATCTTTATATTCAAACTTCTATGTCCGCCCCCTCTCTCTATAGCCGTCTCTTTATCTGCTACCTTTCTCTTCCCTGGTCGCCCCATTTCGCCGCTACTTTCTAATTTTGCCTTTTGCAAAAGCTGTTTCTTCCCCACCATTTCTCCTATTGCCCAGGGTAATAGTATGACATATTTCTATAAAAAGTAACACCCCTATCTGCGCCTTCTATATAGGTACTTATCTCAACCCCGGTGTTCATACTATATACGTATCTATCATCACCCCGCTGCGCATACTATATACGTACCTATCGCCGCCCCAGTGCACATACTATATATGTACCTATCGCCGCCGCTGTGCAGATACTATTTAAGTACCTATCGCCGTCCTGTTGCGAATGCTAAATAGTACCTATCGTTGGCCCGGTGTGAATGCTAAATACATACCTATTGCGCCCCGGTGTGCATGCTACATAAGTACCTATCGCTGCCCTAGTGCGAATACTAAAGACATACCAATTGTGCCCCGGTGTGCATGCTACATAAGTACCTATCGCTGCCCTACTGCGAATAATTAATATGTACATATTGACGCTTTGGTGTGAATGCTAAATACGTACCTATCGCCGGCCCAGTGCGAATGCTAAATACGTACCTATAGCCGCCCTGGTGCGAATGCTAATACGTACCTATAGCCGCCCCGGTGCGAATGCTAAATACGTACCTATCACCACCACGGTGCGAATGCGAAATACATACCTTTCGCCGCCCCAATGCGCGTGCTATATATGTATTGACTGCCGCCGCAGAGCGCATGCTATGTACGTACTTATTGCTGCCCATGTGTACATGCTATATACGTAGCTATCGCCACCCCTGAATTCTGAATACGTACCTATCGCCGCCCTGGTGTTGAAGCTAAATACGTACATATCGCCACCCCGGTGCGAATGCACCATACATACCTATCGCTGCCCCGTTGTGAATGCTAAATACATACCTATCGCCGCCCCGGTGTGAATGCTAAATACGTACCTATCGCCGCCCCGGTGTTAATTTTAAATATGTACCTTTAGCCGCCCGGTGTGAATTTTAAATATGTACCTTTCGCCGCCCCTGTGCACGTGCTATATACGTACCTATCGCCGCCCCGGTGCGCGTGCTATATATGAACCGATCGCTGCCTCAGTGCGCATGCTAAATACATACTTATCACTGCCCTGGTGTGAATACTATATACGTACTTATTACCGCCCATGTGCACATGCTATATAAGTACATATCACCACCGCTGAATGCTAAATAAGTACCTATCGCCGCCCCGGTGTGGAAGCTAAATACGTACATATCGCCGCCCCTAAATTTTGGCAGACCCTAAAAAGTTCGTCCTGACCCCTAAAAGGTTCCCCGACCCCTAAATCTCTCCAGCCCCCTAATTTTTCACTCTCCCCCAACCCTGAGAAATATTTTCAGTTCAAAACCAAAAAAAAGAAAAAAATTTGGCCTGACCCCTAAAAAGTTCGTCCTGACCCCTAAAATTTTCCCCGACCCCTAAATCTCTCCAGCCCCCTAATTTTTCACTCTACCCCAACCATGAGAAATATTTTGACTTCAAAACAAAAAAAAAGAAGAAAATTGGCCTGACCCCTAAAAAGTTCGTCCTCCCCCTAAAATTTTCCCCGACCCCTAAATCTCTCCAGCCCCCTAATTTTTCACTCTCCCCCAACCCTGAGAAATATTTTCAGTTCAAAACCAAAAAAAAGAAAAAAATTTGGCCTGACCCCTAAAAAGTTCGTCCTGACCCTTAAAATTTTCCCCGACCCCTAAATCTCTCCAGCCCCCTAATTTTTCACTCTTCCCCAACCCTGAGAAATATTTTGACTTCAAAACAAAAAAAAAAAAAAAAATTTGGCCTGACCCCATAAAAGTTCGTCCTGACCCCTAAAATTTTCCCCGACCCCTAAATCTCTCTAGCCCCCTAATTTTTCACTCTCCTCCAACCCTGAGAAATATTTTGACTTCAAAACAAAAAAAAAAAAAAAAATTTGGCCTGACCCCATAAAAGTTCGTCCTGACCCCTAAAATTTTCCCCGACCCCTAAATCTCTCCAGCCCCCTAATTTTTCACTCTCCCCGAACCCTGAGAAATATTTTGACTTCAAAACAAAAAAAAAACAAAAAAAAACAAAAAAATTTGCCCTGACCCCTAAAAAGTCCCGCCTGACCCCTAAAATTTTCCCCGACCCCTAAATCTCTCCAGCCCCCTAATTTTGCACTCTCCCCCAACCCTGAGAAATATTTTGACTTCAAAACCAAAAAAAAACAAAAAAAACAAAAAAATTTTGCCTGACCCCTAAAAAGTTCGTCCTGACCCCTAAAATTTTCCCCGACCCCTAAATCTCTCCAGCCCCCTAATTTTTCACTCTTCCCTAACCCTGAGAAATATTTTGACTTCAAAACAAAAATCAAAAAAAAAAAAAAAAAAATTTGGCCTGACCCCCTTAAATTCGTCCTGACCCCTAAAATTTTCCCCGACCCCTAAATCTCTCTAGCCCCCTAATTTTTCACTCTCCCCCAACCATGAGAAATATTTTGACTTCAAAACAAAAAAAAAACAAAAAAAAACAAAAAAATTTGCCCTGACCCCTAAAAAGTCCCGCCTGACCCCTAAAATTTTCCCCGACCCCTAAATCTCTCCAGCCCCCAAATTTTGCACTCTCCCCCAACCATGAGAAATATTTTGACTTCAAAACCAAAAAAAACCAAAAAAAACAAAAAATTTTTGCCTGACCCCATAAAAGTTCGTCCTGACCCCTAAAATTTTCCCCGACCCCTAAATCTCTCCAGCCCCCTAATTTTTCACTCTCCCCGAACCCTGAGAAATATTTTGACTTCAAAACAAAAAAAAAACAAAAAAAAACAAAAAAATTTGCCCTGACCCCTAAAAAGTCCCGCCTGACCCCTAAAATTTTCCCCGACCCCTAAATCTCTCCAGCCCCCTAATTTTGCACTCTACCCCAACCCTGAGAAATATTTTGACTTCAAAACCAAAAAAAAACAAAAAAAACAAAAAAATTTTGCCTGACCCCTAAAAAGTTCGTCCTGACCCCTAAAATTTTCCCCGACCCCTAAATCTCTCCAGCCCCCTAATTTTTCACTCTTCCCTAACCCTGAGAAATATTTTGACTTCAAAACAAAAATCAAAAAAAAAAAAAAAAAAATTTGGCCTGACCCCCTTAAATTCGTCCTGACCCCTAAAATTTTCCCCGACCCCTAAATCTCTCCAGCCCCCTAATTTTTCACTCTTCCCTAACCCTGAGAAATATTTTGACTTCAAAACAAAAAAAAACAAAAAAAAACAAAAAAATTTGGCCTGACCCCAAAAAATTCGTCCTGACTCCTAAAATTTTCCACGACCCCTAAATCTCTCTAGCCCCCTAATTTTTCACTCTCCCCCAACCATGAGAAATATTTTGACTTCAAAACAAAAAAAAAACAAAAAAAATTGGCCTGACACCTAAAAAGTTCGTCCTGACCCCTAAAATTTTCCCCGACCCCTAAATCTCTCCAGCTCCCTAATTTTTCACTCTCCCCCAACCCTGAGAAATATTTTGACTTCAAAACCAAAAAAAAACAAAAAAAACAAAAAAATTTTGCCTGACCCCTAAAAAGTTCGTCCTGACCCCTAAAATTTTCCCCGACCCCTAAATCTCTCCAGCCCCCTAATTTTTCACTCTTCCCTAACCCTGAGAAATATTTTGACTTCAAAACAAAAAAAAACAAAAAAATTTGGCCTGACCCCAAAAAATTCGTCCTGACCCCTAAAATTTTCCCCGACCCCTAAATCTCTCTAGCCCCCTAATTTTTCACTCTCCCCCAACCATGAGATATATTTTGACTTCAAAACAAAAAAAAAACAAAAAAATTTGGCCTGACCCCTAAAAAGTTCGTCCTGACCCCTAAAATTTTCCCCGACCCCTAAATCTCTCCAGCTCCCTAATTTTTCACTCTCCCCCAACGATGAGAAATATTTTGAGTTCAAAACCAAAAAAAACAAAAAAAATTTGGCCTGACCCCTAAAAAGTTCGGCCTGACCCCTAAAATTTTTCGACGACCCCTCAATCTCTCCAGCCCCCTAATTTTTCACTCTCCTCCAACTCTGAGAAATATTTTGACTTCAAAACAAAAAATTGGCGTGACCACTAAAAAGTTCGGCCTGACCCCTAAAAAGTGCGGCCTGACCCCTAAATCTCTCCAGCCCCTCATCCCAACTAATTTTTCACTCTCACATAACCCTGAGAAATATTTTGAGTTAAAAACAAAATAAAAAAGAACAAATTTTGTCTGACCCCTAAAAAGTTCGGATTGACCCCTAAAATTTTCTCCGACCCCTCAATGTCTCCAGCGAAATATTTTGAGTTAAAAAAAAAATGTTATTTAACATGTATACAAATATTAGTGAAAACAGTGGCGGAGCATAATTATTTCTATTCTTACTTTATTTATTGAGATGTTTTTTAATATGTATACAAATATTAGTGAAAACAATGGCGGAGCATAATTATTTCTCTTCTTACTGTACTTATTGAGACGTTATTTAATATGTATACAAATATTAGTGAAAACAGTGGCGGAGCATAATTATTTCTATTTTTAGTTTATTTATTGAGACGTTTTTTAATATGTATACAAATATTAGTGAAAACAATGGCGGAGCATAATTTTTTCTTCCTTTAAATTTACTGATTGAGACGTTATTTAATATGTATACAAATATGTGTGAAAACAATGGTGGAGCATAATTATATCTCTTCTTACTTTACTTATTGAGACGTTATTTAATATGTATACAAATATAAGTGAAAACAATGGAGGAGCATAATAATTTCTCTTCTTACCTTACTTCTTGAGACGTTATTTAATATGTATACAAATATTAGTGAAAACAATGGTGGAGCATAATTATTTCTCTTTTTACTTTACTTCTTGAGACGTTATTTAATATGTATACAAATATAAGTGAAAACAATGGAGGAGCATAATAATTTCTCTTCTTACCTTACTTCTTGAGACGTTATTTAATATGTATACAAATATTAGTGAAAACAATGGTGGAGCATAATTATTTCTCTTTTTACTTTACTTCTTGAGACGTTATTTAATATGTATACAAATATTAGTGAAAACAATGGTGGAGCATAATTATTTATTACACTAACTTCACACCTCTCAAAAAGAAGGAGGTAATACCTGGGAGGATGGTATCATGTCAACAGAAGAAATGCGGTTAGGATTAAGCAACCCTTGCTTCACTATAAACTCGTGTTCAAAAAAGTTCCGTTAGGGATCCACTTTGACGTCATTTCCTGTTAAAATCGTGACTTTGCATTATGCCGACAATCCCCCATCTCCAAATTTGGCATGAGGCGCTTCACCGGTGAATGCCGACACCCCCCCCCCTAATTTGACCTGAAGCAGTCACACCGCCGCTCTATCTCTACAACTCTCAAAAAGGAGGAGGTAATGCCTAGGAGGGTGGTATCATAACAACAGAACGGGCGTAGGGGAGGAAAGGAAGGTAGAAGGGGTGGGAGTGAGAGGGAAAGAAGAGTTTTAGTGTGAGGGATTTTCTTCCCTACACTCTTTTCCTCTGACGTCATTTCCTGTTAAAAGCATGACGGTGCATTATTTCTCAAATTCTACATGATGTCATTGTTTTTTTCTCAAATTAGTACTAAACAACGTTGAAAATCGAGGAAAAAGGCAGTCGACCCTCGAAGAGTCCATTTTTTTTTCCGGTTCTGAGATAGTATACGTCCCGGGGCTGGCCGGTCATAATGA
Organism: Sepiola atlantica; assembly: GCA_963556195.1. Taxonomy (NCBI): domain Eukaryota; kingdom Metazoa; phylum Mollusca; class Cephalopoda; order Sepiida; family Sepiolidae; genus Sepiola; species Sepiola atlantica. Next base: position 175,815,985 of record OY744518.1, read on the forward strand.
CGTCAACCGTGTGACTGTTTGTTGGGTACTCTCGGAGGAGTATCTGGACATACAAACAGACAAACAGACAGACATACAGACAACTGGCCTTTATATAATAGAAGATACAAATAAATGCACATTGGCCTTTATTATAGATACAAATAAATGCACATTGGTCTTTATTATAGATTTGCTTAATACCCCCCCCCCCCCAAGAAAAGATTTGGCCTGAGGCGCTCACACCGGCGAATGCTGACACTCTCTCCTCGCAACAGATACTACACTGTCTCCACCCTCTCAAAAAGGTGTGAGCGCCGGCGAATGCCGACACTCCCCCTCCCCAAATTTGGCCTGAGGGACTCACACCGGCGAATGCCGTCACCCCACCCCCCAATTTGACATGAAAGGAGGAGGTAATGCCTATCATGATAACGGAAGGGAGGGGGAGGAATATTAGCGTCTATTAAAAGGTTGTAGTGTGAGTGAATTTCTTCCCGCCACTTTGCATTATTTTTCAAATTATCTGCCACTCTCTGACGTCATGATATAACCGGACACAATTTAGAGCAAGACCGGGTACATCCGGCAAGGGATTATGGGACAGGTGCGGATGTGATTGAGCAACCCTTGTTTCACTACACACTCTTAACGTAGGATTACTATGTTGTTATTGATGCATCCGGACAGAAGTTATTGGATGATCTGATAGAACCGGACACAATTTAGGACAAGACCGGGTACATCCGGCAAGGGATTATGGGATGTTTACAGTGACTCTGCATTTTTATCGGATTAGTACATAAATACATTAGATTATTTCGAATTTACTATCGAATTTGACCTCCTAGAACTGCACAGGACAAACCCATAGACCGACGGAATGAAGCCCCGAAGGCCAAGACGATACCAGTCTATGGGGTGCAGTATCCATCGAAACAGATACTACACTTTGATGTTAGCCAAAAGAAGTGAATTAATGTCATTTTCGGTAATGGCGTATGAAAGCTATGTTGAATTAGAGAAAAACGGCCTAGGGGAGTCTAAAATTCATTGTTGATATTCCAAACTTATATAAGAATTTGTTAAATTGTAGTATACAATGTTTTTTGAAAGAAAATCTTAGTTATTATTACTTGTTAATTTAATAATGTAATTTAAACAGTGTCTAGTGGATAGACCGCTGTTCAGGTGTAGATTGGTTATAAATACCCCAACAAAAAGTTCTAATTCCTTCCTTGGTCTTTTGGCTAAGATCAAAGTGTAGTATCTGTTCCCATAGACTGGTATTGTCTTGGCCTCCGGGGCTTGATTTACGCCGGTCTATGGGATTGTCCTGTGCAGTTCTAGGAGGTCCACCCTCCCAGGCTTTGCCTCCCCTCTTTGGGGAGGAGTAAGTTTATTGCTTACTGTCTGAGGCGCCCCTACCGGGGAATGCCGACGGGGCTGCCCAGGCAATTTTTAAATGGCCAGAGTGCTCACCTCTCGAGCGCTGGCTTTTAACCCCACTTTCTCGACCCAATCTGTGGTCACATCTTACTTGTGGGAGTAGGATAAAACTGGCCTTGTGCCTAACTCCTGGGGAGGAGTACATACCTTACGCTTCGTTGGCCTTTTGGCTAAGATCAAAGTGTAGTATCTGTTCTCGGCATTTTTGCCTTGAGATAAAGTGTATTATCTAGTCCTATCCGATAGGTGTCGATCTTACACTCTCGAATCAAAAATCAGATTATCATTTTATTTTTGAATCCCTTTTCCTTTTGTTCACTTCCTCTCCCCCCTCCTAATTTCGCCATAGGCGCTCACATCTACGAATGCCGGAACTCCCCCCCCCCCAAATTCGGCCACTGGCGAATGCCGACACCGACACTCCTTCCCTAATTTGGCCTGAGGCGCCACACCGGCGAATGCTGAAAGTCCTCCTCCCAAATTTGGCCTGAGGCGCTAATACCGGCGAATGCCGACATTACCCCTCCACAGATTTGGCCTGAGGCGCACCGAATGCCGACACTCCCCCTCGCCCCCAAAATACCCACCCGTCCCCAAATTTCGCCTGTGGCGCTCACACCGGTGAATGCCGGAACTCCCCCCTCCCCCAAATTCGGCCTGAGGCGCTCATACTGGCGAATGCCGACACTCCTCCCCAAATTTCGCCTGAGGCGCACCGAATGCCGACACTCCCCCTCGCCCCCAAATTTCGCCTGAGGCGCCCCACCGCCGAATGCCAACACTCCTCCTCCCCAGATTTGGCCTGAGGCGCACCACCGCCAAATGCCGACCCTCCCTTCCACCGCCGAATGCCGATACGACCCTACCTCTACACGTCTCAAAAAAGGAGTAGGTAATGCATGGGATGAGTACATCATGACAACGGAACCGATACGACCCTACCCCTACACTTCTCAAAAAAGGAGGAGGTAATTCATGGGAATAGTGCATCATGACAACGGAACCGATACGACCCTACCTCAACACTCTCAAAAAAGGAGGAGGTAATGCTCACACCGGCGAATACAGTAACCCCCCCCCCAATTGTGCCTGAAAGGAGGAGGTAATTCCTATCATGATAACAGAACGGCCACAGGCAAGGAGGGGGGGGGAATATCAGCGTCTATTAATAATTAAGAAAGTGTGAGAGGGAAAAATGACAGAAAAGAAAACTGCCACTCTCTGACGTCATGATGACCTGATATAACCGGACACAATTTAGGTCAAGACCGGGTTCATCCGGCAAGGGATTATGGGACAAGTGCGGATGTGATTGAGCAACCCTTGTTTCACTACACACTCTTAACGTAGGATTTTTATGTTGTTATTGATGCATCCGGACAGAAGTTATTGGATGATGTGATACAACCGGACACAATTTAGGGCAAGACCGGGTACATCCGGCAAAGGGATTATGGGATGTTTACAGTGACTCGGCATTTTTATCGGATTAGTACATAAATACATTAGATTATTTCGAATTTACTACATATTAACGTTGAAATTTCGTGTAAAATACGAAAAAACTGCTACCTTTTGTCGGAAAGTGGTCCGGTTGACTGTCAGCGAGTGAATCGTTTGTCGTGATTTTTAGATATTATGATTCCGGGATATGTACGGTGCTAAAGATATCAACTTTTTGACATGTCGCCGCGTAGTTTTTGAGGAGTATCTGGACATACAAACAAACAGACAAACAGACATACAGACAACTGCCCTTTATATAATAGACTAGCGGGGCTACCCGGCGTTGCTCGGGTCATAAAAACATATATTTGAAGAAAGATCGTGTGTGTAACATCTTTATATTCAAACTTCTATGTCCGCCCCCTCTCTCTATAGCCGTCTCATTATCTGCTACCTTTCTCTTTCCTGGTCGCCCCATTTCGCCGCTACTTTCTAATTTTGCCTTTTGCAAAAGCTGTTTCTTCCCTACCATTTCTCCTATTGCCAAGGGTAATAGTATGACATATTTCTATAAAAAGTAACACATCTATCTGCGCCTTCTATATAGTTACTTATCTCCACCCCGGTGTTCATACTATATACGTATCTATCATCACCCCGGTGCGCATACTATATACGTACCTATCGCCGCCCCAGTGCACATACTATATACGTACCTATCGCCGCCTCGGTGCAGATACTATTTAAGTACCTATCGCCGCCCCGTTGCGAATGCTAAATAGTACCTATCGTTGCCCCGGTGTGAATGCTAAATACATACCTATTGCGCCCCGGTGTGCATGCTACATAAGTACCTATCGCTGCCCTAGTGCGAATACTAAAGACATACCAATTGCGCCCCGGTGTGCATGCTACATAAGTACCTATCGCTGCCCTAGTGCGAATAATTAATATGTACATATTGCCGCTTTGGTGTGAATGCTAAATACGTACCTATCGCCGGCCCAGTGCGAATGCTAAATACGTACCTATAGCCACCCTGGTGCGAATGCTAAATACGTACCTATAGCCGCCCCAGTGCGAATGCTAAATACGTACCTATCACCACTACGGTGCGAATGCGAAATACATACCTTTCGCCGCCCCGGTGCGGAAGCTAAATACGTACCTATCGCTGCCCCGGTGTGAATGCTAAATACATACCTATCGCTGCCCCGGTGTGAATGCTAAATACATACCTATTGCCGCTCCGGCGTGAATGCTAAATACGTACCTATCGCCGCCCCGGTGTGAATTTAAAATATGTACCTTTCGCCGCCCAGTGTGAATTTTAAATATGTACCTTTCGCCGCCCCTGTGCGCGTGCTATATACGTACCTATCGCCGCCCCGGTGCGCGTGCTACATATGAACCGATCGCTGCCTCAGTGCGCATGCTAAATACATACCTATCACTGCCCCGGTGTGCATACTATATACATACTTATTACCGCCCATGTGCACATGCTATATAAGTACCTATCACCACCACTGAATGCTAAAAAAGTACCAATGGCCACCCCGGTGTGGAAGCTAACTACGTACATATCGCCGCCCCTAAATTTGGGCAGACCCTAAAAAGTTCGGCCTGACCCCTAAAATTTTCCCCGACCCCTAAATCTCTCCAGCCCCCTAATTGTTCACTCTCCCCCAACCCTGAGAAATATTTTGAGTTCAAAACCAAAAAAAAAGAAAAAAATTTGGCCTGAACCCTAAAAAGTTCGTCCTGACCCCTAACATTTTCCCTAACACCTAAATCTCTCCAGCCCCCTAATTTTTCACTCTCCTCCAACCATGAGAAATATTTTGACTTCAAAACAAAAAAAAAACAAAAAAATTTGGCCTGACCCCTAAAAATTTCGTCCTGACCCCTAAAATTTTCCCCGACCCCTAAATCTCTCCAGCCCCCTAATTTTTCACTCTCCTCCAACCCTGAGAAATATTTTGACTTCAAAACAAAAAAAAACAAAAAAATTTGGCCTGACCCCTAAAAAGTTCGTCCTGACCCCTAAAATTTTCCCCGACCCCTAAATCTCTCCAGCCCCCTAATTTTTAACTCTCCCCCAACCCTGAGAAATAGTTTGACTTCAAAAGAAAAAAAAAAAAAAAAAAAACAAAAAAATTTGGCCTGACCCCTAAAAAGTTCGTCCTGACCCCTAAAATTTTCCCCGACCCCTAAATCTCTCTAGCCCCCTAATTTTTCACTCGGCCCCAACCATGAGAAATATTTTGACTTCAAACAAAAAAAAACAAAAAAATTTGGCCTGACCCCTAAAAAGTTCGTCCTGACCCCTAAAATTTTCCCCGACCCCTAAATCTCTCCAGCCCCCTAATTTTTCACTCTCCCCGAACCATGAGATATATTTTGACTACAAAACAAAAAAAAACAAAAAAATTTGGCCTGACCCCTAAAAAGTTCGTCCTGACCCCTAAAATTTTCCCTAACCCCTAAATCTCTCCAGCCCCCTAATTTTTCACTCTCCTCCAACCATGAGAAATATTTTGACTTCAAAACAAACAAAAAAACAAAAAAATTTGGCCTGACCCCTAAAAAGTTCGTCCTGACCCCTAAAATTGTCCCCGACCCCTAAATCTCTCCAGCCTCCTAATTTTTCACTCTCCCCCAAACATGAGATATATTTTGACTTCAAAACAAAAAAAAACAAAAAAAATTTGCCTGACCCCTAAAAAGTTCGTCGTGACCCCTTAAATTTTCCCCGACCCCTAAATCTCTCCAGCCCCCTAATTTTTCACTCTCCTTCAACCATGAGAAATAATTTGACTTCAAAACAAAAAAAAACAAAAAAATTTGGCCTGACCCCTAAAAAGTTCGTCCTGACCCCTAAAATTTTCCCCGACCCCTAAATCTCTCTAGCCCCCTAATTTTTCACTCTCCCCCAACCATGAGAAATATTTTGACTTCAAAACAAAAAAAAAACAAAAAAGTTTGGCCTGACCCCTAAAAAGTTCGTCCTGACCCCTAAAATTTTCCCCGACCCCTAAATCTCTCCAGCCCCCTAATTTTTAACTCTCCTCCAACCATGAGATATATTTTGACTTCAAAACAAAAAAAAACAAAAAAATTTGGCCTGACCCCTAAAAAGTTCGTCCTGACCCCTAAAATTTTCCCCGACCCCTAAATCTCTCCAGCCCCCTAATTTTTCACTCTCCTCCAACCATGAGATATATTTTGACTTCAAAAAAAAAAAAAAAAAAAAATTTGGCCTGACCCCATAAAAGTACGTCCTGACCCCTAAAATTTTCCCCGACCCCTCAATCTCTCCAGCCCCCTAATTGTTCACTCTCCCCCAACCCTGAGAAATATTTTGAGTTCAAAACCAAAAAAAAAGAAAAAAATTTGGCCTGAACCCTAAAAAGTGCGTCCTGACCCCTAAAATTTTCCCCGACCCCTAAATCTCTCCAGCCCCCTAATTTTTGCCCCTCCCCCAACCTTGAGAAATAGTTTGACTTCAAAAGAAAAAAAAACAAAAAAAAACAAAAAAATTTGGCCTGACCCCTAAAAAGTTCGTTCTGACCCCTAAAATTTTCCCCGACCCCTAAATCTCTCTAGCCCCCTAATTTTTCACTCTCCCCCAACCATGAGAAATATTTTGACTTCAAACAAAAAAAAACAAAAAAATTTGGCCTGACCCCTAAAAAGTTCGTCCTGACCCCTAAAATTTTCCCCGACCCCTAAATCTCTCCAGCCCCCTAATTTTTCACTCTCCCCCAACCATGAGATATATTTTGAATACAAAACAAAAAAAAACAAAAAAATTTGGCCTGACCCCTAAAAAGTTCGTCCTGACCCCTAAAATTTTCCCTAACCCCTAAATCTCTCCAGCCCCCTAATTTTTCACTCTCCTCCAACCATGAGAAATATTTTGACTTCAAAACAAAAAAAAAACAAAAAAATTTGGCCTGACCCCTAAAAAGTTCGTCCTGACCCCTAAAATTTTCCCCGAACCCTAAATCTCTCCAGCCCCTTAATTTTTCACTCTCCTCCAACCATGAGATATATTTTGACTTCAAAACAAAAAAAAACAAAAAAATTTGGCCTGACCCCTAAAAAGTTCGTCCTGACCCTTAAAATTTTCCCCGACCCCTAAATCTCTCCAGCCCCCTAATTTTTCACTCTCCTCCAACCCTGAGAAATATTTTGACGTCAAAACAAAAAAAAACAAAAAAATTTGGCCTGACCCCTAAAAAGTTCCGCCTGACCCCTAAAATTTTCCCCGACCCCTAAATCTCTCCAGCCCCCTAATTTTTCACTCTTCCCCAACCCTGAGAAATATTTTGACTTCAAAACAAAAAAAAACAAAAAAAAACAAAAAAAATTTGGCCTGACCCCTAAAAAGTTCGTCCTGACCCCTAAAATTGTCCGCGACCCCTAAATCTCTCCAGCCTCCTAATTTTTCACTCTCCCCCAAACATGAGATATATTTTGACTTCAAAACCAAAAAAAACAAAAAAATTTTGCCTGACCCCTAAAAAGTTCGTCCTGACCCCTAAAATTTTCCCCGACCCCTAAATCTCTCCAGCCCCCTAATTTTTCACTCTCCTCCAACCATGAGAAATAATTTGACTTCAAAACAAACAAAAAAAAAAAAATTTGGCCTGACCCCTAAAAAGTTCGTCCTGACCCCTAAAATTTTCCCCGACCCCTAAATCTCTCTAGCCCCCTAATTTTTCACTCTCCCCCAACCATGAGAAATATTTTGACTTCAAAACAAAAAAAAAACAAAAAAGTTTGGCCTGACCCCTAAAAAGTTCGTCCTGACCCCTAAAATTTTCCCCGACCCCTAAATCTCTCCAGCCCCCTAATTTTTCACTCTCCCCCAACCATGAGATATATTTTGACTTCAAAAGAAAAAAAAACAAAAAAATTTGGCCTGACCCCTAAAAAGTGCGTCCTGACCCCTAAAATTTTCCCCGACCCCTAAATCTCTCCAGCCCCCTAATTTTTCACTCTCCTCCAACCATGAGAAATAATTTGACTTCAAAACAAAAAAAAACAAAAAAATTTGGCCTGACCCCTAAAAGGTTCGTCCTGACCCCTAAAATTTTCCCCGACCCCTAAATCTCTCCAGCTCCCTAATTTTTCACTCTCCCCCAACCCTGAGAAATATTTTGACTTCAAAACAAAAAAAAACAAAAAAAAACAAAAAAATTTGGCCTGACCCCTAAATAGTTCGTCCTGACCCCTAAAATTTTCCCCGACCCCTAAATCTCTCTAGCCCCCTAATTTTTCACTCTCCCCCAACCATGAGAAATATTTTGACTTCAAAACAAAAAAAAAACAAAAAAATTTGGCCTGACCCCTAAAAAGTTCGTCCTGACCCCTAAAATTTTCCCCGACCCCTAAATCTCTCCAGCCCCCTAATTTTTCACTCTCCTCCAACCATGAGAAATAATTTGACTTCAAAACAAAAAAAAACAAAAAAATTTGGCCTGACCCCTAAAAAGTTCGTCCTGACCCCTAAAATTTTCCCCGACCCCTAAATCTCTCCAGCTCCCTAATTTTTCACTCTCCCCCAACCCTGAGAAATATTTTGACTTCAAAACAAAAAAAAACAAAAAAAAACAAAAAAATTTGGCCTGACCCCTAAATAGTTCGTCCTGACCCCTAAAATTTTCCCCGACCCCTAAATCTCTCTAGCCCCCTAATTTTTCACTCTCCCCCAACCATGAGAAATATTTTGACTTCAAAACAAAAAAAAAACAAAAAAATTTGGCCTGACCCCTAAAAAGTTCGTCCTGACCCCTAAAATTTTCCCCGACCCCTAAATCTCTCCAGCCCCCTAATTTTTCACTCTCCTCCAACCATGAGAAATAATTTGACTTCAAAACAAAAAAAAACAAAAAAATTTGGCCTGACCCCTAAAAAGTTCGTCCTGACCCCTAAAATTTTCCCCGACCCCTAAATCTCTCCAGCTCCCTAATTTTTCACTCTCCCCCAACCCTGAGAAATATTTTGACTTCAAAACAAAAAAAAACAAAAAAAAACAAAAAAATTTGGCCTGACCCCTAAATAGTTCGTCCTGACCCCTAAAATTTTCCCCGACCCTAAATCTCTCTAGCCCCCTAATTTTTCACTCTCCCCCAACCATGAGAAATATTTTGACTTCAAAACAAAAAAAAAACAAAAAAATTTGGCCTGACCCCTAAAAAGTTCGTCCTGACCCCTAAAATTTTCCCCGACCCCTAAATCTCTCCAGCCCCCTAATTTTTCACTCTCCTCCAACCATGAGAAATAATTTGACTTCAAAACAAAAAAAAACAAAAAAATTTGGCCTGACCCCTAAAAAGTTCGTCCTGACCCCTAAAATTTTCCCCGACCCCTAAATCTCTCCAGACCCCTTATTTTTCACTCTCCCCCAACCCTGAGAAATATTTTGACTTCAAAACAAAAAAAAACAAAAAAAAAAAATTTGGCCTGACCCCTAAAAAGTTCGTCCTGACCCCTAAAATTTTCCCCGACCCCTAAATCTCTCCAGCCCCCTAATTGTTCACTCTCCCCCAACGCTGAGAAATATTTTGACTTCAAAACAAAAAAAAACAAAAAAAAACAAAAAAATTTTGCCTGACCCCTAAAAAGTTCGTCTAGACCCCTAAAATTGTCCCCGACCCCTAAATCTCTCCAGCCCCCTAATTTTTCACTCTCCCCCAACCATGAGATATATTTTGACTTCAAAACAAACAAAAACAAAAAATTTGGCCTGACCCCTAAAAAGTTCGTCCTGACCCCTAAAATTTTCACCGACCCCTAAATCTCTCCAGCCCCACTAATTTTTCACTCTCCCCCAACCCTGAGAAATATTTTGACTTCGAAACAAAAAAAAACAAAAATAAACAAAAAAATTTGGCCTGACCCCTAAAAAGTTCGTCCTGACCCCTAAAATTTTCCCCGACCCCTAAATCTCTCCGGCCCCCTAATTTTTCACTCTCTTACAACCATTAGATATATTTTGACTTCAAAACCAAAAAAAAGAAAAAAATTTTGCCTGACCCCTAAAAAGTTCGTCCTGACCCCTAAAATTTTCCCCGACCCCTAAATCTCTCCAGCCCCCTAATTTTTCACTCTCCCCCAACCATGAGAAATATTTTGAGCTCAAAACCAAAAAAAAACAAAAAAATTTGGCCTGACCCCTAAAAAGTGCGTCCTGACCCCTAAAATTTTCCCCGACCCCTAAATCTCTCCAGCCCCCTAATTTTTCACTCTCCCCCAACCATGAGATATATTTTTACTTCAAAACCAAAAAAAAAGAAAAAAATTTGGCCTTACCCCTAAAATTTTCCCCAACCCCTTTTGTCTCCAGCCCCCTAATTTTTCACTCAACCCCAACCCTAAGAAATATTTTGAGTTCAAAACAAAAAAATGTTATTTAACATGTATACAAATATTAGTGAAAACAATGGCGGAGCATAATTATTTCTCTTTTTACTTTACTTATTGAGACGTTATTTAACATGTATAAAAATATAAGTGAAAACAATGGTGGAGCATAATTATATTTCTTCTTACTTTACATATTGAGACGTTATTTAATATGTATACACATTTTAGTGAAAACAGTGGTGGAGCATAATTATTTTTCTTCTTACTTTACTTATTTAGACGTTATATCATATGTATACAAATATTAGTGAAAACAATGGCGGAGCATAATTATTTTTCTTCTTACTTTACTTATTGAGACGTTATTTAATATGTATACAAATATTAGTGAAAACAATGGTGGAGCATAATTATTTATTACTTTAATTTTACTGATACTACACTAACTTCACACCTCTCAAAAAGAAGGAGGTTATACCTGGGAGGATGGTATCATGTCAACAGAAGAAATGCAGTTAGGATTAAGCAACCCTGGCTTCACTACAAACTCGTGTTCAAAAAAGTGCCGTTATTGATTAAGCAACCCTGGCTTCACTGTGGATTCATGTTCGAAAAATTGCAGTTAGGAATTAAGCAACCCTTGCTTCACTATGGACTCATGTTCAAAAAAATGCCGTTAGAGATTAAGCAACAGTTGCTTCAATAAAAACTTATGTTTCGTTGGGATAAGGCAACCCGTGCTTCACTATAAACTCATGTTCAAAAAAGTGTCGTTAGGGATTTCCTCTGCTAAAATCGTGACTTTGCATTATGCCGACAATCCCCCATCTCCAAATTTGGCCTGAGGCGCACCACCGGCGAATGCCGACACTCCACCAAATTCGGCCTGAGTCGCTCACACCGGCGAATGCCGACACTCCCCCAAATTCGGCCTGAGGCGCTCATACTGGCGAATGCCGACACTCCTCCCCGAATTTCGCCTGAGGCGCCCCACCGCCGAATGCCGACACTCACCCTCCCCAGATTTGGCCTGAGGCGCCCCACCGCCGAATGCCGATACCCCCCCCCTCTTCCCCAAATTTCTCCTGAGGCGCTCACACCGGCGAATGCCGACACCCCCCACACCCACCCCAAGTTTTCAATATGTATACAATATGTATAGAAATATTAGTGAAAACAATGGGGGAGCATACAAATATTAGTGAAAACAGTGGGGGAGCATAATTATTTATTACTTTAATTTTACTGATACTACACTAACTTCACACCTCTCAAAAAGGAGGAGGTAATACCTAGGAGGATGTTATCATGTCAACAGAAAAAATGTGGTTAGGATTAAGCAACCCTTGCTTCACTATGAACTCATGTTAAAAAAAGTGCCGTTATTGATTAAACAACACTTGCGTCACTATAAACGCATGTATCAAAAAGTGCCGTTAGGAGTTAAGCAACCCTTGCATCACTATGGACTCATGTTCAAAAAAGTGCCGTTAGTAAGTAAGCAACCCATGCTTGACTATGGACCCGTGTTCAAAAAAAGTGCCGTTTGTGATTAAGCAACACTTGCTTCACTATAAACTCATGTTCAAAAAAGAGCCGTTAGGGATTTCCTCTGACGTCATTTCCTGTTAAAATCATGACGGTGCATTATTTCTCAAATTCTTTGTTTTTTTCTCAAATTAGTACTAAACAACGTTGAAAATCGAGGAAAAAGGCACCCCCCCATTGGAGAAAAGTGCTCAGTCGACCCTCGAAGAGTCCATTTTTTGTTCCGGTTCTGAGATATTATACGTCCCGGGGCTGGCCGGTTATAATGATGTCAACCGTGTGACTGTTTGTTGGGTCCTCTCGGAGGAGTATCTGGACATACAAACAGACAAACAAACAGACAAACATACAGACAACTGGCCTTTATATAATAGACTAGCGGGGCTACCCGGCGTTGCTCGGGGTCATAAAAACATATAATTGAAGAAAAATCGTGTGTGTAACATCTTTATATACAAACTTCTATTTCTCCCCCCCCCCCCTTTCTCTATAGCCGTCTGTTTATCTTTCTACCTTTCTTTTCCCTGGTCGCTCCATTTCACTGCTACTTTCTAATTTTGCATTTTGCGAAAGCTGTTTCTTCCCCACCATTTCTCCTACGTTGCCCAGGGCAATAGTATGACATATTTCTATAAAAAGTAACACCTCTATCTGACCCCTTCTATATAGGTACTTATCTCCGCCCCGGTGTTCATACTATATACGTATCTATCATCACCCCGGTGCGCATACTATACACGTACCTATCGCCGCCCCAGTGCACATACTATATACGTACATATCGCCGCCCCAGTGCAGATACTATTTAAAATTATCGCCGGCCCGGTACGAATGCTAAATACGTACCTATAGCCGCCCCGGTGCAGAATGCGAAATACATACCTTTCGCCGTTCTGGTGCATGTGCTATATATGTACCTCTCGCCGCCCCGGTGCGCGTGCTATATACGTACCTATCGCCGCCCCGGTGCGCGTGCTATATATGTACTGATCGCCGCCGCAGACCGCATGCTATGTACGTACTTATTGCTGCCCATGTGTACATGCTATATACGTAGCTATCGCCACCCCTGAATTCTGAATACGTACCTATCGCCGCCCCGGTGTGGAAGCTAAATAGGTACATATCGCTGCCCCGGTGCGAATGCTAAATACGTACCTATCGCCGCCCCGGTGTGAATTCTAAATACGTACCTATCGCCGCCCCGGTGTGAATTCTAAATACGTACCTATCGCCGCCCCGGTGCGGAAGCTAAATACGTACATATCGCCACCCTGGTGCGAATGCTAAATACATACCTATCACCGCCCCGGTGTGAATGCTAAATACATACCTATCGCCGCCCCGGTGTGAATGCTAAATACGTACCTATCGCCGCCCTGGTGTGGAAGCTAAATAGGTACATATCGCTGCCCCGGTGCGAATGCTAAATACGTACCTATCGCCGCCCCGGTGTGAATTCTAAATATGTACCTATCGCCGCCCCGGTGTGAATTTTAAATACGTACCTATCGCCGCCCCGGTGCGGAAGCTAAATACGTACATATCGCCACCCTGGTGCGAATGCTAAATACATACCTATCACCGCCCCGGTGTGAATGCTAAATACATACCTATCTCCGCCCCGGTGTGAATGCTAAATACGTACCTATCGCCGCCCTGGTGTGGAAGCTAAATAGGTACATATCGCTGCCCCGGTGCGAATGCTAAATACTTACCTATCGCCGCCCCGGTGTGAATTCTAAATACGTACCTATCGCCGCCCCGGTGTGAATTTTAAATACGTACCTTTCGCCTCTCCAGTGCGCGTGCTATATACGTACCTATCGCCGCCCCGGTGCACGTGCTATATATGAACCGATAGCTGCCCCAGTGCACATGCTAAATACATACCTATCACCGCCCTGGTGCGCATACTATATACGTACTTATTGCCGCCCATGTGCACATGCTATATACGTACCTATCGCCACCGCTGAATGCTAAATAAGTACCTATCTCCGCCCAAGGGTGAATGCTAAATATGTACATATTGCCGCCCTGGTGTGCATACACCATATGTACCTATAACTTCTTCAGTGCGAATACTAAATATGTACATATCGCCGCCCACATGCGAATGCTGAATACGTACCTATCGCAACCCCAGGGCGAATGCTAAATACTTAACTATCGCCACCTCTATGCACTACTATATACGTACCTATGCCACCCCAGTGCACATATATAAACCTATCGCCGCCCCGGTGCGCATAATATATTCGTACCTATCGCGGCTCTGGTGTGCATACTATATACTTACCTATCTCTGCAAGGGTACACATACTATATATGTACCAATCTCCAGCCCAGTGCGCATACGTAAGAACTCATTAATTCGCCCCTGTCGTGTTAGAAAAACAAAATAGTGTCTATTCATGTATTGTCACTATCATAAATATAAATATTTTTAGTTAAAAACAGAAAAAAATACATTTTTTTGCCTCCCCACAAGAAAATTTTTTTTTCTATCATCCCACATATTTAGAAATATTTTTAATTTAAATGAAAAAAAAAGAAAAATGTTTGACCCCCCCTACCCCCCAAAAATTTTATGTTCCCCCCATACATAGAAATATTTTTATTTTAAAAAAGAAAAAAAAAAAATTTTTTTAGCTCCCCTCCGAAAATTTTTTTTTTTCATCCTCCCCCATACATATAAATATTTTCACTGAAAAAGATGAAAGAAATAAAAAATATTTTGCATTCCCCCCAATTTTTTTTACACTCCCGATGCGCATGCTATATACGTATTTATTGCCGCCCATGTGCACATGTTATATACGTTCCTATCACCACTGCTGAATCCTAAATACGTACCTATTGCTGCCGCGGTGCGAATGCTAATTAGGTTTTCAGCGTAGATGCTGTTAAAATATTAACCAAACCTATCACTACAGTAGCTCTATCTAGGATATTGAGCACTTTTCTCCCGGACAACGCCGAGTACTTTGAAAATCAAAGAGGCCTCCTGAGCACTACTGAAATAACTCTTATCGATTCCCCCATCTGCACAATAGTCCGAAGAGAATCGTAAATGGCGTTAAAATATTACACAAACTTATCACTACAGTAACTCCATCTAGAACATTGAGCAGTTTTCTCCCAGACAACGCCGAGTATTTAAAAAATCAAGGAGGTTTCTGGAGCACTACTGAAATCACTGTAACCGTCCCCCCACCCCCGCTTTTCATCTGCAAAATCGTCCGAAGAGAAACGTAGATGCTGTTATTCGGCATTCCCCGATAGGGCGCCTCTAGCAATAAACTTACTCCTCCCCAAAGAGGGGAGGCAAAGCCTAGGAGTGTGAACCTCCTAGAACTGCACAGGACAAACCCATAGACCGACGGAATGAAGCCCCGAAGGCCAAGACGATACCAGTCTATGGGGTGCAGTATCCATCGAAACAGATACTACACTTTGATGTTAGCCAAAAGAAGTGAATTAATGTCATTTTCAATAATGCGTATGAAAGCTATGTTGAATTAGAGAAAAACGGCCTAGGGGAGTGTAAAATTCATTCTTGATATTCAAAAGTTATATAAGAATTTGTTAAATAGTATTATACAATGTTTGTTGAAAGAAAATCCTAGTTATTATTACTTGTTAATTTAATAATGTAATTTAAACAGTGTCTAGTGGATAGACCGCTGTTCAGGTGTAGATTGGTTATAAATACCCCAGTAAATCGACTCAATTCGGCCTTTTGGCTAAGATCAAAGTGTAGTATCTGTTCCGATGGATGCTGCACTTCATGGATCGGTATTGTCTTGGCCTTCGGGGCTTGATTTCCGCCGGTCTATGGGTCTGATCTGTCCTGTGCAGTTCTAGGAGGTCCACCCTCCCAGGCTTCGCCTCCCCTCTTTGGGGAGGAGTAAGTTTATTGCTTACTGTCTGAGGCGCCCCTACCGGGGAATGCCGACGGGGCTGCCCAGGCAATTTTTAATGGCCAGAGCGCTCACCTTCTCGGGCGCTGGCTTTTCAAATCCCACTTTCCGACCTTGTGTCACATACTCCCATTGTGGGTGGGTGTTAAATAACGCCTTTTGGCTAAGATCAAAGTGTAGTATCTGTTCCGATGGATACTGCACTTCATAGATCGGTATTGTCTTGCCCTTCGGGGCTTGATTTACGCCGGTCTATGGGTCTGTCCTGTGCAGTTCTAGGAGGTCCACCCTCCCAGGCTTCGCCTCCCCTCTTTGGGGAGGAGTAAGTTTATTGCTTACTGTCTGAGGCGCCCCTACCGGGGAATGCCGACGGGGCTGCCCAGGCAATTTTTAAATGGCCAGAGTGCTCACCTCTCGAGCGCTGGCTTTTAACCCCACTTTCTCGACCCAAGCTGTGGTCACATCTTACTTGTGGGAGTAAGATAAAACTGGCCTTGTGCCTAACTCCTGGGGAGGAGTAAATACCCAGTAATTTCTTCCGCCTTTTGGCGAAGATCAAAGTGTAGTATCTGTTCCGATGGATACTGCACCCCATAGACTGGTATTGTCTTGCCCTCCGGGGCTTGATTTACGCCGGTCTATGGGATTGTCCTGTGCAGTTCTAGGAGGTCCACCCTCCCAGGCTTCGCCTCCCCTCTTTGGGGAGGAGTAAGTTTATTGCTTACTGTCTGAGGCGCCCCTACCGGGGAATGCCGACGGGGCTGCCCAGGCAATTTTTAAATGGCCAGAGTGCTCACCTCTCGAGCGCTGGCTTTTAACCCCACTTTCTCGACCCAATCTGTGGTCACATCTTACTTGTGGGAGTAGGATAAAACTGGCCTTGTGCCTAACTCCTGAGGTGGAGTAAATACCTTAAATTTGTTGGCCTTTGGCTGATGATCAAAGTGTAGTATCTGTTCCGATGGATACTGCACTTCATAGATCGGTATTGTCTTGCCCTTCGGGGCTTGATTTACGCCGGTCTATGGGTCTGTCCTGTGCAGTTCTAGGAGGTCCACCCTCCCAGGCTTCGCCTCCCCTCTTTGGGGAGGAGTAAGTTTATTGCTTACTGTCTGAGGCGCCCCTACCGGGGAATGCCGACGGGGCTGCCCAGGCAATTTTTAAATGGCCAGAGTGCTCACCTCTCGAGCGCTGGCTTTTAACCCCACTTTCTCGACCCAAGCTGTGGTCACATCTTACTTGTGGGAGTAAGATAAAACTGGCCTTGTGCCTAACTCCTGGGGAGGAGTAAATACCCAGTAATTTCTTCCGCCTTTTGGCGAAGATCAAAGTGTAGTATCTGTTCCGATGGATACTGCACCCCATAGACTGGTATTGTCTTGCCCTCCGGGGCTTGATTTACGCCGGTCTATGGGATTGTCCTGTGCAGTTCTAGGAGGTCCACCCTCCCAGGCTTCGCCTCCCCTCTTTGGGGAGGAGTAAGTTTATTGCTTACTGTCTGAGGCGCCCCTACCGGGGAATGCCGACGGGGCTGCCCAGGCAATTTTTAAATGGCCAGAGTGCTCACCTCTCGAGCGCTGGCTTTTAACCCCACTTTCTCGACCCAATCTGTGGTCACATCTTACTTGTGGGAGTAGGATAAAACTGGCCTTGTGCCTAACTCCTGAGGTGGAGTAAATACCTTAAATTTGTTGGCCTTTGGCTGATGATCAAAGTGTAGTATCTGTTCCGATGGATACTGCACTTCATAGATCGGTATTGTCTTGCCCTTCGGGGCTTGATTTACGCCGGTCTATGGGTCTGTCCTGTGCAGTTCTAGGAGGTCCACCCTCCCAGGCTTCGCCTCCCCTCTTTGGGGAGGAGTAAGTTTATTGCTTACTGCCTGAGGCGCCCCTACCGGGGAATGCCGACGGGGCTGCCCAGGCAATTTTTAATGGCCATAGCGCTCACCTTCTCGGGCGCTGGCTTTTCAAATCCCACTTTCCGACCTTGTGTCACATACTCCCATTGTGGGTGGGTGTTAAATAACGCCTTTTGGCTAAGATCAAAGTGTAGTATCTGTTCCGATGGATACTGCACTTCATAGATCGGTATTGTCTTGGCCTTCGGGGCTTGATTTCCGCCGGTCTATGGGTCTGATCTGTCCTGTGCAGTTCTAGGAGGTCCACCCTCCCAGGCTTTACCTCCCCTCTTTGGGGAGGAGTAAGTTAATTGCTTACTGTCTGAGGCGCCCCTACCGGGGAATGCCGACGGGGCTGCCCAGGCAATTTTTAATGGCCACAGTACTCACCTTCTCGAGCACTGGCTTTTCAAATCCCACTTTCCGACCTTGTGTCACATATTCCTATTGTGGGTAGGGGTTAAATAACGCCTTTTGGCTAAGATCAAAGTGTAGTATCTGTTCCGATGGATACTGCACTTCATAGATCGGTATTGTCTTGGCCTTCGGGGCTTGATTTCCGCCGGTCTATGGGTCTGATCTGTCCTGTGCAGTTCTAGGAGGTCCACCCTCCCAGGCTTTACCTCCCCTCTTTGGGGAGGAGTAAGTTAATTGCTTACTGTCTGAGGCGCCCCTACCGGGGAATGCCGACGGGGCTGCCCAGGCAATTTTTAATGGCCACAGTACTCACCTTCTCGAGCACTGGCTTTTCAAATCCCACTTTCCGACCTTGTGTCACATATTCCTATTGTGGGTAGGGGTTAAATAACGCCTTTTGGCTAAGATCAAAGTGTAGTATCTGTTCCGATGGATACTGCACTTCATAGATCGGTATTGTCTTGGCCTTCGGGGCTTGATTTACGCCGGTCTATGGGTCTGTCCTGTGCAGTTCTAGGAGGTCCACCCTCCCAGGCTTCGCCTCCCCTCTTTGGGGAGGAGTAGGTTTATTGCTTACTGCCTGAGGCGCCCCTACCGGGGAATGCCGACGGGGCTGCCCAGGCAATTTTTAATGGCCATAGCGCTCACCTTCTCGAGCGCTGGCTTTTCAAATCCCACTTTCCGACCTTGTGTCACATATTCCTATTGTGGGTGGGGGTTAAATAACGCCTTTTGGCTAAGATCAAAGTGTAGTATCTGTTCCGATGGATACTGCACTTCATAGATCGGTATTGTCTTGCCCTTCGGGGCTTGATTTACGCCGGTCTATGGGTCTGTCCTGTGCAGTTCTAGGAGGTCCACCCTCCCAGGCTTCGCCTCCCCTCTTTGGGGAGGAGTAAGTTTATTGCTTACTGCCTGAGGCGCCCCTATCGGGGAATGCCGACGGGGCTGCCCAGGCAATTTTTAATGGCCATAGCGCTCACCTTCTCGGGCGCTGGCTTTTCAAATCCCACTTTCCGACCTTGTGTCACATACTCCCATTGTGGGTGGGTGTTAAATAACGCCTTTTGGCTAAGATCAAAGTGTAGTATCTGTTCCGATGGATACTGCACTTCATAGACTGGTATTGTCTTGGCCTTCGGGGCTTGATTTACGCCAGTCTATGGGTCTGTCCTGTGCAGTTCTAGGAGGTCCACCCTTCCAGGCTTTGCCTCCCCTCTTTGGGGAGGAGTAAGTTAATTGCTTACTGTCTGAGGCGCCCCTACCGGGGAATGCCGACGGGGCTGCCCAGGCAATTTTTAATGGCCATAGCGCTCACCTTCTCGAGCGCTGGCTTTTCAAATCCCACTTTCCGACCTTGTGTCACATATTCCTATTGTGGGGAGGGGTTAAATAACGCCTTTTGGTCGAGATCAAAGTGTAGTATCTGTTCCGATGGATACTGCACCCCATAGACTGGTATTGTCTTGGCCTCCGGGTCTTGATTTACGCTGGTCTATGGGATTGTCCTGTGCAGTTCTAGGAGGTCCACCCTCCCAGGCTTTACCTCCCTTATTTGGGGAGGAGTAAGTTAATTGCTTACTGTCTGAGGCGCCCCTACCGGGGAATGCCGACGGGGCTGCCCAGGCAATTTTTAATGGCCACAGTGCTCACCTTCTCGAGCACTGGCTTTTCAACTCCCACTTTCCGACCTTGTGTCACATATTCCTATTGTGGGTAGGGGTTAAATAACGCCTTTTGGTCGAGATCAAAGTGTAGTATCTGTTCCGATGGATACTGCACCCCATAGACTGGTATTGTCTTGGCCTCCGGGTCTTGATTTACGCTGGTCTATGGGATTGTCCTGTGCAGTTCTAGGAGGTCCACCCTCCCAGGCTTTACCTCCCTTCTTTGGGGAGGAGTAAGTTAATTGCTTACTGTCTGAGGCGCCCCTACCGGGGAATGCCGACAGGGCTGCCCAGGCAATTTTTAATGGCCACAGTGCTCACCTTCTCGAGCACTGGCTTTTCAACTCCCACTTTCCGACCTTGTGTCACATATTCCTATTGTGGGTAGGGGTTAAATAACGCCTTTTGGTCGAGATCAAAGTGTAGTATCTGTTCCGATGGATACTGCACCCCATAGACTGGTATTGTCTTGGCCTCCGGGTCTTGATTTACGCTGGTCTATGGGATTGTCCTGTGCAGTTCTAGGAGGTCCACCCTCCCAGCCTTCGCCTCCCCTCTTTGGGGAGGAGTAAGTTTATTGCTTACTGTCTGAGGCGCCCCTACCGGGGAATGCCGACGGGGCTGCCCAGGCAATTTTTAAATGGCCATAGCGCTCACCTTCTCGAGCGCTGGCTTTTCAAATCCCACTTTCCGACCTTGTGTCACATATTCCTATTGTGGGTAGGGGTTAAATAACGCCTTTTGGCTAAGATCAAAGTGTAGTATCTGTTCCCCATAGACTGGTATTGTCTTGGCCTCCGGGGCTTGATTTACGCCGCTCTATGGGATTGTCCTGTGCACTTCTAGGAGGTCCACCCTCCCAGGCTTCGCCTCCCCTCTTTGGGGAGGAGTAAGTTTATTGCTTACTGTCTGAGGCGCCCCTACCGGGGAATGCCGACGGGGCTGCCCAGGCAATTTTTAAATGGCCAGAGTGCTCACCTCTCGAGCGCTGGCTTTTAACCCCACTTTCTCGACCCAAGCTGTGGTCACATCTTACTTGTGGGAGTAAGATAAAACTGGCCTTGTGCCTAACTCCTGGGGAGGAGTAAATACCTGTAATTTCTTCCGCTTCGTTGGCCTTTTGGCTAAGATCAAAGTGTAGTATCTGTTCTTGGCATTTTTGCCTTGAGATAAAGTGTATTATCTAGTCCTATCCGATAAGTGTCGATCTTACACTCTCGAATCAAAAATCAGATTATCATTTTATTTTTGAATCCCTTTTCCTTTTGTGCACTTCCTCTCCCCTAAAGTACGGCCTGATACGCGCCCACGGTCAGGATCTCGCTCTTACCGCCTAATACTCGTACTCCTCCAAATTTCGCCATAGGTGCTCACATCGACGAATGCCGGAACTCCCCCCCCCCAAATTCGGCCTGAGGCGCTCATACTGGCGAATGCCGACACTCCTCCCTAAATTCGGCCTGAGGCGCTCATACTGGCAAATGCCGACACTCCTCCCCTAATTTGGCCTGAGGCCGCCACACCGGCGAATGCTGAAACTCCTCCTCCCCAAATTTCGCCTGAGGCGCTAATACCGGCGAATGCCGACATTCCCCCTCCCCAGATTTGGCCTGAGGCGCACCGAATGCCGACACTCCCCCTCGCCCCCAAATTTCGCCTGAGGCGTCCCACTGCCGATACCCCACCCCTCCCCCAAATTTCGCCTGTGGCGCTCACCCGGTGAATGCCGGAACTCCCCCTCCCCCAAATTCGGCCTGGCGAATGCTGACACTTCTCCCCAAATTCGGCCTGAGGCGCTCATACTGGCGAATGCCGACACTCCTCCCCAAATTTCGCCTGAGGCGCTCACCCCAATTTTTAAATAGGTATACAAATATTAGTGAAAACAATGGTGGAGCACCATTTCGCCTGCCCAGATTTGGCCTGAAGCGCCCCAAATTTCGCCTGAGGTGCTCATACCGGCGAATGCCGACATTTCCCCTCAACAAATTCGGCCTGAAGCGCCCCACCGCCGAATGCCGACACTCCCCCTCGCCCCCAAATTTCGCCTGAGGCGCTCATACCGGCGAATGCCGACATTCCCCCTCCCCAGATTTGGCCTGAGGCGCCCCACCGCCAAATGCCGACCCTCCCTTCCACCGCCGAATGCCGATACCGCCCCCCCTCCCTCATGTAAGGCATGGGATGAGAGCATCATGACAACGGAACCGATACGACCCTACCTCTACACGTCTCAAAAAAGGAGGAGGTAATGCATGGGATGAGTGCATCATGACAACTGAACCGATACGACCCTACCTCAACACTTCTCAAAAAAGGAGGAGATAATGCATGGGATGAGTGCATCATGACAACGGAACCGATACTACCCTACCTCAACACTTCTCAAAAAAGGAGGAGGTAATGCATGGGAATAGTGCATCATGACAACGGAACCGATACGACCCTACCTCAACACTTCTCAAATAAGGAGGAGATAATGCATGGGATGAGGGCATCATGACAACGGAACCGATACGACCCTACCTCAACACTTCTCCAAAAAGGAGGAGATAATGCATGGGATGAGAGCATCATGACAACGGAACCGATACGACCCTACCTCTACACGTCTCAAAAAAGGAGGAGGTAATGCATGGGATGAGTGCATCATGACAACGGAACCGATACGACCCTACCTCAACACTTCTCAAAAAAGGAGGAGATAATGCATGGGATGAGTGCATCATGACAACGGAACCGATACTACCCTACCTCAACACTTCTCAAAAAAGGAGGAGGTAATGCATGGGAATAGTGCATCATGACAACGGAACCGATACGACCCTACCTCAACACTTCTCAAATAAGGAGGAGATAATGCATGGGATGAGGGCATCGTGACAACGGAACCGATACGACCCTACCTCAACACTTCTCCAAAAAGGAGGAGATAATGCATGGGATGAGGGCATCATGACAACGGAACCGATACGACCCTACCTCAACACTTCTCAAAAAAGGAGGAGATAATGCATGTGATGAGTGCATCATGACAACGGAACCGATACGACCCTATCTCAACACTCTCAAAAAAGGAGGAGGTAATGCTCACACCGACGAATACCGTTACCCCCCCCCCCCAATTTGGCCTGAAAGGAGGAGGTAATCCCTATCATGATAACAGAACGGCCACAGGCAAGGAGGGGGGGGGATATTAGCGTCTATTAATAATTAAGAAAGAAAGTGTGAGAGGGAAAAATGACAGAAAGGAAAACTGCCACTCTCTGACGTCATGATAACCTGATATAACCGGACACAATTTAGGTCAAGACCGGGTACATCCGGCAAGGGATTATGGGACAAGTGCGGATGTGATTGAGCAACCCTTGTTTCACTACACACTCTTAACGTAGGATTCCTATGTTGTTATTGATGCATCCGGACAGAAGTTATTGGATGATCTGATACAACCGGACACAATTTAGGGCAAGACCGGGTACATCCGGCAAGGGATTATGGGATGCTTACAGTGACTCTGCGGTTTTATCGGATTAGTACATAAATACATTAGATTATTTCGAATTTACTACATATTAACGTTGAAATTTCGTGTAAAATACGAAAAAACTGCTACCTTTTGTCGGAAAGTGGTCCGGTTGACTGTCAGCGAGTGAATCGTTTGTCGTGATTTTTAGATATTATGATTCCGGGATATGTACGGTGCTAAAGATATCAACTTTTTGACATGTCGCCGCGTAGTTTTTGAGGAGTATCTGGACATACAAACAGACAAACAGACAAACATACAGACAACTGGCCTTTATATAATAGACTAGCGGGGCTACCCGGCGTTGCTCGGGGTCATAAAAACATATATTTGAAGAAAGATCGTGTGTGTAACATCTTTATATTCAAACTTCTATGTCCGCCCCCTCTCTCTATAGCCGTCTCTTTATCTGCTACCTTTCTCTTTCCTGGTCGCCCCATTTCGCCGCTACTTTCTAATTTTGCCTTTTGCAAAAGCTGTTTCTTCCCCACCATTTCTCCTATTGCCCAGGGTAATAGTATGACATATTTCTATAAAAAGTAACACCTCTATCTGCGCCTTCTATATAGGTACTTATCTCCACCCCGGTGTTCATACTATATATGTATCTATCATCACCCCGGTGCGCATACTATATACGCACCTATCGCCGCCCCAGTGCGCATACTATATACGTACCTATCGCCGCCCCGGTGCAGATACTATTTAAGTACCTATCGCCGCCCCGTTGCGAATGCTAAATAGTACCTATCGTTGCCCCGGTGTGAATGCTAAATACATACCTATTGCGCCCCGGTGTGCATGCTACATAAGTACCTATCGCAGCCCTAGTGCAAATACTAAAGACATACCAATTGCGCCCCGGTGTGCATGCTACATAAGTACCTATCGCTGCCCTAGTGCGAATAATTAATATGTACATATTGCCGCTTTGGTGTGAATGCTAAATACGTACCTATCGCCGGCCCAGTGCGAATGCTAAATACGTACCTATAGCCGCCCTGGTGCGAATGCTAAATACGTACCTATAGCCGCCCCAGTGCGAATGCTAAATACGTACCTATCACCACTACGGTGCGAATGCGAAATACATACCTTTCGCCGCCCCGGTGCGCATGCAATATATGTACTGATCGCCGCCGCAGAGCGCATGCTATGTATGTACTTATTGCTGCCCATGTGTACATGCTATATACGTAGCTATCGCCACCCCTGAATTCTGAATACGTACCTATCGCCGCCCTGGTGTGGAAGCTAAATACTTACATATCGCCGCCCCAGTGCGAATGCTAAATACATACCTATCGCCGCCCCAGTGTGAATTCTAAATACGTACCTATTGCCGCCCCGGTGTGAATTCTAAATACGTACCTATCGCCGCCCCGGTGCGGAAGCTAAATACGTACATATCGCTGCCCCGGTGCGAATGCTAAATACATACCTATCGCTGCCCCGGTGTGAATGCTAAATACATACCTATCGCCGCCCCGGTGTGAATGCTAAATACGTACCTATCGCCGCCCCGGTGTGAATTTTAAATATGTACCTTTCGCCGCCCAGTGTGAATTTTAAATATATACCTTTCGCCGCCCATGTGCGCGTGCTATATACGTACCTATCGCCGCCCCGGTGCGCGTGCTATATATGAACGGATCGCTGCCTCAGTGCGCATGCTAAATACATACCTATCACTGCCCCGGTGTGCATACTATATACGTACTTATTACTGCCCATGTGCACATGCTATATAAGTACCTATCACCACCGCTGAATGCTAAATAAGTACCTATCGCCGCCCCGGTGTGGAAGCTAAATACGTACATATCGCCACCCCTAAATTGGGGCAGACCCCTAAAAAGTTTGGCCTGACCCCTAAAATTTTCCCCGTCCCCTAAATCTCTCCAGCCCTCTAATTTTTCACTCTCCCCCAACCCTGAGAAATATTTTGACTTCAAAACAAAAAAAACAAAAAAATTTGGCCTGACCCCTAAAAATTTCGCCTGACACCTAAAATTTTCCCCGACCCCTAAATCTCTCCAGCCCCCTAATTTTTCACTCTCTTACAACCATTAGATATATTTTGAGTTCAAAACAAAAAAAAACAAAAAAATTTGGCCTGACCCCTAAAAAGTTCGTCCTGACCCCTAAAATTTTCCCCGACCCCAAAATCTCTCCAGCCCCCTAATTTTTCACTCTCCTCCAACCATGAGAAATACTTTGACTGCAAAACAAAAAAAAACAAAAAAATTTGGCCTGACCCCTAAAAAGTTCGTCCTGACCCCTAAAATTTTCCCCGACCCCTTAATGTCTCCAGCCCCCTAATTTTTCACTCTCACCCAACCCTGAGAAATATTTTGACTTCAAAACAAAAAAAAAAAAAAAAAAAGAAAAAAATTTGGCCTGACCCCTAAAAAGTTCGTCCTGACCCCTAAAATTTTCCCCGACCCCTAAATCTCTCCAGCCCCCTAATTGTTCACTCTCCCCCAACCCTGAGAAATATTTTGAGTTCAAAACAAAAAAAAAACAAAAAAATTTGGCCTGACCCCTAAAAAGTTCCGCCTGACCCCTGACGTACATATCGCCACCCCTAAATTTGGGCAGACCCCTAAAAAATTTGGCCTGACCCCTAAAATTTTCCCCGTCCCCTAAATCTCTCCAGCCTCTAATTTTTCACTTTCCCCCAACCATGAGAAATATTTTGACTTCAAAACAAAAAAAAACAAAAAAATTTGGCCTGACCCCTAAAAAGTTCCGCCTGACCCCTAAAATTTTCCCGACCCTAAATGTCTCCAGTCCCCTAATTTTTCACTCTCCCCCAACCATGAGAAATATTTTGACTTCAAAACAAAAATAAACAAAAAAATGTGGCTTGACCCCTAAACAGTTCCACCTGACCCCTAAAATTTTCCCCGACCCCTAAATCTCTCCAGCCCCCTAATTGTTCACTCTCCCCCAACCCTGAGAAATATTTTGAGTTCAAAACCAAAAAAAAGACAAAAATTTGGCCTGAACCCTAAAAAGTTCGTCCTGATCCCTAAAATTTCCCCCGACCCCTGAATCTCTCCAGCCCCCTAATTTTTCACTCTCCCCCAACCATGAGAAATATTTTGACTTCAAAACAAAAAAAAACAAAAAAATTTGGCCTGACCCCTAAAAAGTTCGTCCTGACCCCTAAAATTTTCCCCGTCCCCTAAATCTCTCCAGCCCTCTAATTTTTCACTCTCCCCCAACCCTGAGAAATATTTTGACTTCAAAACAAAAAAAACAAAAAAATTTGGCCTGACCCCTAAAAATTTCGCCTGACACCTAAAATTTTCCCCGACCCCTAAATCTCTCCAGCCCCCTAATTTTTCACTCTCTTACAACCATTAGATATATTTTGAGTTCAAAACAAAAAAAAACAAAAAAATTTTGCCTGACCCCTAAAAAGTTCGTCCTGACGCCTAAAATTTTCCCCGACCCCAAAATCTCTCCAGCCCCCTAATTTTTCACTCTCCTCCAACCATGAGAAATACTTTGACTGCAAAACAAAAAAAAACAAAAAAATTTGGCCTGACCCCTAAAAAGTTCGTCCTGACCCCTAAAATTTTCCCCGACCCCTTAATGTCTCCAGCCCCCTAATTTTTCACTCTCCCCCAACCCTGAGAAATATTTTGACTTCAAAACAAAAAAAAAAAAAAAAAAGAAAAAAATTTGGCCTGACCCCTAAAAAGTTCGTCCTGACCCCTAAAATTTTCCCCGACCCCTAAATCTCTCCAGCCCCCTAATTGTTCACTCTCCCCCAACCCTGAGAAATATTTTGAGTTCAAAACCAAAAAAAAACAAAAAAATTTGGCCTGACCCCTAAAAAGTTCCGCCTGACCCCTGACGTACATATCGCCACCCCTAAATTTTGGCAGACCCTAAAAAATTTGGCCTGACCCCTAAAATTTTCCCCGTCCCCTAAATCTCTCCAGCCTCTAATTTTTCACTTTCCCCCAACCATGAGAAATATTTTGACTTCAAAACAAAAAAAAACAAAAAAATTTGGCCTGACCCCTAAAAAGTTCCGCCTGACCCCTAAAATTTTTCCGACCCTAAATGTCTCCAGTCCCCTAATTTTTCACTCTCCCCCAACCATGAGAAATATTTTGACTTCAAAACAAAAATAAACAAAAAAATGTGGCTTGACCCCTAAAAAGTTCCGCCTGACGCCTAAAATTTTCCCCGACCCCTAAATCTCTCCAGCCCCCTAATTGTTCACTCTCCCCCAACCCTGAGAAATATTTTGAGTTCAAAACCAAAAAAAAGACAAAAATTTGGCCTGAACCCTAAAAAGTTCGTCCTGATCCCTAAAATTTCCCCCGACCCCTGAATCTCTCCAGCCCCCTAATTTTTCACTCTCCCCCAACCATGAGAAATATTTTGACTTCAAAACAAAAAAAAACAAAAAAATTTGGCCTGACCCCTAAAAAGTTCGTCCTGACCCCTACAATTTTCCCCGACCGCTAAATCTATCCAGCCCCCTAATTTTTCACTCTCCTCCAACCCTGAGAAATATTTTGACTTCAAAACAAAAAAAAGAAAAAAATTTGGCCTGACCCCTAAAAAGTTCGTCCTGACCCCTAAAATTTTCCCCGACCCCTAAATCTCTCCAGCCCCCTATGTTTTCACTCTCCTCCAACCCTGAGAAATATTTTGACTTCAAAACAAAAAAAAACAAAAAAATTTGGCCTGACCCCTAAAAAGTTCGTCCTGACCCCTAAAATTTTCCCCGACCCCTAAATCTCTCCTGCCCCCTAATTTTTCACTCTCCCCCAACAATGAGATATATTTTGACTTCAAAACAAAAAAAAACAAAAAAATTTGGCCTGACCCCTAAAAAGTTCGTCCTGACCCCTAAAATTTTCCCCGACCCCTAAATCTCTCCAGCCCCCTAATTTTTCACTCTCCTCCGACCCTGAGAAATATTTTGACTTCAAAACAAAAAAAAACAAAAAAATTTGGCCTGACCCCTAAAAAGTGCGTCCTGACCCCTAAAATTTTCCCCGACCCCTAAATCTCTCCAGCCCCCTAATTTTTCACTCTCCCCCAACAATGAGATATATTTTGACTTCAAAACAAAAAAAAACAAAAAAATTTGGCCTGACCCCTAAAAAGTTCGTCCTGACCCCTAAAATTTTCCCCGACCCCTAAATCTCTCCAGCCCCCTAATTTTTCACTCTCCCCCAACCATGAGAAATATTTTCACTTCAAAACAAAAAAAAAACAAAAAAATTTGGCCTGACCCCTAAAAAGTTCGTCCTGACCCCTAAAATTTTCCCCGACCCCTAAATCTCTCCAGCCCCCTAATTTTTCACTCTCCCCCAACCCTGAGAAATATTTTGACTTCAAAACAAAAAAAAAGAAAAAAATTTGGCCTGACCCCTAAAAAGTTCGTCCTGACCCCTAAAATTTTCCCCGACCCCTAAATCTCTCCAGCCCCCTAATTTTTGACTCTCTCCCAACCATGAGATATATTTTGACTTCAAAACAAAAAAAAACAAAAAAATTTGGCCTGACCCCTAAAAAGTTCGTCCTGACCCCTAAAATTTTCCCCGACCCCTAAATCTCTCCAGCCCCCTAATTTTTCACTCTCCTCCGACCCTGAGAAATATTTTGACTTCAAAACAAAAAAAAACAAAAAAATTTGGCCTGACCCCTAAAAAGTTCGTCCTGACCCCTAAAATTTTCCCCGACCCCTAAATCTCTCCAGCCCCCTAATTTTTCACTCTCCCCCAACAATGAGATATATTTTGACTTCAAAACAAAAAAAAACAAAAAAATTTGGCCTGACCCCTAAAAAGTTCGTCCTGACCCCTAAAATTTTCCCCGACCCCTAAATCTCTCCAGCCCCCTAATTTTTCACTCTCCCCCAACCATGAGAAATATTTTCACTTCAAAACAAAAAAAAAACAAAAAAATTTGGCCTGGCCCATAAAAAGTTCGTCCTGACCCCTAAAATTTTCCCCGACCCCTAAATCTCTCCAGCCCCCTAATTTTTCACTCTCCCCCAACCCTGAGAAATATTTTGACTTCAAAACAAAAAAAAAGAAAAAAATTTGGCCTGACCCCTAAAAAGTTCGTCCTGACCCCTAAAATTTTCCCCGACCCCTAAATCTCTCCAGCCCCCTAATTTTTCACTCTCCTCCAATCCTGAGAAATATTTTGAGTTCAAAACAAAAAAAATGTTATTTAACATGTATACAAATATTAGTGAAAATAATGGTGGAGCATAATTATTTCTCTTTTTACTTTACTTATTGAGACGTTATTTAACATGTATAAAAATATAAGTGAACACAATGGTGGAGCATAATTATTTTTCTTCTTTCTTTACTTATTGAGACGTTATTTAATATGTATACAAATATTATTGAAAACAGTGGCGGAGCATAATTATTTCTCTTTTTACTTTACTTATTGAGACGTTATTTAACATGTATTCAAATATTAGTGAAAACAATGGCGGAGCATAATTATATTTCTTCTTACTTTACATATTGAGACGTTATTTAATATGTATACACATTTTAGTGAAAACAGTGGTGGAGCATAATTATTTTTCTTCTTACTTTACTTATTTAGACGTTATATCATATGTATACAAATATTAGTGTAAACAATGGTGGAGCATAATTATTTTTCTTTTTACTTTACTTATTGAGACGTTATTTAATATGTATACAAATATTAGTGAAAACAATGGTGGAGCATAATTATTTATTACTTTAATTTTACTGATACTACACTAACTTCACACCTCTCAAAAAGAAGGAGGTTATACCTGGGAGGATGGTATCATGTCAACAGAAGAAATGCAGTTAGGATTAAGCAACCCTGGCTTCACTACAAACTTGTGTTCAAAAAAGTGCCGTTATTGATTAACCAACCCTGGCTTCACTGTGGATTCATGTTCAAAAAAGTGCCGTTAGGAATTAAGCAACCCTTGCTTCACTATGGACTCATGTTCAAAAAAATGCCGTTAGGGATTAAGCAACAGTTGCTTCAATAAAAACTTATGTTTCGTTGGGATAAGGCAACCCGTGCTTCACTATAAACTCATGTTCAAAAAAAGTGCCGTTAGGGATTTCCTCTGACGTCATTTTCTGCTGAAATCGTGACTTTGCATTATGCCGACAATCCCCCATCTCCAAATTTGGCCTGAGGCGCACCACCGGCGAATGCCGACACTCCACCAAATTCGGCCTGAGTCGCTCACACCGGCGAATGCCGACACTCCCCCAAATTCGGCCTGAGGCGCTCATACTGGCGAATGCCGACACTCCTCCCTGAATTTCGCCTGAGGCGCCCCACCGCCGAATGCCGACACTCACCCTCCCCAGATTTCGCCTGAGGCGCCCCACCGCCGAATGCCGATACCCCCCCCCCCCTCTTCCCCAAATTTCTCCTGAGGCGCTCACACCGGCGAATGCCGACACCCCCCACACCCACCCCAAGTTTTCAATATGTATACAATATGTATAGAAATATTAGTGAAAACAATGGGGGAGCATACAAATATTAGTGAAAACAGTGGGGGAGCATAATTATTTATTACTTTAATTTTACTGATACTACACTAACTTCACACCTCTCAAAAAGGAGGAGGTAATACCTAGGAGGATGTTATCATGTCAACAGAAAAAATGTGGTTAGGATTAAGCAACCCTTGCTTCACTATGAACTCATGTTAAAAAAAGTGCCGTTATTGATTAAACAACACTTGCGTCACTATAAACGCATGTATCAAAAAGTGCCGTTAGGAGTTAAGCAACCCTTGCATCACTATGGACTCATGTTCAAAAAAGTGCCGTTAGTAAGTAAGCAACCCATGCTTGACTATGGACCCGTGTTCAAAAAAAGTGCCGTTTGTGATTAAGCAACACTTGCTTCACTATAAACTCATGTTCAAAAAAGAGCCGTTAGGGATTTCCTCTGACGTCATTTCCTGTTAAAATCATGACGGTGCATTATTTCTCAAATTCTTTGTTTTTTTCTCAAATTAGTACTAAACAACGTTGAAAATCGAGGAAAAAGGCACCCCCCCATTGGAGAAAAGTGCTCAGTCGACCCTCGAAGAGTCCATTTTTTTTTCCGGTTCTGAGATATTATACGTCCCGGGGCTGGCCGGTTATAATGATGTCAACCGTGTGACTGTTTGTTGGGTCCTCTCGGAGGAGTATCTGGACATACAAACAGACAAACAAACAGACAAACATACAGACAACTGCCCTTTATATAGGAAACTAGCGGGGCTACCCGGCGTTGCTCGGGGTCATAAAACATATACTTGAAGAAAGATCGTGTGTGTAACATCTTTATATTCAAACTTCTATGTCCCCCCTCTCTCTATAGCCGTCTGTTTATCTTTCTACCTTTCTCTTCCCTGGTCGCCCCATTTCACTGCTACTTTCTAATTTTGCTTTTGCGAAAGCTGTTTCTTCCCCACCATTTCTCCTATGTTGCCCAGGGCAATAGTATGACATATTTCTATAAAAAGTAACACCTCTATCTGCGCCTTCTATATAGGTACTTATCTCCGCCCCGATGTTCGTACTATATACGTATCTATCATCACCCCGGTGCGCATACTATATACGTACCTATCGCCGCCCCAGTGCACATACTATATACGTACCTAACTCCACCCCAGTGCAGATACTATTAAAGTACCTATCGCCGCCCCGGTGCGAATGCTAAATAGTACCTATCGTTGCCCCGGTGTGAATGCTAAATACATACCTATTGCACCCCGGTGTGCATGCTACATAAGTACCTATCGCTGCCCTAGTACGAATAATTAATATGTACACATTGCCGCTTTGGTACGAATGCTAAATACGTACCTATCGCTGCTTTGGTGCGAATGCTAAATACGTACCTATTGCACCCCGGTGTGCATGCTACATAAGTACCTATCGCTGCCCTAGTACGAATAATTAATATGTACACATTGCCGCTTTGGTACGAATGCTAAATACATACCTATCGCTGCTTTGGTGCGAATGCTAAATACGTACCTATAGCCGCCCTGGTGCGAATGCTAAATACGTACCTATAGCCGCCACGGTGCGAATGCTAAACACGTACCTATCACCACCACGGGGCGAATGCGAAATACATACCTTTCGCCGTTCCGGTGCACGTGCTATATACGTACCTATCGCCGCCCCGGGTGCGCGTGCTATATATGTACTGATCGCCGCCACAGAGCGCATGCTATGTACGTACTTATTGCTGCCCATGTGTACATGCTATATACATAGCTATCGCCGCCCCAATGTGGAAGCTAAATACGTACATATCGCCGACCCGGTGCGAATGCTAAATACATACCTATCGCCGCCCCGGTGTGAATTCTAAATACGTGCCTATCGCCGCCCCGGTGTGAATACTAAATACGTTCCTATCGTCACCCCGGTGCGGAAGCTAAATACGTACCTATCGCCGCCCCGGTGTGAATGCTAAATACGTAATTATCGCCGCCCCGGTATGAATCTTAAATACGTACCTTTCTGCCTCCCCGGTGCGCGTGCTATATACGTAACTATCGCCACCCCGGTGCGCGTGCTATATATGAACCGATCGCTGCCCCAGTGCACATGCTAAATACTTACCTATCACTGCCCTGGTGCGCATACTATATACGTACTTATTGCCGCCCATGTGCACATGCTATATAAGTACCTATCGCCACTGCTGAATGCTAAATAAGTACCTATCGCCGCCCCGGTGTGGAAGCTAAATACATACATATCGCCGCCCCGTTGTGAATGCTACATACGTACCTATCGCCGCCCCGGTGCAAATGCTAAATACGTCACTATCACCGGCCTGATGTGAATGCTAAATATGTTCCTATCGCCGCTCCGGTGCGCGTGATAAATACGTACCTATCGTCGCCCTGGTGTGCGTGCTATATACGTACTGATAGCCGCCCCAGAGCGCATGCTAAATATATACCTATAACCGCCCTGGTGCGCATTCTATATACATACTTACTGCCATCCCTGTGCACATGCTATATAGTACCTATCGCCACCTCTATGCACTACTATACACGTACCTATTGCCACCCTGGTGCACATACTATATATATACCTATCGCCGGCCCGGTGCGCATACTATAGTCGTTTCTATCGCCGCCCTGGTGCGCGTGCTATATATGAACCGATCGCTGCCCCAGTGCACATGCTAAATACATACCTATCACTGCCCCGGTGCGCATACTATATACGTACTTATTGCCGCCCATGTGCACATGCTATATAAGTACCTATCGCCACCGCTGAATGCTAAATAAGTACCTATCGCCGCCCCGGTGTGGAAGCTAATTACATACATATCGCCGCCCCGTTGTGAATGCTACATACGTACCTATCGCCGCCCCGGTGCAAATGCTAAATACGTCACTATCGCCGGCCTGATGTGAATGCTAAATATGTTCCTATCGCCGCTCCGGTGCGCGTGATAAATACGTACCTATCGTCGCCCTGGTGTGCGTGCTATATAGTACTGATAGCCGCCCCAGAGCGCATGCTAAATATATACCTATAACCGCCCTGGTGCGCATTCTATATACATACTTACTGCCATCCCTGTGCACATGCTATATAGTACCTATCGCCACCTCTATGCACTACTATACACGTACCTATTGCCACCCTGGTGCACATACTATATATATACCTATCGCCGGCCCGGTGCGCATACTATATTCGTATCTATCCTCACCCCGGTGTGCATACTATATATTTTCCTACGAAATATTTTAAGTTAAAAAAACAAAAAACTTTCGCCCGACCCCTAAAAAGTTTGGCCCGACCCCTACAATTTTCCTCGACCCCTAATATCTCAAGCCGCACCCTCCAATTTTGTTTTACTCTCCCCCAACCCTGAGAAATATTTTGACTTCAAAACAAAAAAAAAATTGAAAATAAACTAAACTGACCCCTAAAAAGTTCGGCCTGACCCCTAAAATTTTCCCCAACCCCTCAACCTCTCCAGCCCCCTTATTTTTAACTCAACCCCAACCATGAGAAACAGTTTGAGTTCAAAACAACACAAAAAACAATCTAATTTGGCCTGACCCCTAAAAAGTTCGGTCTAACCAATAAAATTTTCCCCGACTCCTCATTCTCATCAAGCCCCCTAATTTTTAAATCCCCTCTCAACCCTAAGAAATATTTTGAATTCAAAACAAAAAAAAACAAAAAAATTGGGCCTGACCCCTAAAAAGTTCGGCCTGACCCCTAAAATTTTCCCCGACCCCTCAATCTCTTCAGCCCCCTAATTTTTCACTCTTCCCCAACCCTGAGAAATATTTTGAGTTCAAAACAAAAAAATGTTATTTAACATGTATACAAATATTAGTGAAAACAATGGCGGAGCATAATTATTTCTCTTTTTACTTTACTTATTCAGACGTTATTTAATATGTATACACATATTAGTGAAAACAATGGCGGTGCATAATTATTTTTCTTCTTACTTTACTTATTGAGACGTTATTTAATATGTATACAAATATTATTGAAAACAATGGCGGAGCATAATTATTTTTCTTCTTACTTTACTTATTGAGACGTTATTTAATATGTATACAAATATTAGTGAAAACAGCGGTGGAGCATAAGTATTTCCCTTTGTACTTTACTTATTGAAACGTTATTTAATATGTATACAAATATTAGTGAAAACAATGGAGGAGCATAATTATTTTTCTTCTTACTTTACTTATTGAGACGTTATTTAATATGTATACAAATATTAGTGAAAACAGCGGCGGAGCATAATTATTTCTCTTCTTACTTTACTTATTGAGACGTTAATAATATGTATACAAATATTAGTGAAAACAATGGCGGAGCATAATTATTTCTCTTCTTACTTTACTTATTGAGACGTTATGTAATATGTATACATATATTAGTGAAAACAGCGGTGGAGCATAATTATTTCTCTTCTTACTTTACTTATTGAGACGTTATTTAACATGTATACAAATATTAGTGAAAACAGCGGTGGAGCATAAGTATTTCCCTTTGTACTTTACTTATTGAAACGTTATTTAATATGTATACAAATATTAGTGAAAACAATGGAGGA
Organism: Sepiola atlantica; assembly: GCA_963556195.1. NCBI lineage: Eukaryota > Metazoa > Mollusca > Cephalopoda > Sepiida > Sepiolidae > Sepiola > Sepiola atlantica. The sequence continues at coordinate 175,851,352 of OY744518.1, forward strand.
GCATAATTATTTTTCTTCTTACTTTACTTATTGAGACGTTATTTAATATGTATACAAATATTAGTGAAAACAGCGGCGGAGCATAATTATTTCTCTTCTTACTTTACTTATTGAGACGTTAATAATATGTATACAAATATTAGTGAAAACAATGGCGGAGCATAATTATTTCTCTTCTTACTTTACTTATTGAGACGTTATGTAATATGTATACATATATTAGTGAAAACAGCGGTGGAGCATAATTATTTCTCTTCTTACTTTACTTATTGAGACGTTATTTAACATGTATACAAATATTAGTGAAAACAATGGCGGAGCATAATTATTTGTCTTCTTACTTTACTTATTGAGACGTTATTTAATATGTATACAAATATTAGTGAAAACAGCTGCGGAGCATAATTATTTCTCTTCTTACTTTACTTATTGAGACGTTAATAATATGTATACAAATATTAGTGAAAACAATGGCGGAGCATAATTATTTCTCTTCTTACTTTACTTATTGAGACGTTATGTAATATGTATACAAATAGTAGTGAAAACAGTGGTGGAGCATAATTATTTTTCTTCTTACTTAACTTATTGAGACGTTATTTAATATGTATACAAATATTAGTGAAAACATTGGCGGAGCATAATTATTTGTCTTCTTACTTTACTTATTGAGACGTTATTTAATATGTATACAAATATTAGTGAAAACAGCTGCGGAGCATAATTATTTCTCTTCTTACTTTACTTATTGAGACGTTAATAATATGTATACAAATATTAGTGAAAACAATGGCGGAGCATAATTATTTCTCTTCTTACTTTACTTATTGAGACGTTATGTAATATGTATACAAATAGTAGTGAAAACAGTGGTGGAGCATAATTATTTTTCTTCTTACTTAACTTATTGAGACGTTATTTAATATGTATACAAATATTAGTGAAAACATTGGCGGAGCATAAGTATTTCTCTTCTTACTTTACTTATTGAGACGTTATTTAATATGTATACAAATATTAGTGAAAACAGCGGTGGAGCATAATTATTTCTCTTCTTACTTTACTTATTGAGACGTTATGTAATATGTATACAAATAGTAGTGAAAACAGTGGTGGAGCATAATTATTTTTCTTCTTACTTTACTTATTGAGACGTTATTTAATATGTATACTAATATTAGTGAAAACATTGGCGGAACATAAGTATTTCTCTTCTTACTTTACTTATTGAGACGTTATTTAGTATGTATACAAATATTAGTGAAAACAATGGCGGAGCATAATTATTTGTCTTCTTACTTTACTTATTGAGACGTTATTTAACATGTATACAAATATTAATGAAAACAATGGTGCGGCATAATTATTTGTCTTCTTACTTTACTTATTGAGACGTTATTTAGTATGTATACAAATATTAGTGAAAACAGCGGTGGAGCATAAGTATTTCCCTTTGTACTTTACTTATTGAAACGTTATTTAATATGTATACAAATATTAGTGAAAACAATGGAGGAGCATAATTATTTTTCTTCTTACTTTACTTATTGAGACGTTATTTAATATGTATACAAATATTAGTGAAAACAGCGGCGGAGCATAATTATTTCTCTTCTTACTTTACTTATTTAGACGTTATTTAACATGTATACAAATATTAGTGAAAACAATGGCGGAGCATAATTTTTCTCTTCTTACTTTACTTATTTAGACGTTATTTAATATGTATACAAATATTAGTGAAAACAATGGTGGTGCATAATTATTTATTACTTTAGTTTTACTGATAATACACTAACTTCACACCTCTCAAAAAGAAGGAGGTAATACCTGGGAGGATTGTATCATGTCAACAGAAGAAATGCGGTTAGTATAAGCAACTCTTGCTTCACTATAAACTCATGTTCAAAAAAGTGCTGTTATTGATTAAACAACACTTGCGTCACTATAAACGCATGTTTCAAAAAATGCCGTTAGTAGTTAAGCAACCCTTGCTTAACTATAAACTCATGTTCAAAAAAGTTCCGTTAGCGATTTCCTCTGACGTCATTTCCTGTTAAAAGCGTGACGATGATAGCATTGTTTTTTTCTCAAATTAGTACTAAACAACGTCGAAAAGTGATGGAAAAAGCCCCCCCCCCCCCGAAGAGTCAATTTGTTTTTCCGACACTCCCCCCTCTCCAAATTTCGCCTGACATGCCGCTTCCCCAAATTTGGCGAATGCCGACCCCCCCCCTTAATTTGACCTGAAGCAGTCACACCGCCGCACTATCTCCACAACTCTCAAAAAGGAGGAGGTAATGCCTAGGAGGGTGGTATCATAACAACAGAACGGGCGTAGGGGAGGAAGGGAAGGTAGAAAGGGTGGGAGTGAGAGGGAAAGAAGAGTTTTAGTGTGAGGGATTTTCTTCCCTACACTCTTTTCCTCTGACGTCATTTCCTGTTAAAAGCGTGACTTTGCATATTTCTAAAATTATACACGATAGCATTGTTTTTTCTCAAATTAGTACTAAACAACGTTGAAAATCGAGGAAAAAAGCAACCCCCCATTGGAGAAAAGTGCTCAGTCGACCCCCGAAGAGGCAATTTTTTTTTTCTGGTTCTGAGATGATAGGGCGCCTCTAGCAATAAACTTACTCCTCCCCAAAGAGGGGAGGCAAAGCCTGGGAGTGTGGACCTTCTAGAACTGCACAGGACAAACCCATAGACCGACGGAATGAAGCCCCGAAGGCCAAGACGATACCAGTCTATGGGGTGCAGTATCCATCGAAACAGATACACTTTGATGTTAGCTAAAAGAAGTGAATTAATGTCATTTTCGGTAATGGCGTATGAAAGCTATGTTGAATTAGAGAAAAACGGCCTAGGGGAGTCTAAAATTCATTCTTGATATTCAAAAGTTATATAAGAATTTGTTAAATAGTATTATACAATGTTTGTTGAAAGAAAATCCTAGTTATTAATACTTGTTAATTTAATAATGTAATTTAAACAGTGTCTAGTGGATAGACCGCTGTTCAGGTGTAGATTGGTTATAAATACTCCAGTAAATCGACTCAAATGTTGTAATTTCTTCCGCCTTTTGGCGAAGATCAAAGTGTAGTATCTGTTCCGATGGATACTGCACCCCATAGACTGGTATTGTCTTGGCCTCCGGGGCTTGATTTACGCCGGTCTATGGGATTGTCCTGTGCAGTTCTAGGAGGTCCACCCTCCCAGGCTTCGCCTCCCCTCTTTGGGGAGGAGTAAGTTTATTGCTTACTGTCTGAGGCGCCCCTACCGGGGAATGCCGACGGGGCTGCCCAGGCAATTTTTAAATGGCCAGAGTGCTCACCTCTCGAGCGCTGGCTTTTAACCCCACTTTCTCGACCCAATCTGTGGTCACATCCTACTTGTGGGAGTAGGATAAAACTGGCCTTGTGCCTAACTCCTGAGGTGGAGTAAATACCTTGTAATTTCTTCCGCTTTTGGCGAAGATCAAAGTGTAGTATCTGTTCCGATGGATACTGCACCCCATAGACTGGTATTGTCTTGGCCTCCGGGGCTTGATTTACGCCGGTCTATGGGATTGTCCTGTGCAGTTCTAGGAGGTCCACCCTCCCAGGCTTCGCCTCCCCTCTTTGGGGAGGAGTAAGTTTATTGCTTACTGTCTGAGGCGCCCCTACCGGGGAATGCCGACGGGGCTGCCCAGGCAATTTTTAAATGGCCAGAGTGCTCACCTCTCGAGCGCTGGCTTTTAACCCCACTTTCTCGACCCAATCTGTGGTCACATCTTACTTGTGGGAGTAGGATAAAACTGGCCTTGTGCCTAACTCCTGAGGTGGAGTAAATACGTTGTAATTTCTTCCGCCTTTTGGCGAAGATCAAAGTGTAGTATCTGTTCCGATGGATACTGCACCCCATAGACTGGTATTCTCTTGGCCTCCGGGGCTTGATTTACGCCGGTCTATGGGATTGTCCTGTGCAGTTCTAGGAGGTCCACCCTCCCAGGCTTCGCCTCCCCTCTTTGGGGAGGAGTAAGTTTATTGCTTACTGTCTGAGGCGCCCCTACCGGGGAATGCCGACGGGGCTGCCCAGGCAATTTTTAAATGGCCAGAGTGCTCACCTCTCGAGCGCTGGCTTTTAACCCCACTTTCTCGACCCAATCTGTGGTCACATCTTACTTGTGGGAGTAGGATAAAACTGGCCTTGTGCCTAACTCCTGAGGTGGAGTAAATACCTTGTAATTTCTTCCGCCTTTTGGCGAAGATCAAAGTGTAGTATCTGTTCCGATGGATACTGCACCCCATAGACTGGTATTGTCTTGGCCTCCGGGGCTTGATTTACGCTGGTCTATGGGATTGTCCTGTGCAGTTCTAGGAGGTCCACCCTCCCAGGCTTCGCCTCCCCTCTTTGGGGAGGAGTAAGTTTATTGCTTACTGTCTGAGGCGCCCCTACCGGGGAATGCCGACGGGGCTGCCCAGGCAATTTTTAAATGGCCAGAGTGCTCACCTCTCGAGCGCTGGCTTTTAACCCCACTTTCTCGACCCAATCTGTGGTCACATCTTACTTGTGGGAGTAAGATAAAACTGGCCTTGTGCCTAACTCCTGGGGAGGAGTAAATACCTTGTAATTTCTTCCGCCTTTTGGCGAAGATCAAAGTGTAGTATCTGTTCCGATGGATACTGCACCCCATAGACTGGTATTGTCTTGGCCTCCGGGGCTTGATTTACGCTGGTCTATGGGATTGTCCTGTGCAGTTCTAGGAGGTCCACCCTCCCAGGCTTCGCCTCCCCTCTTTGGGGAGGAGTAAGTTTATTGCTTACTGTCTGAGGCGCCCCTACCGGGGAATGCCGACGGGGCTGCCCAGGCAATTTTTAAATGGCCAGAGTGCTCACCTCTCGAGCGCTGGCTTTTAACCCCACTTTCTCGACCCAATCTGTGGTCACATCTTACTTGTGGGAGTAGGATAAAACTGGCCTTGTGCCTAACTCCTGAGGTGGAGTAAATACCTTGTAATTTCTTCCGCCTTTTGGCGAAGATCAAAGTGTAGTATCTGTTCCGATGGATACTGCACCCCATAGACTGGTATTGTCTTGGCCTCCGGGGCTTGATTTACGCCGGTCTATGGGATTGTCCTGTGCAGTTCTAGGAGGTCCACCCTCCCAGGCTCCGCCTCCCCTCTTTGGGGAGGAGTAAGTTTATTGCTTACTGTCTGAGGCGCCCCTACCGGGGAATGCCGACGGGGCTGCCCAGGCAATTTTTAAATGGCCAGAGTGCTCACCTCTCGAGCGCTGGCTTTTAACCCCACTTTCTCGACCCAATCTGTGGTCACATCTTACTTGTGGGAGTAGGATAAAACTGGCCTTGTGCCTAACTCCTGAGGTGGAGTAAATACCTTGTAATTTCTTCCGCCTTTTGGCGAAGATCAAAGTGTAGTATCTGTTCCGATGGATACTGCACCCCATAGACTGGTATTGTCTTGGCCTCCGGGGCTTGATTTACGCCGGTCTATGGGATTGTCCTGTGCAGTTCTAGGAGGTCCACCCTCCGAGGCTTCGCCTCCCCTCTTTGGGGAGGAGTAAGTTTATTGCTTACTGTCTGAGGCGCCCCTACCGGGGAATGCCGACGGGGCTGCCCAGGCAATTTTTAAATGGCCAGAGTGCTCACCTCTCGAGCGCTGGCTTTTAACCCCACTTTCTCGACCCAATCTGTGGTCACATCTTACTTGTGGGAGTAGGATAAAACTGGCCTTGTGCCTAACTCCTGAGGTGGAGTAAATACCTTGTAATTTCTTCCGCCTTTTGGCGAAGATCAAAGTGTAGTATCTGTTCCGATGGATACTGCACCCCATAGACTGGTATTGTCTTGGCCTCCGGGGCTTGATTTACGCCGGTCTATGGGATTGTCCTGTGCAGTTCTAGGAGGTCCACCCTCCCAGGCTTCGCCTCCCCTCTTTGGGGAGGAGTAAGTTTATTGCTTACTGTCTGAGGCGCCCCTACCGGGGAATGCCGACGGGGCTGCCCAGGCAATTTTTAAATGGCCAGAGTGCTCACCTCTCGAGCGCTGGCTTTTAACCCCACTTTCTCGACCCAATCTGTGGTCACATCTTACTTGTGGGAGTAGGATAAAACTGGCCTTGTGCCTAACTCCTGAGGTGGAGTAAATACCTTGTAATTTCTTCCGCCTTTTGGCGAAGATCAAAGTGTAGTATATGGATACTGCACCCCATAGACTGGTATTGTCTTGGCCTCCGGGGCTTGATTTACGCCGGTCTATGGGATTGTCCTGTGCAGTTCTAGGAGGTCCACCCTCCCAGGCTTTGCCTTCCCTCTTTGGGGAGGAGTAAGTTTATTGCTTACTGTCTGAGGCGCCCCTACCGGGGAATGCCGACGGGGCTGCCCAGGCAATTTTTAAATGGCCAGAGTGCTCACCTCTCGAGCGCTGGCTTTTAACCCCACTTTCTCGACCCAATCTGTGGTCACATCTTACTTGTGGGAGTAGGATAAAACTGGCCTTGTGCCTAACTCCTGAGGTGGAGTAAATACCTTGTAATTTCTTCCGCCTTTTGGCGAAGATCAAAGTGTAGTATCTGTTCCGATGGATACTGCACCCCATAGACTGGTATTGTCTTGGCCTCCGGGGCTTTTGTGCCTAACTCCTGAGGTGGAGTAAATACCTTGTAATTTCTTCCGCCTTTTGGCGAAGATCAAAGTGTAGTATCTGTTCCGATGGATACTGCACCCCATAGACTGGTATTGTCTTGGCCTCCGGGGCTTGATTTACGCCGGTCTATGGGATTGTCCTGTGCAGTTCTAGGAGGTCCACCCTCCCAGGCTTCGCCTCCCCTCTTTGGGGAGGAGTAAGTTTATTGCTTACTGTCTGAGGCGCCCCTACCGGGGAATGCCGACGGGGCTGCCCGGGCAATTTTTAAATGGCCAGAGTGCTCACCTCTCGAGCGCTGGCTTTTAACCCCACTTTCTCGACCCAATCTGTGGTCACATCTTACTTGTGGGAGTAGGATAAATCTGGCCTTGTGCCTAACTCCTGGGGAGGAGTAAATACCTTGTAATTTCTTGGCCTTTGGCTGATGATCAAAGTGTAGTATCTGTTCCGATGGATACTGCACCCCATAGACTGGTATTGTCTTGGCCTCCGGGGCTTGATTTACGCCGGTCTATGGGATTGTCCTGTGCAGTTCTAGGAGGTCCACCCTCCCAGGCTTCGCCTCCCCTCTTTGGGGAGGAGTAAGTTTATTGCTTACTGTCTGAGGCGCCCCTACCGGGGAATGCCGACGGGGCTGCCCAGGCAATTTTTAAATGGCCAGAGTGCTCACCTCTCGAGCGCTGGCTTTTAACCCCACTTTCTCGACCCAATCTGTGGTCACATCTTACTTGTGGGAGTAGGATAAAACTGGCCTTGTGCCTAACTCCTGAGGTGGAGTAAATACCTTGTAATTTCTTGGCCTTTGGCTGATGATCAAAGTGTAGTATCTGTTCCGATGGATACTGCACCCCATAGACTGGTATTGTCTTGGCCTCCGGGGCTTGATTTACGCCGGTCTATGGGATTGTCCTGTGCAGTTCTAGGAGGTCCACCCTCCCAGGCTTCGCCTCCCCTCTTTGGGGAGGAGTAAGTTTATTGCTTACTGTCTGAGGCGCCCCTACCGGGGAATGCCGACGGGGCTGCCCAGGCAATTTTTAAATGGCCAGAGTGCTCACCTCTCGAGCGCTGGCTTTTAACCCCACTTTCTCGACCCAATCTGTGGTCACATCTTACTTGTGGGAGTAAGATAAAACTGGCCTTGTGCCTAACTCCTGGGGAGGAGTAAATACCTTGTAATTTCTTCCGCTTCGATGGCCTTTTGGCTAAGATCAAAGTGTAGTATCTGTTCTCGGCATTTTTGCCTTGAGATAAAGTGTATTATCTAGTCCTATCCGATAGGTGTCGATCTTACACTCTCGAATCAAAAATCAGATTATCATTTTATTTTTTAATCCCTTTTCCTTTTGTTCACTTCCTCTCCCCTAAAGTACGGGCTGATACGCGCCAACGGTCGAGATCTCTCTATTACCAACTAATACTGGTACTCCTCCACACCGGCGAATACCGGAACTCCCCCAAAACTTTTTAAAAAGCCAGAGTGCTCACCTCTCGAGCGCTGGCTTATCTAATCCCACTTTCCCGACCTTGTGTCACATCTTACCTTGTGGGAAGTAGATAAATAACGGCGCTCATACTGGCGAATGCCGTACCCCCCCTCCCAAATTCGGCATGAGGCGCTCAAACTGGCGAATGCCGTACCCCCCCCCCCCAAAAAAAAAAAATTCGCATGAGGCGCTCATACTGGCGAATGCCGTACCCCCCCCCCAAATTCGGCCTGAGGCGCTCATACTGGCGAATGGCGACATTCCCCCCTCCCTAAATTCGGCCTGAGGTGCCCCACCGCCGACTGCTGACATTCCCCCTCCCCAGATTTGACCTGAGGCGCCCCACCGCCAAATGCCGATCCTCCCTTCCACCGCCGAATGCCCCCCTGACAACGGAACCGATACGACCCTACCTCTACACTTCTCAAAAAAGGAGGAGATAATGCATGTGGTGCATCATGACAACGGAACCGATACTACCCTACCTCAACACTTCTCAAAAAAGGAGGAGGTAATGCATGGGAATAGTGCATCATGACAACGGAACCGATACGACCCTACCTCAACACTTCTCAAAAAAGGAGGAGATAATGCATGGGAATAGTGCATCATGACAACGGAACCGATACGTCCCTACCTCAACACTTCTCAAAAAAGGAGGAGATAATGCATGGGATGAGGGCATCATGACAACGGAACCGATACTACCCTACCTCAACACTCTCAAAAAAGGAGGAGATAATGCATGGGATGAGGGCATCATGACAACGGAACCGATACTACCCTACCTCAACACTCTCAAAAAAGGAGGAGGTAATGCTCACACCGAATACCGTAACCCCCCCCCCCCCAGTCTGGCCTGAAAGGAGGAGGTAATTCCTATCATGATAACAGAACGGCCACAGGGAAGGCGGGGGGGGGGAATGTTAGCGTCTATTAATAATTAAGAAAGAAAGTGTGAGAGGGAAAAATGACAGAAAGGAAAACTGCCACTCTCTGACGTCATGATGACCTGATATAACCGGACACAATTTAGGTCAAGACCGGGTACATCCGGCAAGGGATTATGGGATAGGTGCGGATGTGATTGAGCAACCCTTGTTTCACTACACACTCTTAACGTAGGATTCCTATGTTGTTATTGATGCAATCGGACAGAAGTTATTGGATGATCTGATACAACCGGACACAATTTAGGGCAAGACCGGGTACATCCGGCAAGGGATTATGGGATGTTTACAGTGACTCGGCATTTTTATCGGATTAGTACATAAATACATTAGATTATTTCGAATTTACTACATATTAACGTTGAAATTTCGTGAAAAATACGAAAAAACTGCTACCTTTTGTCGGAAAGTGGTCCGGTTGACTGTCAGCGAGTGAATCGTTTGTCGTGATTTTTAGATATTATGATTCCGGGATATGTACGGTGCTAAAGATATCAACTTTTTGACATGTCGCCGCGTAGTTTTTGAGGAGTATCTGGACATACAAACAAACAAACAGACAGACATACAGACAACTGCCCTTTATATAATAGACTAGCAAATATACCCTCCCTCCAACTGTATATTTTTCTAGCCTGGTAAGATATGGTGAACGAACATATAATACACTGACTCCCAAAGGACAGATAGTACATTAACGCCCCCTCTCCCAAGAAAATGAAGAAGATAATTATGGAAGGATGATATCACAAGACACAAACATATACTATACCCCCCCCCCCAAAAAAAAGAGAGGATGTATTGCCTGAGAGGATCGCCTTATAAAAGGAGAAGGTAATGCATGTGATTATGGTCTCATGACACCAGAACAGATACTACATTACCCCCTTTCTAAAGGAGGATGTAAAAGGAGGATGTAATAGCTGGAAACATAACTCTATCCTCCTTAAAAAACGAGGAGGTAATTGCTGGGAGGATGGTCTTATGACAACAGAACCGATACTACACAACTCACCCCCATTAATAGATAATACAGTAATAGATTAAATCAGTTTTTTCCATCCATTTAAAAATATTGCGTATGTATAAGAAAATATGAAATGCAAAATTACAACTGTATATTGCAAAATATTAATTTATTTGAACCTGTTTATTAATGTAATATGCAAATTAAGAAGAATTGTGCTTGTGCGGATTTGAAGTTTACTATAAATGGTATTTCAAAATAATATCATAAATTACTCATACAATTAAATAGGCCCAACCTATTTTGATGTTAATATAGTTCGGATAGATGTAAAAAAAAAACTTTTGAATTCATTCATTTGGATAATATATATGTATATTATATATATTGTGACCGTGTAAAGAGGCCGAAAGAAAAACACGAAGTCGGAGTTTAGAGAAAACAAGTTTATTGAAAAAGGTATAATACAACAGAGAACAAGAGTAGTTGTACATCTGTCTTGACTGCCAGTATAGATTGGTGTGGTTCCAGTTATGTAATTCCTTTCTAACTCAGGAATATGTGACACAAGGTCGCAAAGTGGGGGGAGAGTCAAGCCAGCGCCCCTAAAGAAGGAGCACTATGGCCTAGCAAAAATATCCTGGGCAGCCCCGTCGGTATTCCCCGGTCAGGGCGCCTCAGGCAGTAAGCAAAAAACTTACTCCACCCTAAAGAGAGGAGGCAAGGCCTGGGAGGGTGAACCTCCTAGGAAAACCCAAGATCTATACCTCAGCCAGACAGATAAAAGACCACCGAAATGGCCCAGTTCCTGCTGGACTGATTGTCGAGGAGGAATCCTTGTCTGGTATTACCTCATCCCGAAGTTCTTAAGCGACCGAAGTTAATGAAAAATTGAACAGGCTGGGGTGGATCCAACACCAAGGAGCAGGTGCTCCTGGTAGTTATTGTTGATAAATTGGGTGGTTGTTAATGGGTACGCATACTATTTTTCTATAATGGGTGAAAAACTGTTCGGTCCCTGGACTAATTTTAGTAGTTGATGTCTACCTTATTGTTAAAATTTCGCAAATATCGGTATTTTAATGTTTACGAAAGGATTCCAACCACATTTTACTCTCTTCGTATAAAACTAAATTAAACTAAATGTATCCCACATTACGCACCCTTACGCCAGCAGCTGTGTTCTAAAATTAATAATAATCGGTTAATTAGTTTAGGAGTTAATCCAGACCGTCACCCTTCCCCGCACACAGAGAGAGAACAACGGACAACGCAATCAAACAACAACAAAAAACTGCAACTAGAAAATGCGAACCAAAAGTTTTTTGTTTTCTTTTTTTTTTTCTTTTCTTTTGTCCGTCTTTTTTTCCTCTTTTTCTTTTTCCAGTCTAGTAAAAACTCAGGGCTACGTATGTATGGGCGTGTGTGTGTGTGTGTGTGTGTGTGTGCATTTTGTGGTTTTTGTGTTGGAAGAGGATATATGACAACATTAATTATCTACGAATGCAATGAAGAGTCTGTTACTAGAAAATGAAGGCTCGCAACGCCCCTTACAATTACTTCACTATCCTCTTCGCCTCGGAATCAATCTCTACTTCTTCACTGTTGATATCTTAATGTTAGGTTTTGGTACGATGCTTGCTCCCTCTAACTTCTTCTCCACAGGTGGGTCATCCACCTGTATTTCCAACAAGGGCAGCGATTCCTGCACCCGCTCGTGATCTGGGTGCAGTGTACTCAAGGGTAACCCTTCTTCGCTCATGCACTCGGTTGTCAGTGTATTCGCGCCGTCCAATTTCTCCCTACGTCTTTCCCGCGCCCTTTTTTCTGCAAAAGCTAACCCTATCATTTATGTTTCAAATTATCACCAACATCGGCCAAGCCACTATCGTACCCGTGTCTAATTTCTACTTTCTAACGTGAATTTTCCCTTCCTGCAGGGCTTAATCGAGCCTTCAATTCTTTTCAAAGCTAATAGCTTATTACCTTCTGATTATGCAACACATCTTATAATGCTTCCATAACTATTCAGTGGGGTCGACCGGTAATCTCAAACGATCGGGTAATTCGGCCTGTATCTGCAACAGCGCCTCTCTTAATCTGCGAGGTTATTTTACTCGGCGACAAGTGTCTCAGCGATAGCGTATCCAACTGTGCACGCACATGCTCCAACAGCCTCATCAACGGCTGCCATGTCTGGTGCACTCACTCGTCAGTGTCAACAACTGAAATTATCTCGACACAAACCCGTCTGGTTAACGTACCTTCACTATCATTGCGTCGGTCACACCGGCCACGTCTTTTCTACGTTCTCGTCCCTGGGTAAAACATTTCAATCAGACCAGCACCTTCTGCTGTCACTGCGTCGGCCACATCGGACATTTTTTTATACATTCCCGTACTGGGGAAAACATTTCAATCAGACCAGCACCTTCTGCTGTCACTGCGTCGGCCACATCGGCCACTCTTCCTCTACGTTCGCGTCCTGGGAAAACAGTTCTCTGAGACTAGCACCTTCTTGGCTCACTCCAGCCCGGTGACATTCGATATCGATGCGCCTTCCCTGGCTGCATGCGACAGTAACCCTTTTGGTTCTTCCTTATCACTTCCAATTTCTTCATGATCATTCTCTCATCGGTTCCCGACACTGTCCCTAACGACACAACGAGTGGCTCTCCCAGAATCGGGGGCACTGATTTCTTCTGCCTCGTCTGTATCAACACTATCTTTCTTAGATAGGATCTCATATCCTTCCCTTCGTTTATCACTACTTCTGTGCCCTTTCGTAAGGCGCACCACAATGTAACATATTCTTGGTTGTTCGAATATCTGTCGATTACCTCAACCTTTTTTTTAAAACTCACTATATACCTGCCTGGTCGTTTCGGCAGCAGCCCATCCAGCTGCAAATCTATTACTAACGTGAGCAACCCCTTGGATCTAACCACGACGACCCCCATCGGTCCAAGTTATGCATCTCTCTCTATTCTTATCTATCCGTTTATCTCCGGGGGGAAATCCAAGATAACGGTCCGTGCCACAACCACCAGCACCACTGCACAGGCATGAGGGCCCTCCCTGCACACAATGGAGCCAACAGATGCGACACAGCCCAACCTCGGCTTCTCCCCCAAATCCCTGACTATCTTTTGCTTGGCTTTCCAACTGTTCTGTGGTGGGGCGTTTTGCTCCCCTCAACCGTAACTTCATAGGCAATTCTTGTACCTTTTTGGCTAACTGATACTCTCTCAGTCTCTTCTGGAGCTGGGCCAGGAGTATTTTGTCGCCCTCCTCCCACTCACTAGACTCATCAACCGACTTGGAAGTCGGGTTTAATTCGATCTCTCTTTCCACGTGGGGGAGGGTTCATTGCTTTTTGCGGTTTCTCATAAACCGGAGAACAAAACCCAAGCCCGTCCTCTTCCCATTTAGTTTCACTATCCTTCACTAAACTTGTCATTTTGGGGGCCACCCTGCCTTTTATTCTCTGCAGGGTGGCCTCTGTGCGTTTCCCTGGTTCCTTACCCCAGCGTCACCTGGCACATTAAGGTTCGGCATCCTAATCCCTAACCTCCGATCTACGCTATTGTGCACCACCGACTCTCATATCCGAACTGACCACACCTAGTGCAGTTCGGTCCAAATGAGCTGCGTGGGCGCCCATAATTTGTGGGACACACTGCCGCTCGGTGCCCTTCACATCTACAGGTCCAGCAGACTGATACCTGTCTAGCCGGAGCGGGCCTATAGTACTCGTATTGAAGGTCCCGTGCCTTCCTTCTAGGATCGGAGTCTGCCTCCCAATCCTCTACGCCCCTTCTTCCCATTCGGGGCCCCGGACTCGTTCTACTCCCCGCCGTTTTCCTTCTCCCAAGCCTTTCTTCGCCATCGCCCCTCTCTACGCGTTCCCCTAGCCTCATGCTATCTCTCGCTAATCCTTGGGCCTCCACTAGGGTGAGCGGGTGACCCCTTAGTACCTATCTCTGGATCTCTTTATCACTCAACCCGTCCACCAGGGCATCCAATAGGATGGGCTGGATGGGACCCGTATTTCGGATCGCCCCATCTGAGAAGGCTTGAACTGCCAACTCCTGAATTCGTTCGACTAACTCGTCGAGTCCTTCGCCGTTGTCTAGTCTTAGCCGGGTTAGCTTGCGTACGGCCTCAATCGCAGTCCGCTCGCTGGCATATTGCTTCATCAGCTGCTCGCGGTGCTCCGTCCAAGCCATTCCCGGGTTCTCTTCATACATCCCCTCAATAAATTTCGACACTGGGCCCATTGCTCCATCCAGAGCGAGCAGCACCATCTCGTAATCTTCTAATCCGTAGATTACCCTTTTCTTTTGGATTACCGCCAACCATTCCATTAGGCCTGCGGAATCTCCATTATAGGAGGGTATTCGTATTCCTCCGATCGGTCTTTCTATTTTCCTAGTCTCTTCTACCCCATCTCTGCTGCATTTCCTACTATATCTTCTTCCGAGCCCATTCCTTCTTTTGTGTTCTAAAATACACCCCCAACAACAGAAATACACAATTACGTGCAAAGTTGAACAGCAATCGATACACTGACAGAGTACAAAACTAAGCAAAATGAACAAGGGAAATCAAAGAGTCACTTACCCCCTCTTTCCGCGGTCTGCTCCTTTTGTGGTCTACTGATGTCGAGTGGTTGTTTTTGCGAGCTCATCCAGACCTTATAGTCGATTGACTAAAGTTCAGGATCTTGGCCGGCTCTCAAAGTCTTTCACAAAAAAACGGTTTTTCTGTCGGTCTATTTCTTTTTTCTATTTTTTTTTCAACACGGGTTTGGGTGCTCGTTAGACTATCTCTCTTTTCTTTTTCTTTTTTTTTAGTCTATCTCTTTTCCTGGATCGATATCCCTTCTGATTTTTTTTTTAAAGTGTTCTGCGGGTAAAGATAAATGTTGTTGTGCCCGTGGATTTTTGTTTGTTTGTTTTTCTACCCGAGGTTACCAGGTACTAATAAAATGTACCCTGATCTTGCGTCGCGGCACCAGATATGAACCCCACACGCGTCTTCGCCGTGGGGATCATGGTCAACCGCACACACAGGTGTATGATATCCTGGTCGCGGTGACAATGTGTGAACCCCACTCGTGCGCACAGTCTTGCCAGACTGTGAACACACTTCAGCCGATCGTCGTAGTGGCAATAAAAAAATATGTCAGTCGAAATTTCTCTAGGCCGGGATGGCGATGATGATGATGACTTCGTCGATATTGTCGTCTCGTCCAATTCACACGTTGGAACTGTTTATATCAGCGAGCGATCACTGGGTTAACGGCAATCGGTTGGCTCTGTGAGGGCGAAAGATTATTCAAAGCAAAACAAAAGGAAAAGAACAATGTTCAACAACTCGGTCGGGGATTTGATATGGAAGAGTAATTATTAATAACAATAAAAAAAAATGATTTTACACTGGATTAATGTCTATCGTATTGTAAATGTCTTTAGCAAAAAGGGTGTGTTGTCCCCAACTTATTTCCCCGTTTCTCTCTGTGCGCGAATTCGTTCGCAAATTGTTGTTTAAGTCACTAAACTATGGGCTAAGCGAAGATGGCGAGAATTCCGTTCACCCCGGCGATTTTACTCCGACTCGCTCTCTAGCCGTCTCTACTGGATCTTTCGTGGTTCTGTTCTGTCGTGCGTCAAAACGCACATCCTCTCACCGAAGATATCCATAGTCACCCCCTCCTTCTCTGCCATATTTCTCTATGCGTCTCTTTCTCTCTCAAGGAGTGTGAGGATTAGTGCCTTACTCCCTTGTCTCTAAAATAAATGGTATTTTCTTTCTGGCCCGTGGTGTTATCACAAAGACAATTGCCTTCTCATTCTCGCCGTAATTAACGATGACAGGCCTAAATGATTATCTGCCCAGTTAAACGGAACAAGCATCGTTTTATTGATATTATTGGAGTTAAATCTAAGATTATGGATTTACGTTATCTGTAACTTCCTATTTAGCAACCGTCTCCCGACCTGGAAAGGCAACAAATTTTGACTGCAAAACACGACTTCGCTAGATAAACCGTTGTTTTGAATAAGCTCGTTTCCACGTGAAATATATACTAGTTTTATACCTCCACTTCGTCTCTACGCAGGGCCTAGTATCATCATCAAGATGCATGCTAGCGCGTAACCAGGGTACTCGATTCCTATGGGGCCCCGGACACTTTGTCACAATAGCAGTCAGCAAAAGTAAGAAATGCTACCATCACTAATAAAAACAATTAAATAAAATACATCGAATATATATATATATATATATATATATATATATATATATATATGTGTGTGTGTGTGTGTGTGTGTGTGTATGGATTACATATTAACTGATGAACTTAAAATTAGTGATACAATAGGTAAATTAGGAGTAAAAGAAGCGTATATTCTCCTCAAAGACCATAAGCCTGACTTCCAAACAAAACCAACCACTAGACTTATAAACCCCACAGGACAAGAAATTGGGAAAATTAGTAAAAAAATATTAGAGAGACTAAATGGACGAATAAAAAATTTTACAAACTTAATCAGTGGGTAAATACAACTGAAACTATAAATTGGTTCTGCAAAATCGAAAACAAAACGAACTTCTCATTCATCCAATTTGACATCATCAATTATTACCCCTCCATATATAAAGAACTTTTCGAAAATGTTATTTAGTTTGCCACCCTTCTCTCTAACATTTTCGAGGAGGAAATCAAATCATTAGAAAATGCACAAATACAGTGTTAATTAGCAAACAAGAACAATGGACTAAAAGTAATCAATCGGGATCTTTTGATGTATCCATGGGTTCTTTGGATTCAACAGAGGTAACCAACCTAGTTCAACTCTACATACTACACAACCACACAAAAGACATTAACATTGAAGGCATAGGATTATATAGAGATGACATCTTATTAGTGATAAAAACTCAAATGGGTAAAAGTGTGAAAGAGTGAAAAAGAGTATTCCCAGAGAGATGAAAAAGTTAATTCTTAAGGTGGAAATAACATCAAATATTTAACTAACCAACTTCTTAGATGCAACACCTAACTTAGATAAAGAAACGTACGAGCTATACGAAAGATAATGCTAATCCAATGTATGTCCATCCACTCTTTAACCATTCAAAGCCATAATTAAACACATTCCCAAATCAATTGAAAAAAGAATCAGCAACAACGCCTCTAATGAAGCAATATTTAACACGCCTAAGGCCTTTTACAATAAAGCACTAACATAGACGGATACAAAAACACCCAAATGAAATATATCAAACCTACAAAGCCCAACAATAAACAAATAGGGAAGAAGTAGGAAGATTATTTGGTTTGCAACCCCATTTAATCACTTGGTTAAAACTAAACTTGGTAAAATAATTCTTAGATTTAATTAACCTACACTTCCCTCCTAATAACATACTACATAAAATATTTAATAAAAATACACTTAAACTAATCTACAGTTGTAGTTAAAACCTGAAAAAATAATTAAAAACATAACAATAACATTTTAAACGGCAACAAAAATACTGAATTAAATGATAAAAAAACAAAAATTAAGATTTGTAACTGCTTAAACAAAACAGAATGCCCCCTCCAACAAAATTGCCTTACAACCCAAACAGTCTACCAGACCACAATTTCCACCAAAGAAAACCCAACCCAGAAAAATGCTATGAAGGCATAGATGGTAACACTTTCAAAGAAAGAAAGATATACCGGTCATAAATGCTCATTCAATAATTCTGACTACAAAAATCTTCACTCTCACTGGGGACTAACCAACAATAATCAATCACCAACAGTTATTTGGGACATTATTAGAAAAACCAGTACATGTAGTTCCCTTAATTCACCCTGTTATTTGTGCCTAAGTGAAAAACTTGAGATACGTAGATTTAGTGATAGAAGCAAACTTCTAAACAAAAAGCAAAAAATCTCAATTAACTGTAGGCACAATAGATCACATCTTCTTAATAGCTTGCATATGACCTCTTGAACAAAAGTAACCATTTGAAAACAGGTTAAAACCAAAATACTAAAATACTAATAAAACTAAAAAAAAAAATCTTTAAACCCTATCTAAACCCATCATTTTATAGTAAATCACCTTAAAGTAATTGCCCCTTAAAACCCGGAAATACTAGGGTCCCTATTTTGTATATGTCTGTATAAATAAATATAATCACATATATAAAAGCTCTATTTGATATTGAGCAATTATTTGTATTCTTATCGTGTGGATGTTTACTTTACCTGGATCACTATATATATATATATACATATATATATATATATATATATATATATATATATATATATATATATATATAAGGTTAATGGAAGAGAATCCCAGCAGAGTGTTCGATTATTAAGAAAAATTAAAAATTAAAAGTATAATAAGAGCGTAATATTTATTTATATATATGTAATTACAGAAGATTAGGACAACATCGGTACTGTCGGTTTCAAATACAAACATAGACCTATAGTTGGCCTCCTCTACCGGACTCTCTTCAGAGACTCCATTTTCCGAGAAGACATTCATTAAAAGATGTTGAAAAGAGTCCGGCATAGGTTGTATTTCGTTTGGATTTGAAACCGAATTTTATGTAATTATATATATATATATATATATATATATATATATATATATATATTTGTTATTGTTTATTATCTATGTACGTATACGTTTCGTCCTTAAACCGGGACTCATCAGCATAGAGATATGACTATTCACTACCGGTCATGCGATTCGAAACCCCGGACTACAAGTATTTTTCAACTCAAACGTCTTTAACCGCTCGGCCAATTTCAAATAGCGAATAAACGATGATAATTTTAACACTTTATCGGCGGCTTAACGTCTAAGCATTCTACTTCTTTTAAAGGGAATGAACGATGCATTATAAAGCAAGTGACGTCATGCTGTGTTAATTCTACCATTGCAGTGCTCTACTATTTCGAGGAGCAACAAATAATCAATATTTATTATATATATATATATATATATATATATATATATATATATATATATATATATATATATATATATATATATATATATATAGATATAGATATTAGGTACGTGCAAAATCAATGGCCGATTCACAAAATGAAAAAACATTTTGACCCCCCCCCCCTTCATTTAAAAATACACTAAAATTCAGGAAATCAACCAATTTTAATGAAATTTTCAATATTTATTAATCAACAATCACGGTATATAATGAAACCATTCTTTTTTTTTAAATCTTAGTGAAAATTTATTATTTTTTAAAAAGAAAATACACCTTTACTAAAGTTATATTTTTATATATTAATTAAAAAAATGCATGCTTTTTAAAATGTTGTTTATGTAAATAAAGCATCGTAGATGGTAACAATTACATTTTTTTCAAAATATTTCGTATATATTACGAAACAGCCCCTAAATACCGTGTTAATGAAATCGCTATAACTCGAAGAAAAATTATTTTTTTGAATTAGCGACATTATTATTGAATAAAGCATTGTTTAATTAATATTTTCACCAAAAAAATAATATAATTGAAAAAAATATTTCATGTGATTTTAATGAATAAATTTTCTGAGAAAATAAAAAATACGACATAATTATATTTCCCTTTCATACATAAACGTGTCATCATCAGCGCAAAAATTTCTTGTTTATAATCTTGAAAATAAACCAAAAATTTACACATTTGTGACCCAGGAAGTTAACGAAAAAAAGAATTTTAAAAATTGAATAATTTCTACTAAAGATCGATTCGCAAGACTATGGAAGGCACGCTATGTAATAAACAGGCGCAATTAGACCTCCCACTAATCCCCATAAAATGTTATTTTTCAGAGATTCATCGATTTCTTTAATTTCACAATTCATTGAAAAGATAAAACGTAAGTTTTTCTTTGTTTTTTTATTAATAAATATTCTTTAAAAAGTTTAAAATTTATTAATAAATAAATAGTTCAAATATGAGCTTTTCTTTAAAAATTGAATTTTATTTATTTAATTATATATAATTGTTATTAACAAAAAATTAAAACATTAACAATTTGTTAATGTTTTAATTTTTTCAATGAATATTTATTTACTTTTTCACACTGAAAATTAAATACTATTTTAGCTTAAAATAAAAAATACCCATTAAGTTTTATTTATAAATAATTAATGTAATTTAAAATTAAATTAATTCTATAAAAATAAATCGAGTAATGTAATTGTTCAAGTTTTTAATCAATCATCATGTAAAAATAATTGATAAAATTGAAGGAGTTCGTAAGGTAAAAATAATTTTAACATTTGAAAGAAAGTTATTTCAAATTCTATGGAAAAACATTGGTAAACAATTTCTTTAGCTTTTATTACAGATGTCAGCGAAACTAAAGAAGCACCATTATTATTTTTTAAACATTTCCATAAATTATTTTGCAAAACATTTGTTACGGTCTTCTAAACTAACACTCTCGATACATAAATTGGTTGGTATAGACATGGTTAGGGTAGGTTTGGCGTAAGGTTTAGGGTCAGAGTTAGCTTGGGTCCTAATCTGCACCAATACATAAAATTAGAAAAAAGGGAAAATTATTAAAAAAACCTTCTGTTCAAAAAAATAATAAATTCGTGTCTTCCATACTTGTCAATTTAATGTAGACATTTTTTTCGTAACTTTAAAAAATAAAGAAATTAAGGTCTAATCATTTTTCAATTTCTATAAAGTATTACACAAGCATAACTTCCATATCAATTTTTTTTTTTTAAATAAAAATAAATATTACTGCAGTTCGGGGCTTCCATACTTTCAGATTTGGTTGCCATATTTTGTTTACAGTTACATAAAACAACGAAAATATGACCGGAAAGTAACGTTCATTTTTTCTTTTGGATAATTCGGCAATTTTTAGTAGAAAAATGAAGGTCAATTTTTTTTTAATTCACTCTCTTAAGACTAAATTTAATAATTATCTTTGAAATAGTTCAAAAAAATTGATATTTATCTTTCCAACGAATTTAAAACATGTTTTATTGAATGTGCAGTTTTAATCAATTTTTGACGTTTAAAGCAGTTTTTGACAACATTTTTTAATTCTATTTGTTTTTTTCAAACGTAAATATACATTTGTTTCCTTTTATATATTAACATTAGACTTTTATCTTTCAAACACAATCAAAAGTTAAACGAAAACTGCTTTAAAAAATTAAGAAAAGACACTTTTAAGAACGAGAGTCAGTACAAGCAGCCGCCATTTTTGCACGTACCTAATATATATATATATATATATATATATATATATATATATATATATATATATATATATATACTCATCCACATACAGACTGTTTCGCTGTATCACAGCTCTTCAGTGCAGCTAGACCAGCTAGTGGCTCAAGCCGGGATTGAAACTCAACCGTCGAGCTAACAGCGAAAACTAACTGCTCTCCGGGCGGCAGTTACTGGCGCTGTAGTCTTCTTTACAGAAACCAAAGAAGTAATTTTTATTTGACATTTTGTTAATTTAGACGAAATTTTTTTAAATTATGATTTTCGTAGTGTTATTTGATATATTCAATATGGGGGAAATATACTGTGCATGAGCATCGTCAAATGTTACTTTTTAAGAGAAAACAACAAAAAGGTCAATTTATATGGTATTTAAGATATTTAACGTCGATAAATTTTGTTTCAGCATATAAATTAGGATGAATTCCCCATTTAAACTGGTTATATAATGAAATGAATAAACATTAGGGTGGAACGTCGATTGGTCAAATATTCCACTTTTATATTACTGAGTAATTCGAAATAGGTACTTTGTACTTTTCACCTTTATTATAAAACTAGCGGGGCTACCCGGCGTTGCTCGGGGTCATAAAAACATATATTTGAAGAACGATCGTGTGTGTAACATCTTTATATTCAAACTTCTATGTCCGCCCCCTCTCTCTATAGCCGTCTCTTTATCTGCTACCTTTCTCTTCCCTGGTCGCCCCATTTCGCCGCTACTTTCTAATTTTGCCTTTTGCAAAAGCTGTTTCTTCCCCACCATTTCTCCTATTGCCCAGGGTAATAGTATGACATATTTCTATAAAAAGTAACACCTCTATCTGCGCCTTCTATATAGGTACTTATCTCCACCCCGGTGTTCATACTATATACGTATCTATCATCACCCCGGTGCGCATACTATATACGTACCTATCGCCGCCCCAGTGCACATACTATATACGTACCTATCGCCGCCCCGGTGCAGATACTATTTAAGAACCTATCGCCGCCCCGTTGCGAATGCTAAATAGTACCAATCGTTGCCCCGGTGTGAATGCTAAATACATACCTATTGCGCCCCGGTGTGCATGCTACATAAGTACCTATCGCTGCCCTAGTGCGAATAATTAATATGTACATATTGCCGCTTTGGTGTGAATGCTAAATACGTACCTATCGCCGGCCCAGTGCAGATGCTAAATACGTACCTATAGCCACCCTGGTGCGAATGCTAAATAGTACCTATAGCCGCCCCGGTGCGAATGCTAAATACGTACCTATCACCACCATGGTGCGAATGCGAAATACATACCTTTCGCCGCCCCGGTGCACATGCTATATATGTACTGATCGCCGCCGCAGAGCGCATGCTATGTACGTACTCATTGCTGCCCATGTGTACATGCTATATACGTAGCTATCGCCACCCCTGAATTCTGAATACGTACCTATCGCCGCCCTGGTGTGGAAGCTAAATACGTACATATCGCCGCCCCGGTGCGAATGCTAAATACATACCTATCGCTGCCCCGGTGTAAATGCTAAATACATACCTATCGCCGCCCCGGCGTGAATGCTAAATACGTACCTATCGCCGCCCCGGTGTGAATTTTAAATATGTACCCTTCGCCGCCCCTGTGCGCGTGCTATATACGTACCTATCGCCGCCCCGGTGCGCGTGCTATATATGAACCGATCGCTGCCTCAGTGCGCATGCTAAATACATACTTATCACTGCCCCGGTGCGCATACTATATACATACTTATTACTGCCCATGTGCACATGCTATATAAGTACCTATCACCACTGCTGAATGCTAAATAAGTACCTATCGCCGCGCCGGTGTGGAAGCTAAATACGTACATATCGCCGCCCCTAAATTTGGCCTGACCCCTAAAATTTTCCCCGACCCCCTAATCTCTCCAGCCCCCTAATTTTTCACTCTCCCCCAACCATAAGAAATATTTTGACTTCAAAACAAAAAAAAACAAAAAAATTGAGCCTGACCCCTAAAAAGTTCCGCCTGGGTCCTAAAATTTTCCCCGACCCCTCAATCTCTCCAGCCCCCTAATTTTTCACTCTCCCCCAACCCTGAGAAATATTTTGACTTCAAAACCAAAAAAAAGAAAAAAATTTAGCGTGACCCCTTAAAAGTTCGTCCTGACCCCTAAAATTTTCCCCGACCCCTCAATCTCTCCAGCCCCCTAATTTTTCACTCTCCCCCAACCATGAGAAATATTTTGACTTCAAAACAAAAAAAAAGAAGAAAATTGTGCCTGACCCCTAAAAAGTTCGTCCTGACCCCTAAAATTTTCCCCGACCCCTCCATCGCTCCAGCCCCCTAATTTTTCACTCTCCCCCAACCATGAGAAATATTGTGACTTCAAAACAAAAAAAAACAAAAAAATTTGGCCTGACCTCTAAAAAGTTCGTCCTGACCCCTAAAATTTTCCCCGACCCCTAAATCTCTCCAGCCCCCTAATTTTTCACTATCCCCCAATCCTGAGAAATATTTTGAGTTCAAAACCAAAAAAAAGAAAAAAATTTGGCCTGACCCCTAAAAAGTTCGTCCTGACCCCTAAAATTTTCCCCGACCCCTAAATCTCTCTAGCCCCCTAATTTTTCACTCTCCCCCAACCATGAGAAATCATTTGACTTCAAAACAAAAAAAAAACAAAAAAATTTGGCCTGACCCCTAAAAAGTTCGTCCTGACCCCTAAAATTTTCCCCGACCCCTAAATCTCTCCAGCCCCCTAATTTTTCACTCTCCTCGAACCATGAGATATATTTTGACTTCAAAACAAAAAAAAACAAAAAAATTTGGCCTGACCCCTAAAAAGTTCGTCCTGACCCCTAAAGTTTTCCCCGACCCCTAAATCTCTCCAGCCCCCTAATTGTTCACTCTCCTCCAACCCTGAGAAATATTTTGACATCAAAACAAAAAAAAACAAAAAAATTTGGCCTGACCCCTAAAAAGTTCGTCCTGACCCCTAAAATTTTCCCCGACCCCTAAATCTCTCTAGCCCCCTAAGTTTTCACTCTCCCCCAACCCTGAGAAATATTTTGACTTCAAAACAAAAAAAAACAAAAAAAACAAAAAAATTTGGCCTGACCCCTAAAAAGTTCGTCCTGACCCCTAAAATTGTCCCCGACCCCTAAATCTCTCTAGCCCCCTAATTTTTCACTCTCCCCCAACCATGAGAAATATTTTGACTTCAAAACAAAAAAAAACAAAAAAATTTGGCCTGACCCCTAAAAAGTTCGTCCTGACGCCTAAAATTTTCCCCGACCCCTAAATCTCTCCAGCCCCCTAATTTTTCACTCTCCTCCAACCATGAAGTATAATTTGACTTCAAAACAAAAAAAAACAAAAAAATTTGGCCTGACCCCTAAAAAGTTCGTCCTGACCCCTAAAATTTTCCCCGACCCCTAAATCTCTCCAGCCCCCTAATTTTTCACTCTCCCCCAACCCTGAGAAATATTTTGACTTCAAAACAAAAAAAAAACAAAAAAAAAACAAAAAAATTTGGCCTGACCCCTAAAAAGTTCGTCCTGACCCCTAAAATTTTCCCCGACCCCTAAATCTCTCCAGCCCCCTAATTTTTCACTCTCCCCCAACCCTGAGAAATATTTTGACTTCAAAACAAAAAAAAACAAAGAAAAACAAAAAAATTTGGCCTGACCCCTAAAAAGTTCGTCCTGACCCCTAAAATTTTCCCCGACCCCTAAATCTCTCCAGCCCCCTAATTTTTCACTCTCCCCCAACCATGAGAAATATTTTCAGTTCAAAACCAAAAAAAAGAAAAAAAATTTTGCCTGACCCCTAAAAAGTTCGTCCTGACCCCTAAAATTTTCCCGATACGACCCTACCTCTACACTTCTCAAAAAAGGAGGAGATAATGCATGGGATGAGTGCATCATGACAACGGAACCGATACGACCCTACCTCAACACTTCTCAAAAAAGGAGGAGATAATGCATGGGAATAGTGCATCATGACAACGTAACCGATACGACCCTTCCTCAACAGTTCTAAAAAAAGGAGGAGATAATGCATGGGATGAGTGCATCATGACAACGGACCCGATACGACCCTACCTCAACACTTCTCAAAAAAGGAGGAGATAATGAATGGGAATAGTGCATCATGACAACGGAACCGATACGACCCTTCCTCAACAGTTCTAAAAAAAGGAGGAGATAATGCATGGGATGAGTGCATCATGACAACGGAACCGATACGACCCTACCTCTACACTTCTCAAAAAAGGAGGAGATAATGCATGGGATGAGGGCACTATGACAACGAAACCGATACTACCTCAACACTTCTCAAAAAAGGAGGAGATAATGCATGGGATGAGGGCACTATGACAACGAAACCGATACGACCCTACCTCAACACTTCTCAAAAAAGGAGGAGATAATGCATGGGATGAGTGCATCATGACAACGGAACCGATACGACCCTACCTCAACACTTCTCAAAAAAGGAGGAGATAATGCATGGGATGAGTGCATCATGACAACGGAACCGATACGACCCTACCTCAACACTTCTAAAAAAAGGAGATAATGCATGGGATGAGGGCATCATGACAACGGAACCGATACGACCCTACCTCAACATTTCTCAAAAAAGGAGGAGATAATGCATGGGATGAGTGCATCATGACAACGGAACCGATACTACCCTACCTCAACACTTCTCAAGAAAGGAGGAGGTAATGCTCACACCGGCGAATACCGTAACCCCCCCCCCAATTTGGCCTGAAAGGAGGAGGTAATTCCTATCATGATAACAGAACGGCCACAGGGAGGGAGGGGGGGAATATTAGCGTCTATTAATAATTATGAAAGAAAGTGTGTGAGGGAAAAAAAACTGCCACTCTCTGACGTCATGATGACCTGATATAACCGGACACAATTTAGAGCAAGACCGGGTACATCCGGCAAGGGATTATGGGACAGGTGCGGATGTGATTGAGCAACCCTTGTTTCACTACACACTCTTACCGTAGGATTCCTATGTTGTTATTGATGCAACCGGACAGAAGTTAATGGATGATCTGATACAACCGGACACAATTTAGGGCAAGACCGGGTACATCCGGCAAGGGATTATGGGATGTTTACAGTGACTCGGCATTTTTATCGGATTAGTACATAAATACATTAGATTATTTCGAATTTACTACATATTAACGTTGAAATTTCGTGAAAAATACGAAAAAAACTGCTACCTTTTGTCGGAAAGTGGTCCGGTTGACTGTCAGCGAGTGAATCGTTTGTCGTGATTTTTAGATATTATGATTACGGGATATGTACGGTGCTAAAGATATCAACTTTTTGACATGTTGCCGCGTAGTTTTTGAGGAGATACTGGACATACAAACAAACAGACATACAGACAACTGCCCTTTATATAATAGACTAGCGGGGCTACCCGGCGTTGCTCGGGGTCATAAAAACATATATTTGAAGAAAGATCGTGTGTGTAACATCTTTATATTCAAACTTCTATGTCCGCCCCCTCTCTCTATAGCCGTCTCTTTATCTGCTACCTTTATCTTCCCTGGTCACCCCATTTCGCCGCTACTTTCTAATTTTGCCTTTTGCAAAAGCTGTTTCTTCCCCACCATTTCTCCTATTGCCCAGGGTAATAATATGACATATTTCTATAAAAAGTAACACCTCTATCTGCGCCTTCTATATAGGTACTTATCTCCACCACGGTGTTCATACTATATACGTATCTATTATCACCCTCGTGCGCATACTATATACGTACCTATCGCCGCCCCAGTGCACATACTATATACGTACCTATCGCCGCCCCGGTGCAGATACTATTTAAGTACCTATCGCCGCCCCGTTGCGAATGCTAAATAGTACCTATCGTTGCCCCGGTGTGAATGCTAAATAAATACCTATTGCGCCCCGGTGTGCATGCTACATAAGTACCTATCGCTGCCCTAGTGCGAATACTACAGACATACCAATTGCGCCCCGTTGTGCATGCTACATAAGTACCTATCGCCGGCCCAGTGCGAATGCTAAATACGTACCTATAGCCGCCCTGGTGCGAATGCTAAATACGTACCTATAGCCGCCCCAGTGCGAATGCTAAATACGTACCTATCACCACCACGGTGCGAATGCTAAATACATAACTTTTCGCCGCCCCGGTGCGCGTACTGTATATGTACTGATTGCCGCCGCAGAGCGCATGCTATGTACGTACTTATTGCTGCCCATGTGTAAATGCTATATACGTAGCTATCGCCACCCCTGAATTCTGAATACGTACCTATCGCCGCCCTGGTGTGGAAGCTAAATACGTACATATCGCCGCCCCGGTGCGAATGCTAAATACATACCTATCGCCGCCCCTGGTGTGAATTCTAAATACGTACCTATCGCCGCCCCGGTGTGAATTCTAAATAGTACCTATCGCCGCCCCGGTGAGGAAGCTAAATACGTACATATCGCCACCCCGGTGCGAATGCCAAATACATACCTATCGCTGCCCCGGTGTGAATGCTAAATACATACCTATCGCCGCCCCGGTGTGAATGCTAAATACGTACCTATCGCCGCCCCGGTGTGAATTTTAAATATGTACTATTCGCCGCCACGGTGTGAATTTTAAATATGTACCTTTCGCCGCCCCTGTGCGCGTGCTATATACGTACCTATCGCCGCCCCGGTGCGCGTGCTATATATGAACCGATCGCTGCCTCAGTGCGCATGCTAAATACATACCTATCACTGCCCGGGTGTGCATACTATATACATACTTATTACCGCCCATGTGCACATGCTATATAAGTACCTATCACCACCGCTGAATGCTAAATAAGTACCTATCGCCGCCCCGGTGTGGAAGCTAAATACGTACATATCGCCGCCCCTAAATTTGGGCGGACCCCTAAACAATTTGGCCCGACCCCTAAAATTTTCCCTGACCCCTAAATCTCTCCAGCCCATAATTTTTCACTCTCCCCCAACCATGAGAAATATTTTGACTTCAAAACAAAAAAAAACAAAAAAATTTGGCCTGACCCCTAAAAAGTTCGTCCTGACCCCTAAAATTTCCCCGACCCCTACATCTCTCCAGCCCCCTAATTTTTCACTCTCCTTCAACCCTGAGAAATATTTTGACTTCAAAACAAAAAAAAACAAAAAAAAACAAAAAAATTTGGCCTGACCCCTAAAAAGTTCGTCCTGACCCCTAAAATTTTCCCCGACCCCTAAATCTCTCCAGCCCCCTAATTTTTCACTCTCCCCCAACCCTGAGAAATATTTTGACTTCAAAACAACAAAAAACAACAAAAAAATTTGGCCTGACCCCTAAAAAGTGCGTCCTGACCCCTAAAATTTTCCCCGACCCCTAAATCTCTCCAGCCCACTACTTTTTCACTCTCCCCCAACCCTGACAAATATTTTGACTTCAAAACAAAAAAAAACAAAAAAATTTGGCCTGACCCCTAAAAAGTTCGTCCTGACTCCTAAAATTTTCCCCGACCCCTAAATCTCTCCAGCCCCCTAATTTTTCACTCTCCCCCAACCATGAGATATATTTTGACCTCAAAACAAAAAAAAAAAAAAATTTGGCCTGACCCCTAAAAAGTTCGTCCTGACCCCTAAAATTTTCCCCGACCCCTAAATCTCTCCAGCCCCCTAATTTTTCACTCTCCCCCAACCCTGAGAAATATTTTGACTTCAAAACAAAAAAAAACAAAAAAAAAACAAAAAAATTTGGCTTGACCCCTAAAAAGTTCGTCCTGACCCCTAAAATTTTCCCCGACCCCTAAATCTCTCCAGCCCCCTAATTTTTCACTCTCCCCCAACCATGAGATATATTTTGACTACAAAACAAAAAAAAACAAAAAAATTTGGCCTGACCCCTAAAAAGTTGGTCCTGACCCCTAAAATTTTCCCCGACCCCTGAATCTCTCCAGCCCCCTAATTTTTCACTCTCCTCCAACCATGAGAAATATTTTGACTTCAAAACAAAAAAAAACAAAAAAATTTGGCCTGACCCCTAAAAAGTTCGTCCTGACCCCTAAAATTTTCCCCGACCCCTAAATCTCTCCAGCCCCCTAATTTTTCACTCTCCTCCAACCCTGAGAAATATTTTGACTTCAAAACAAAAAAAAACAAAAAAATTTGGCCTGACCCCTAAAAAGTTCGTCTTGACCCCTAAAATTTTCCCCGACCCCTAAATCTCTCCAGCCACCTAATTTTTCACTCTCCTCCAACCATGAGAAATATTTTGACTTTAAAACAAAAAAAAACAAAAAAATTTGGCCTGACCCCTAAAAAGTTGATTTCTGACCCCTAAAATTTTCCCCGACCCCTAAATCTCTCCAGCCCCCTAATTTTTCACTCTCCCCTAACCCTGAGAAATATTTTGACTTCAACAAAACAAAAACAAAAAAAAAACAAAAAAATTTGGCCTGACCCCTAAAAAGTTCGTCCTGACCCCTAAAATTTTCCCCGACCCCTAAATCTCTCCAGCCCCCTAATTTTTCACTCTCCCCCAACCCTGAGAAATATTTTGACTTCAAAACAAAAAAAAACAAAAAAATTTGGCCTGACCCCTAAAAAGTTCGTCCTGACCCCTAAAATTTTCCCCGACCCCTAAATCTCTCCAGCCCCCTAATTTTTCACTCTCCTCCAACCATGAGAAATATTTTGAGTTCTAAACAAAAAAAAACAAAAAAATTTGGCCTGACCCCTAAAAAGTTTGTCCTGACCCCTAAAATTTTCCCCGACCCCTAAATCTCTCCAGCCCCCTAATTTTTCACTCTCCCCCAACCCTGAGAAATATTTTGACTTCAAAACAAAAAAAAACAAAAAAATTTGGCCTGACCCCTAAAAAGTTAGTCCTGACCCCTAAAATTTTCCCCGACCCCTAAATCTCTCCAGCCCCCTAATTTTTCACTCTCCCCCAACCCTGAGAAATATTTTGACTTCAAAACAAAAAAAAAACAAAAAAATTTGGCCTGACCCCTAAGAAGTTCGTCCTGACCCCTAAAATTTTCCCCGACCCCTAAATCTCTCCAGCCCCCTAATTTTTCACTCTCCTCCAACCCTGAGAAATATTTTGACTTCAAAACAAAAAAAAACAAAAAAATTTGGCCTGACCCCTAAAAAGTTCGTCTTGACCCCTAAAATTTTCCCCGACCCCTAAATCTCTCCAGCCACCTAATTTTTCACTCTCCTCCAACCATGAGAAATATTTTGACTTTAAAACAAAAAAAAACAAAAAAATTTGGCCTGACCCCTAAAAAGTTTTTCCTGACCCCTAAAATTTTCCCCGACCCCTAAATCTCTCCAGCCCCCTAATTTTTCACTCTCCCCCAACCCTGAGAAATATTTTGACTTCAAAACAAAAAAAAACAAAAAAATTTGGCCTGACCCCTAAAAAGTTCGTCCTGACCCCTAAAATTTTCCCCGACCCCTAAATCTCTCCAGCCCCCTAATTTTTCACTCTCCTCCAACCATGAGAAATATTTTGAGTTCTAAACAAAAAAAAACAAAAAAATTTGGCCTGACCCCTAAAAAGTTTGTCCTGACCCCTAAAATTTTCCCCGACCCCTAAATCTCTCCAGCCCCCTAATTTTTCACTCTCCCCCAACCCTGAGAAATATTTTGACTTCAAAACAAAAAAAAACAAAAAAAAACAAAAAAATTTGGCCTGACCCCTAAAAAGTTAGTCCTGACCCCTAAAATTTTCCCCGACCCCTAAATCTCTCCAGCCCCCTAATTTTTCACTCTCCCCCAACCCTGAGAAATATTTTGACTTCAAAACAAAAAAAAACAAAAAAATTTGGCCTGACCCCTAAGAAGTTCGTCCTGACCCCTAAAATTTTCCCCGACCCCTAAATCTCTCCAGCCCCCTAATTTTTCACTCTCTTACAACCATTAGATATATTTTGACTTCAAAACAAAAAAAAAACAAAAAAATTTGGCCTGACCCCTAAAAAGTTCGTCCTGACCCCTAAAATTTTCACCGACCCCTAAATCTCTCCAGCCCCCTAATTTTTCACTCTCCCCCAACAATGAGATATATTTTGACTTCAAAACCAAAAAAAACAAAAAAATTTGGCCTGACCCCTAAAAAGTTCGTCCTGACCCCTAAAATTTTCCCCGACCCCTAAATCTCTCCAGCCCCCTAATTTTTCACTCTCCCCCAACAATGAGATATATTTTGACTTCAAAACAAAAAAAAACAAAAAAATTTGGCCTGACCCCTAAAATTTTCCCCGACCCCTAAATCTCTCCAGCCCCCTAATTTTTCACTCTCCTCCAACCCTGAGAAATATTTTGACTTCAAAACAAAAAAAAAACAAAAAAAACAAAAAAATTTGGCCTGACCCCTAAAAAGTTCGTCCTGAGCCCTAAAATTTTCCCCGACCCCTAAATCTCTCCAGCCCCCTAATTTTTCAAAACAAAAAAAATGTTATTTAACATGTATACAAATATTAGTGAAAATAATGGTGGAGCATAATTATTTCTCTTTTTACTTTACTTATTGAGACGTTATTTAACATGTATAAAAATATAAGTGAACACAATGGTGGAGCATAATTATTTTTCTTCTTTCTTTACTTATTGAGACGTTATTTAATATGTATACAAATATTAGTGAAAACAGTGGCGGAGCATAATTATTTCTCTTTTTACTTTACTTATTGAGACGTTATTTAACAAGTATTCATATATTAGTGAAAACAATGGCGGAGCATAATTATAATTCTTCTTACTTTACATATTGAGACGTTATTTAATATGTATACACATTTTAGTGAAAACAGTGGTGGAGCATAATTATTTTCCTTCTTACTTTACTTATTTAGACGTTATATCATATGTATACAAATATTAGTGTAAACAATGGTGGAGCATAATTATTTTTCTTCTTATTTTACTTATTGAGACGTTATTTAATATGTATACAAATATTAGTGAAAACAGTCGTGGAGCATAATTATTTTACTTCTTACTTTACTTATTGAGACGTTATTTAATATGTATACAAATATTAGTGAAAACAATGGTGGAGCATAATTATTTATTACTTTAATTTTACTGATACTACACTAACTTCACACCTCTCAAAAAGAAGGAGGTTATACCTGGGAGGATGGTATCATGTCAACAGAAGAAATGCAGTTAGGATTAAGCAACCCTGGCTTAACTACAAACTCGTGTTCAAAAAAGTGCCGTTATTGATTAACCAACCCTGGCTTCACTGTGGATTCATGTTCAAAAAAGTGCCGTTAGGAATTAAGCAACCCTTGCTTCACTATGGACTCATGTTCAAAAAAATGCCGTTAGGGATTAAGCAACAGTTGCTTCAATAAAAACTTATGTTTCGTTGGGATAAGGCAACCCGTGCTTCACTATAAACTCATGTTCAAAAAAAGTGCCGTTAGGGATTTCCTCTGACGTCATTTCCTGCTGAAATCGTGACTTTGCATTATGCCGACAATCCCCCATCTCCAAATTTGGCCTGAGGCGCACCACCGGCGAATGCCGACACTCCACCAAATTCGGCCTGAGTCGCTCACACCGGCGAATGCCGACACTCCCCCAAATTCGGCCTGAGGCGCTCATACTGGCGAATGCCGACACTCCTCCCTGAATTTCGCCTGAGGCGCCCCACCGCCGAATGCCGACACTCACCCTCCCCAGATTTCGCCTGAGGCGCCCCACCGCCGAATGCCGACACGCCCACACCCACCCCAAATTTTCAATATGTATACAATATGTATAGAAATATTAGTGAAAACAATGGGGGAGCATACAAATATTAGTGAAAACAGTGGGGGAGCATAATTATTTATTACTTTAATTTTACTGATACTACACTAACTTCACACCTCTCAAAAAGGAGGAGGTAATACCTAGGAGGATGTTATCATGTCAACAGAAAAAATGTGGATAGGATTAAGCAACCCTTGCTTCACTATGAACTCATGTTAAAAAAAGTGCCGTTATTGATTAAACAACACTTGCGTCACTATAAACGCATGTATCAAAAAGTGCCGTTAGGAGTTAAGCAACCCTTGCATCACTATGGACTCGTGTTCAAAAAAGTGCCGTTAGTAAGTAAGCAACCCATGCTTGACTATGGACTCGTGTTCAAAAAAAGTGCCGTTTGAGATTAAGCAACACTTGCTTCACTATAAACTCATGTTCAAAAAAGAGCCGTTAGGGATTTCCTCTGACGTCATTTCCTGTTAAAATCATGACGGTGCATTATTTCTCAAATTCTTTGTTTTTTTCTCAAATTAGTACTAAACAACGTTGAAAATCGAGGAAAAAGGCACCCCCCCATTGGAGAAAAGTGCTCAGTCGACCCTCGAAGAGTCCATTTTTTTTTCCGGTTCTGAGATATTATACGTCCCGGGGCTGGCCGGTTATAATGATGTCAACCGTGTGACTGTTTGTTGGGTCCCCTCGGAGGAGTATCTGGACATACAAACAGACAAACAAACAGACAAACAAACAGACAAACATACAGACAACTGGCCTTTATATAGGAGACTAGCGGGGCTACTCGGCGTTGCTCGGGGTCATAAAAACATATATTTGAAGAAAGATCTTTATATTCAAACTTCTATGTCCGCCCCCTCTCTCTATAGCCGTCTCTTTATCTGCTACCTTTCTCTTTCGCCGCTACTTTCTAATTTTGCCTTCTGCAAAAGCTGTTTCTTCCCCACCATTTCTCCTATTGCCCAGGGTAATAGTATGACATATTTCTATAAAAAGTAACACCTCTATCTGCACCTTCTATATAGGTACTTATCTCCACCCCGGTATTCATACTATATACGTAACAATCATCACCCCGGTGCGCATACTATATACGTACCTATCGCCGCCCCAGTGCACATACTATATACGTACCTATCGCCGCCCCGGTGCAGATACTATTTAAGTACCTATCGCCGCCCCGTTGCGAATGCTAAATAGTACCTATCGTTGCCCCGGTGTGAATGCTAAATACATACCTATTGCGCCCCGGTGTGCATGCTACATAAGTACCTATCGCTGCCCTAGTGCGAATACTAAAGACATACCAATTGCGCCCCGGTGTGCATGCTACATAAGTACCTATCGCTGCCCGAGTGCGAATAAATAATATGTACATATTGCCGCTTTGGTGTGAATGCTAAATACGTACCTATCGCCGGCCGAGTGCGAATGCTAAATACGTACCTATAGCCGCCCTGGTGCGAATGCTAAATACGTACCTATAGCCGCCCTGGTGCGAATGCTAAATACGTACCTATCACCACCACGGTGCCAATGCGAAATACATACCTTTCGCCGCCCCGGTGTGCGTGCTATATATGTACTGATCGCCGCCGCAGAGCGCATGCTATGTACGTACTTATTGCTGCCCATGTGTACATGCTATATACGTAGCTATCGCACCCCTGAATTCTGAATACGTACCTATCGCCGCCCTGGTGTGGAAGCTAAATACATACCTATCGCCGCCCTGGTGTGAATTCTAAATACGTACCTATCGCCACCCCGGTGTGAATTCTAAATACGTACCTATCGCCGCCCCGGTGCGGAAGCTAAATATGTACATATCGCCACCCTGGTGCGAATGCTAAATACATACCTATCGCTGCCCCTGTGTGAATGCTAAATACATAACTATCGCCGCCCCGGTGTGAATGCTAAATACGTACCTATCGCCGCCCCGGTGTGAATTTTAAATATGTACCTTTCGCCGCCCCGGTGTGAATTTTAAATATGTACTCATCCCCGCCCCGGTGCGCTTGCTATATATGAACCGATCGCTGCCTCAGTGCGCATGCTAAATACATACCTATCACTGCCCCGGTGCGCATACTATATACGTATTTATTAACGCCCATGTGCACATGCTATATAAGTACCTATCACCACCGCTGAATGCTAAATAAGTACCTATCGCCGCCCCGGTGTGGAAGCTAAATATGTACATATCGCGACCCCTAAATTTGGGCGGACCCCTAAAAAATTTGGCCTGACCCCTAAAATTTTCCCCGACCCCTAAATCTCTCCAGCCCCCTAATTTTTCATCATCCCCCAACCATGAGAAATATTTTGACTTCAAAACAAAAAAAACAAAAAAATTTGGCCTGACCCCTAAAAAGTTCGTCCTGACCCCTAAAATTTTCCCCGACCCCTAAATCTCTCCAGCCCCCTAATTTTTCACTCTCCCCATACCATGAGAAATATTTTGTGTTTCAAACCAAAAAAAGAAAAAAATTTGGCCTGACCCCTAAAAAGTTCGTCCTGACCCCTAAAATTTTCCCCGACCCCAAAATCTCTCCAGCCCTCTAATTATTTACTCTCCCCCAACCATGAGAAATATTTTCAGTTCAAAACAAAAAAAAGAAAAAAATTTGGCCTGACCCCTAAAAAGTTCGTCGTGACCCCTAAAATTTTCCCCGACCCCTAAATCTCTCCAGCCCCCTAATTTTTCACTCTCCCCCAACCATGAGAAATATTTTGACTTCAAAACAAAAAAAAAAAAAATTTGGCCTGACCCCTAAAATGTTCGTCCTGACCCCTTAAATTTTCCCCGACCCCTAAATCTCTCCAGCCCCTTAATTTTTCACTCTCCCCCAACCCTTAGAAATATTTTGAGTTCAAAACCAAAACAAAGAAAAAAATTTGGCCTGACCTCTAAAAAGTTCGTCCTGACCCCATAAAATTTTCCCCGACCCCTAAATCTCTCCAGCCCCCTAATTTTTGACTCTCCCCCAACCCTGAGAAATATTTTGAGTTCAAAACCAAAACAAAGAAAAAAATTTGGCCTGACCCCTAAAAAGTTCGTCCTGACCCCTAAAATTTTCCCCGACCCCTAAATCTCTCCAGCCCCCTAATTTTTCATCATCCCCCAATCATGAGAAATATTTTGACTTCAAAACAAAAAAAAACAAAAAAATTTGGCCTGACCCCTAAAAAGTTCGTCCTGACCCCTAAAATTTTCCCCGACCCCTAAATCTCTCCAGCCCCCTAATTATTTACTCTCCCCCAACCATGAGAAATATTTTCAGTTCAAAACAAAAAAAACAAAAAAATTTGGCCTGACCCCTAAAAAGTTCGTCCTGACCCCTAAAATTTTCCCCGACCCCTAAATCTCTCCAGCCCCTTAGTTTTTCACTCTCCCCCAACCATGAGAAATATTTTGAGTTCAAAACCAAAAAAAATAAAAAAATTTGGCCTGACCCCTAAAAAGTTCGTCCTGACCCCTACAATTTTCCCCGACCCCTAAATCTCTCCAGCCCCCTAATTTTTCAATCTCCCCCAACCATGAGAAATATTTTGACTTCAAAACAAAAAAAAATAAAAAATTTGGCCTGACCCCTAAAAAGTTCGTCCTGACCCCTAAAATTTTCCCCGACCCCTAAATCTCTCCAGCCCTCTAATTTTTTACTCTCCCCCAACCCTGAGAACTATTTTGAGTTCAAAACCAAAACAAAGAAAAAAATTAGGCCTGACCCCTAAAAAGTTCGTCCTGACCCCATAAAATTTTCCCCGACCCCTAAATCTCTCCAGCCCCCTAATTTTTCACTCTCCCCCAACCATGAGAAATATTTTCAGTTCAAAACAAAAAAAAAAGAAAAAAATTTGGCTTGACCCCTAAAAAGTTCCGCCTGCCCCCTAAAATTTTCCCCAACCCCTCAATCTCTCCAGCCCCCTAATTATTTACTCTCCCCCAACCATGAGAAATATTTTCAGTTCAAAACAAAAAAAAGAAAAAAATTTGGCCTGACCCCTAAAAAGTTCGTCCTTACATCTAAAATTTTCCCCGACCCCTAAATCTCTCCAGCCCCCTAATTTTTCACTCTCCCCCAACCATGAGAAATATTTTGACTTCAAAACAAAAAAAAAAAAAATTGGCCTGACCCCTAAATAGTTCGTCCTGACCTCTAAAATTTTCCCCGACCCCTGAATCTCTCCAGCCCCCTTATTTTTCACTCTCCCCCAACCCTGAGATATATTTTGAGGTCAAAACCAAAACAAAGAAAAAAATTTGGCCTGACCCCTTAAAAGTTCGTCCTGACCCCTAAAATTTTCCCCGACCCCTAAATCTCTCCAGCCCCTTAATTTTTCACTCTCCCCCAACCATGAGTAATATTTTGAGTTCAAAACGAAAAAAAAGAAAAAAATTTGGCTTGACCCCTAAAAAGTTCCGCCTGACCCCTAAAATTTTCCCCGACCCCTCAATCTCTCCAGCCCCCTAATTGTTCACTCTCCCCCAACCATGAGAAATATTTTCAGTTCAAAACCAGAAAAAAGAAAAAAATTTGGCTTGACTCCTAAAAAGTTCCGGCTGACCCCTAAAATTTTCCCCGACCCCTCAATCTCTCCAGCCCCCTAATTGTTCACTCTCCCCCAACCATGAGAAATATTTTCAGTTCAAAACCAGAAAAAAGAAAA
This sequence comes from Sepiola atlantica, assembly GCA_963556195.1. Lineage (NCBI taxonomy): Eukaryota > Metazoa > Mollusca > Cephalopoda > Sepiida > Sepiolidae > Sepiola > Sepiola atlantica. Next base: position 175,889,152 of record OY744518.1, read on the forward strand.
AAATTTGGCTTGACTCCTAAAAAGTTCCGGCTGACCCCTAAAATTTTCCCCGACCCCTCAATCTCTCCAGCCACCGAATTGTTCACTCTCCCCCAACCCTGAGAAATATTTTGAGTTCAAAACCAGAAAAAAGAAAAAAATTTGGCCTGACCCCTAAAAAGTTCGTCCTGACCCCTAAAATTTTCCCCGACCCCTAAATCTCTTCAGCCCCCTAATTTTTCACTCTCCTCCAACCCTGAGAAATATTTTCAGTTCAAAACCAAAAAAAAGAAAAAAATTTGGCCTGACCCCTAAAAAGTTCGTCCTGACCCCTAAAATTTTCCCCGACCCCTAAATCTCTCCAGCCCTCTAATTTTTCACTCTCCCCCAACCATGAGAAATATTTTCAGTTCAAAACCAAAAAAAACAAAAAAATTTGGCCTGACCCCTAAAAAGTTCGTCCTGACCCCTAAAATTTTCCCCGACCCCTAAATCTCTCCAGCCCCCCCCCAACTTTTTTTTAAAAACGTGAGTTATCGCTCTTCCTAAGCTATCCTTTAACAACATTCCTGGGGGGACCGTTATACTTTAGAAGCACCAACATTTGTAGGGACCATTATAATTTAGAAGCACCAACATTCCTGGGGTGAGACCGTTATACTTCAGAAGCACCAATATTTCTAGGGACTGTTATACTATAGAATCACCAACATTCCTGGCGGGCCGTGATACTTTAGAAGCACCACACCAGGTCCCTATAGTGGAGAAGCACCCCTGGTCCCTATACTGGAGAAGCACCCATTGTCCCTATTCTGCAGAAGCCTCCGGGTTCTAAAATGTAGAAGCACCCCTGGTGCTGAGTCATATACAGTAGAAGCATCCTTGGTCCCTATACTGGAGAAGCACCCATGGTCCTTTTACTGCAGAAGCCTCTATGTTCTAATATTGTAGAAGCACCCCCGGTACTGGGTCCTATACTGTAGAAGCACCTCTGGTCCCTATACTGTAGAAGCACCATTGCCCCTATTCTGTAGAAGCCTCCGGATTCTATATGGTAGAAGCACCCCCGGTTCTGGGTCCTATACTGTAGAAGCACCCATGGTCCCTATTCTGCAGAAGCCTCCGGGTCCTATATTGTAGAAGCACCCCCGGTTCTGGGTCTTTTTTATACATATATAGAGTGGTTATGACCCAACGGGTCACTGGTAACATGTACTGGTTAAATTCTCTTTTTCTTTTTTTATACATATATAGAGTGGTTATGACTCAACGGGTCACTGTAAACGTGTACTTGTCAAATTCCTCTTTTTTTCTTGTTTCATCACTATAAAATATAATGAAAAATAACTGGAAAGCCCCCCCCCCCCCCCCCGATAAAATATGCCCCATGGACCCCTAAGAGGTGGGTTTATAGATTCAGGAATACTCTCATCATCTTACTCTGTGAATTTTACATAAGAATACACTTTTATATGTTATGTATAAAAATATGTTGAAGTAAAATAAGTTTTGAAGAGAAAAAAAAATTCAAAACCTATAACGATGACGTCATATACCTATTACTGTGACGTCACGTGCACAAGAATAAGTTGGTTGAAAACGAAATTATTATTACATAATTACATTGGCTGATTTCCAAATTACTACTGAATAACATTAGAAAAGTTTGAAAAAACCAGACCCGCTGCCGAAGACTGGCCCCGTTGACCCCCAACAACATGTTTTTTTGTTGTAATTTTGAGATATTATGATCCCAAGTGTTGTACGGTGCTGAAGATGTCAACTTTTTGACATGTCGCCGCGTAGTTTTTGAGGAGAAGCTGGACAGACAAACAGACAAACAGACATACAGACAACTGCCCTTTATAGAGGGGACTAGCGGGGCTACCCGGCGTTGCTCGGGGTCATAAAAACATATATTTGAAGAAAGATCGTGTGTGTAACATCTTTATATTCAAACTTCTATGTCCGCCCCCTCTCTCTATAGCCGTCTCTTTATCTGCTACCTTTCTCTTCCCTGGTCGCCCCATTTTGCCGCTACTTTCTAATTTTGCCTTTTGCAAAAGCTGTTTCTTCCCCACCATTTCTCCTATTGCCCAGGGTAATAGTATGACATATTTCTATAAAAAGTAACACCTCTATCTGCGCCTTCTATATAGGTACTTATCTCCACCCCAGTGTTCATACTATATACGTATCTATCATCACCCCGGTGCGCATACTATATACGTACCTATCGCCGCCCCAGTGCACATACTATATACGTACCTATCGCCGCCCCGGTGCAGATACTATTTAAGTACCTATCACCGCCCCGTTGCGAATGCTAAATAGTACCTATCGTTGCCCCGGTGTGAATGCTAAATACATACCTATTGCGCCCCGGTGTGCATGCTACATAAGTACCTATCGCTGCCCTAGTGCGAATACTAAAGACATACCAATTGCGCCCTGGTGTGCATGCTACATAAGTACCTATCGCTGCCCTAGTGCGAATAATTAATATGTACATATTGCCGCTTTGGTGCGAATGCTAAATACGTACCTATGGCCGCCCTGGTGCAAATGCTAAATACGTACCTATTGCAGCCCCGGTGTGGAAGCTAAATACGTACATATCGCCGCCCCAAAATTTGGGCGGACCCTAAAAAATTTGGCCTGACCCCTAAAATTTTCCCCGACCCCTAAATCTCTCCAGCCCCTAATTTTTCACTCTCCCCCAACCATGAGAAATATTTTGACTGCAAAACAAAAAAAAAACAAAAAAATTTGGCCTGACCCCTAAAAAGTTCGTCCTGACCCCTAAAATTTTCCCGACCCTAAATCTCTCCAGCCCCCTAATTGTTCACTCTCCCCCAACCATGAGAAATATTTTGAGTTCAAAACCAAAAAAAAGAAAAAAATTTGGCCTGACCCCTAAAAAGTTCGTCCTGACCCCTAAAATTTTCCCCGACCCCTAAATCTCTCCAGTCCCCTAATTTTTCACTCTCCCCCAACGATGAGAAATATTTCGAGTTCAAAACCAAAAAAAAGAAAAAAAATTGGCCTGACCCCTAAAAAGTTCTTCCTGACCCCTAAAATTTTCCCCGACCCCTAAATCTCTCCAGCCCCCTAATTTTTCACTCTCCTCCAACCCTGAGAAATATTTTCAGTTAAAAACCAAAAAAAAGAAAAAAATTTGGCCTGACCCCTAAAAAGTTCGTCCTGACCCCTAAAATTTTCCCCGACCCCTAAATCTCCCCAGCCCCCTAATTTTTCACTCTCCCCCAACCCTGAGAAATATTTTTAGTTCAAAACCAAAAAAAAAGAAAAAAATTTGGCCTGAACCCTTAAAAGTTCGTCCTGACCCCTAAAATTTTCCCTGTCTTCTAAATCTTTCCAGCCCCCTAATTTTTCACTCTCCTCCAACCATGAGAAATATTTTGACTTCAAAACAAAAAAAAAGAAAAAAATTTGACCTGACCCCTTAAAAGTTCGTCCTGACCCCTAAAATTTTCCCCGACCCCTAAATCTCTCCAGCCCCCTAATTTTTCACTCTCCCCCAACCATGAGAAATATTTTCAGTTCAAAACCAAAAAAAACAAAAAAATTTGGCCTGACCCCTAAAAAGTTCGTCCTGACCCCTAAAATTTTCCCCGACCCCTAAATCTCTCCAGCCCCCTAATTTTTCACTCTCCCCATACCATGAGATATATTTTGACTTCAAAACAAAAAAAAACAAAAAAATTTGGCCTGACCCCTAAAAAGTTCGTCCTGACCCCTAAAATTTTCCCCGACCCCTAAATCTCTCCAGCCCCCTAATTTTTCACTCTCCCCCAACCCTGAGAAATATTTTGACTTCAAAACAATAAAAAAGAAAAAAATTTGGCCTGAACCCTAAAAAGTTCGTCCTGACCCCTAAAATTTTCCCCGACCCCTAAATCTCTCCAGCCCCCTAATTTTTCACTCTCCCCCAACCCTGAGAAATATTTTTAGTTCAAAACCAAAAAAAAAAGAAAAAAATTTGGCCTGACCCCTAAAAAGTTCGTCCTGACCCCTAAAATTTTCCCCGACCCCTAAATCTCTCCAGCCCCCTAATTTTTCACTCTCCCCCAACCATGAGAAATATTTTGAGTTCAAAACCAAAAAAAACAAAAAAATTTGGCCTGACCCCTAAAAAGTTCGTCCTGACCCCTAAAATTTTCCCCGACCCCTAAATCTCTCCAGCCCCCTAATTTTTCACTCTCCTCATACCATGAGATATATTTTGACTTCAAAACAAAAAAAAACAAAAAAATTTGGCCTGACCCCTAAAAAGTTCGTCCTGACCCCTAAAATTTTCCCCGACCCCTAAATCTCTCCAGCCCCCTAATTTTTCACTCTCCCCTAACCCTGAGAAATATTTTGACTTCAAAACCATAAAAAAGAAAAAAATTTGGCCTGAACCCTAAAAAGTTCGTCCTGACCCCTAAAATTTTCCCCGACCCCTAAATCTCTCCAGCCCCCTAATTTTTCACTCTCCCCCAACCCTGAGAAATATTTTGACTTCAAAACCATAAAAAAGAAAAAAATTTGGCCTGAACCCTAAAAAGTTCGTCCTGACCCCTAAAATTTTCCCCGACCCCTAAATCTCTCCAGCCCTCTAATTTTTCACTCTCCCCCAACCCTGAGAAATATTTTTAGTTCAAAACCAAAAAAAAAGAAAAAAATTTGGCCTGACCCCTAAAAAGTTCGTCCTGACCCCTAAAATTTTCCCCGACCCCTAAATCTCTCCAGCCCCCTAATTTTTCACTCTCCCCCAACCATGAGAAATATTTTGAGTTCAAAACCAAAAAAAACAAAAAAATTTGGCCTGACCCCTAAAAAGTTCCGCCTGACCCCTAAAATTTCCCCGACCCCTAAATCTCTCCAGCCCCCTAATTTTTCACTCTCCCCCAACCATGAGAAATATTTTGAGTTCAAAACCAAAAAAAACAAAAAAATTTGGCCTGACCCCTAAAAAGTTCCGCCTGACCCCTAAAATTTTCCCCGACCCCTAAATCTCTCCAGCCCCCTAATTTTTCACTCTCCCCCAACCATGAGAAATATTTTGAGTTCAAAACAAAAAAAAAGAAAAAAATTTGGGTTGACCCCTAAAAAGTTCCGCCTGACCCCTAAAATTTTCCCCGACCCCTGAATCTCTCCAGCCCCCTAATTTTTCACTCTCCCCCAACCCTGAGAAATATTTTGAGTTCAAAACCAGAAAAAAGAAAAAAATTTGGCCTGACCCCTAAAAAGTTCGTCCTGACCCCTAAAATTTTCCCCGACCCCTAAATCTCTCCAGCCCCCTAATTTTTCACTCTCCCCCAACCATGAGAAATATTTTGAGTTCAAAACTATAAAAAAACAAAAAAATTTGGCCTGACCCCTAAAATTTTCCCCGACCCCTAAATCTCTCCAGCCCCCCCCCAACTTTTTTTTAAAAACGTGAGTTATCGCTCTTCCTTAGCTATCTTTTAACAACATTCCTGGGGGGACCGTTATACTTTAGAAGCACCAACATTTGTAGGGACCATTATAATTTAGAAGCACCAACATTCCTGGAGTGAGACCGTTATACTTTAGAAGCACCAATATTTCTAGGGACTGTTATACTATAGAATCACCAACATTCCTGGCGGGCCGTGATACTCTAGAAGCACCACACCAGGTCCCTATAGTGGAGAAGCACCCCTGGTCCCTATACTGGAGAAGCACTCATTGCCCCTATTCTGCAGAAGCCTCCGGGTTCTAAAATGTAGAAGCATCCCTGGTGCTGGGTCATATACAGTAGAAGCATCCTTGGTCCCTATACTGGAGAAGCACCCATGGTCCTTTTACTGCAGAAGCCTCTATGTTCTAATATTGTAGAAGCACCCCCGGTACTGGGTCCTATACTGTAGAAGCACCTCTGGTCCCTATACTGTAGAAGCACCATTGCCCCTATTCTGTAGAAGCCTCCGGATTCTATATGGTAGAAGCACCCCCGGTTCTGGGTCCTATACTGTAGAAGCACCCATGGTCCCTATTCTGCAGAAGCCTCCGGGTCCTATATTGTAGAAGCACCCCCGGTTCTGGGTCTTTTTTATACATATATAGAGTGGTTATGACCCAACGGGTCACTGGTAACATGTACTGGTTAAATTCTCTTTTTTTTTTTATACATATATAGAGTGGTTATGACTCAACGGGTCACTGTAAACGTGTACTTGTCAAATTCCTCTTTTTTTCTTGTTTCATCACTATAAAATATAATGAAAAATAACTGAAACCCCCCCCCCCCCCGATAAAATATGCCCCATGGACCCCTAAGAGGTGGGTTTATAGATTCAGGAATACTCTCATCATCTTACTCTGTGAATTTTACATAAGAATACACTTTTATATGTTATGTATAAAAATATGTTGAAGTAAAATAAGTTTTGAAGAGAAAAAAAAATTCAAAACCTATAACGATGACGTCATATACCTATTACTGTGACGTCACGTGCACAAGAATAAGTTGGTTGAAAACGAAATTATTATTACATAATTACATTGGCTGATTTCCAAATTACTACTGAATAACATTAGAAAAGTTTGAAAAAACCAGACCCGCTGCCGAAGACTGGCCCCGTTGACCCCCAACAACATGTTTTTTTGTTGTAATTTTGAGATATTATGATCCCAGGTGTTGTACGGTGCTGAAGATGTCAACTTTTTGACATGTCGCCGCGTAGTTTTTGAGGAGAAGCTGGACATACAAACAGACAAACAGACAAACAGACATACAGACAACTGCCCTTTATAGAGGGGACTAGCGGGGCTACCCGGCGTTGCTCGGGGTCATAAAAACATAATTGAAGAAAAATCGCGTGTGTAACATCTTTATATTAAAACTTCTATTTCTCCCCCTCCTCTGTAGCCGTCTCTTCATCTTTCTACCTTTCTCTTCCCTCGTCGCCCCATTTCACACCTACTTTCTAATTTGCCTTTTGCGAAAGCTGATTCTTCCTCACCATTTCTCCTACGTTGAGCAGGGCAATAGTATGACATATTTCTATAAAAAATACCCCATCTATCTGCGCCTTCTATATAGGTACTTATGTCCGCCCCGGTGTTCATACTTTATACATATCTATCGCCACCCCGGTGCACATACGATATACGTACCTATCGTCGGCCCAGGCAGATACTATATAAGTACCTATTGCAGCCCCTATATGAATACTAAATAAGTACCTATCACCGCCCCAGTGCGAATGCTGCATACGTACCTATCGCCGCCCCGTCGCGAATGATACATACGCACCTATCGCCGCCCCGCTGCAAATGCTAAATACGTCACTATTGCCGGCCTGATGCGAATGCTAAATATGTTCCTATCGCCGCTCCGGTGTGCGTGCAAAATACGTACCTATCGTTGCCCTGGTGTGCGTGCTATACACGTACTGATCGCCGCCCCAGAGTGCATGCTAAATATATATCTACCCCCTTGTGCGCATTCTATATACATACTTACTGCCATTCCTGTGCACATGCTATATAGTACCTATCGCCACCTCTATGCACTACTATACCCGTACCCATTGCCACCCTGGTTCACATACTATATATATACCTATCGCCGGCCCGGTGCGCATACTATATTCGTATCTATTGCCGCCCCGGTGTGCATACTATATATTTTCCTACGAAACATTTTAAGTTAAAAAAACAAAACTTTCGCCCGACCCCCTAAAAAGTTTAGCCTGACCCCTACAATTTTCCTCAACCCCTAATATCCCAAGCCGCACCCTCCAATTTTGTTTTACTCTCCCCCAACCCTGAGAAATATTTTCAGTTCAAAACAAAAACAAATTAAATAAAATTAACTTGACCCCTAAAAAGTTCGTCCTGACCCCTAAAATTTTCCCCGACCCCTAAATCTCTCAAGCCCCCTAATTTTTCACTCTTACCCAACCATGAGAAATATTTTGAGTTCAAAACCAAAAAAAAAAAAAAATTGGGCCTGACCCCTAAAAAGTTCCGCCTGACCCCTAAGATTTTCCCCGACCCCTACATCTCTCCAGCCCCCTAATTTTTCACTCTCCCCCAACCCTGAGAAATATTTTGAGTTCAAAACAAAAAAAAAACAAAAGAATTTGGCCTGACCCCTAAAAAGTTCCGCCTGACCCCTAAAATTTTCCCCGACCACTCAATCTCTCCAGCCTCCTAATTGTTCACTCGCCCCCAACCCTGAGAAATATTTTGAGTTCAAAACCAGAAAAAAGAAAAAAATTTGGCCTGAACCCTAAAAAGTTCGTCCTGACCCCTAAAATTTTCACCGACCCCTAAATCTCTCCAGCCCCCTAATTTTTCACTCTCCCCCAACCATGAGAAATATTTTAAGTTCAAAACAAAAAAAAACAAAAGAATTTGGCCTGACCCCTAAAAAGTTCGTCCTGACCCCTAAAATTTTCCCCGACCCCTAAATCTCTCCAGCCCCCTAATTTTTCCCTCTCCCCCAACCATGAAATATATTTTGACTTCAAAACAAAAAAAAACAAAAAAATTTGGCCTGACCCCTAAAAAGTTCGTCCTGACCCCTAAAATTTTCCCCGACCCCTAAATCTCTCCAGCCCCCTAATTTTTCACTCTCACCCAACCATGAGAAATATTTTGAGTTCAAAACCAAAAAAAAGAAAAAAATTTGGCCTGACCCCTAAAAAGTTCGTCCTGACCCCTAAGATTTTCCCAGACCCCTACATCTCTCCATCCCCCTATTTTTTCACTCTCCCCCAACCCTGAGAAATATTTTCAGTTCAAAACCAAAAAAAGACAAAAATTTGGCCTGACCCCTAAAAAGTTCGTCCGAACCCCTAAAATTTTCCCCGACCCCTAAATCTCTTCAGCCCCCTAATTTTTCACTCTCCCCCAACCATGAGAAATATTTTGACTTCAAAACAAAAAAAAACAAAAAAATTTGGCCTGACCCCTAAAAAGTTCGTCCTGACCCCTAAAATTTTCCCCGACCCCTAAATCTCTCCAGCCCCCTAATTTTTCACTCTCCCCCAACCCTGAGAAATATTTTCAGTTCAAAACAAAAAAAACAAAAAAAATTTGTCCTGACCCCTAAAAAGTTCGTCCTGACCCCTAAAATTTTCCCCGACCCCTAAATCTCTCCAGCCCCCTAATTTTTCACTCTCACCTAACCATGAGAAATATTTTGAGTTCAAAACCCAAAAAAAGAAAAAAATTTGGCCTGACCCCTAAAAAGTTCCGCCTGACCCCTAAGATTTTCCCCGACCGTAAATCTCTCCAGCCCCCTAATTTTTCACTCTCCCCCAACCATGAGAAATATTTTGAGTTACAAAACAAAAAAAAACAAAAAAATTTGGCCTGACCCCTAAAAAGTTCGTCCTGACCCCTAAAATTTTCCCCGACCCCTAAATCTCTCCAGCCCCCTAATTTTTCACTATCCCCTAATCCTGAAAAATATTTTGAGTTCAAAACCCAAAAAAAAAAAAAAATTTGGCCTGACCCCTAAAAAGTTTTTCCTGACCTCTAAGATTTTCCCCGACCCCTACATCTCTCCAGCCCCCTAATTTTTCACTCTCCCCCAACCCTGAGAAATATTTTCAGTTCAAAACCAAAAAAAAAAAAAAATTTGGCCTGACCCCTAAAAAGTTCCGCCTGACTCCTAAAATTTTCCCCGACCCCTCAATCTCTCCAGCCCCCTAATTGTTCACTCGCCCCCAACCATGAGAAATATTTTGAGTTCAAAACCAGAAAAAAGAAAAAAATTTGGCCTGAACCCTGAAAAGTTCGTCCTGACCCCTAAAATTTTCCCCGACCCCTCAATCTCTCCAGCCCCCTAATTTTTCACTCTTCCCCAACCATGAGAAATATTTTGACTTCAAAACAAAAAAAACCAAAAGAATTTGGCCTGACCCCTAAAAAGTTCGTCCTGACCCCTAAAATTTTCCCCGACCCCTAAATCTCTCCAGCCCCCTAATTTTTCACTCTCCCCCAACCCTGAGAAATATTTTCAGTTCAAAACCAAAAAAAAAAAAAAAAATTTGGCCTGACCCCTAAAAAGTTCGTCCTGACCCCTAAAATTTTCCCCGACCCCTAAATCTCTCCAGCCCCCTAATTTTTCACTCTCACCTAACCATGGGAAATATTTTGAGTTCAAAACCAAAAATAGAAAAAAATTTGGCCTGACCCCTAAAAAGTTCCGCCTGACCCCTAAGATTTTCCCCGACCTTAAATCTCTCCAGCCCCCTAATTTTTCACTCTCCCCCAACCATGAGAAATATTTTGAGTTCAAAACAAAAAAAAAGAAAAACATTTGGCCTGACCCCTAAAAAGTTCGTCCTGACCCCTAAAATTTTCCCCGACCCCTCAATCTCTCCAGCCTCCTAATTTTTCACTATCCCCCAATCCTGAAAAATATTTTCAGTTCAAAACCAAAAAAAGACAAAAATTTGGCCTGACCCCTAAAAAGTTTTTCCTGACCCCTAAAATTTTCCCCGACCCCTAAATCTCTCCAGCCTCCTAATTTTTCACTCTCCCCCAACCATGAGAAATATTTTCAGTTCAAAACAAAAAAAAAAAAAATTTGGCCTGACCCCTAAAAAGTTCGTCCTGACCCCTAAAATTTTCCCCGACCCCTAAGTCTCTCCAGCCCCCTAATTTTTCACTCTCCCCCCCAACCCTTAGAAATATTTTGACTTCAAAACAAAAAAAAAAACAAAAAAATTTGGCGTGACCCCTAAAAAGTTCGGTCTGACCCCTAAAATTTTCCCCGATCCCTCAATGTCTCCAGCATCCTACTCCCAACTAATTTTTCACTCTCTCCCAACCCTGCGAAATATTTTGAGTTCAAAACAAAAAATGTTATTTAACATGTATACAAATATTAGTGAAAACAATGGCGGAGCATAATTATTTCTCTTCTTACTTTACTTATTGAGACGTTATTTAACATGTATACAAATATTAGTGAAAACAATGGGGGAGCATAATTATCTCTTTTCTTACTTTACTTATTGAGACGTTATTTAACATGTATACAAATATTAGTGAAAACAGTGGCGGAGCATAATTATTTCTATTCTTACTTTATTTATTGAGATGTTTTTTAATATGTATACAAATATTAGTGAAAACAATGGCGGAGCATAATTATTTCTCTTCTTACTTTACTTATTGAGACGTTATTTAATTATGTATACAAATATTAGTGAAAACAATGGCGGAGCATAATTATTTCTCTTCTTACTTTGTTTATTGAGACGTTATTTAATATGTATACAAATATTAGTGAAAACAATGGCGGAGCATAATTGTTTCTCTTCTTACTTTACTTATTGAGACGTTATTTAACATGTATACAAATATTAGTTAAAAAAATGGTGGAGCATAATTATTTCTATTCTTACTTTACTGATTGAGACGTTATTTAATATGTATACAAATATTAGTGAAAACAGTGGCGGAGCATAATTATTTCTCTTTTTACTTTACTTATTGAGACGTTATTTAACATGTATTCAAATATTAGTGAAAACAATGACGGAGCATAATTATATTTCTTCTTACTTTACATATTGAGACGTTATTTAATATGTATACACATTTTAGTGAAAACAGTGGTGGAGCATAATTATTTTTCTTCTTACTTTACTTATTTAGACGTTATATCATATGTATACAAATATTAGTGAAAACAATGGTGGAGCATAATTATTTCTCTTTTTACTTGACTTCTTGAGACGTTATTTTATGTTTATATAAATATTAGTGAAAACAGTGGCGGAGCATAATTATTTTTCTTCTTACTTTACTTATTGAGACGTTATTTAATATGTATACAAATATTAGTGAAAACAATGGTGGAGCATAATTATTTATTACTAAAATTTTACTGATACTACACTAACTTCACACCTCTCAAAAAGAAGGAGGTTATACCTGGGAGGATGGTATCATGTCAACAGAAGAAATGCGGTTAGGATTAAGCAACCCTGGCTTCACTACAAACTCGTGTTCAAAAAAGTGCCGTTATTGATTAAGCAACCCTGGCTTCACTGTGGATTCATGTTCAAAAAAGTGCCGTTAGGAATTAAGCAACCCTTGCTTCACTATGGACTCATGTTCAAAAAAATGCCGTTAGCGATTAAGCAACAGTTGCTTCAATAAAAACTTATGTTTCGTTGGGATAAGGCAACCCGTGTTTCACTATAAACTCATGTTCAAAAAAGTGCCGTTAGGGATTTCCTCTGACGTCATTTCCTGCTAAAATCGTGACTTTGCATTATGCCGACAATCCCCCATCTCCAAATTTGGCCTGAGGCGCCCCACCGCCGAATGCCGACACTCACCCTCCCCAGATTTGGCCTGAGGCGCCCCAGCGCCGAATGCCGATACCCCTCCCCCCTCTTCCCCAAATTTCTCCTGAGGCGCTCACACCGGCGAATGCCGACAACCCCCACACCCACCCCAAGTTTTCAATATGTATACAATATGTATAGAAATATTAGTGAAAACAATGGGGGAGCATACAAATATTAGTGAAAACAGTGGGGGAGCATAATTATTTATTACTTTAATTTTACTGATACTACACTAACTTCACACCTCTCAAAAAAGAGGAGGTAATACCTAGGAGGATGTTATCATGTCAACAGAAAACATGTGGTTAAGATTAAGCACCCCTTGCTTCACTATGAACTCATGTTAAAAAAAGTGCCGTTATTGATTAAACAACACTTGCGTCACTATAAACGCATGTATCAAAAGTTTTTATACATATATAGAGTGGTTATGACCCAACGGGTCACTGGTAACATGTACTGGTTAAATTCTTTTTTTATTTTTTTATACATATATAGAGTGGTTATGACTCAACGGGTCACTGTAAACGTGTACTTGTCAAATTCCTCTTTTTTCTTGTTTCATCACTATAAAATATAATGAAAAATAACTGAAAAGCCCCCCCCCCCCGATAAAATATGCCCCATGGACCCCTAAGAGGTGGGTTTATAGATTCAGGAATACTCTCATCATCTTACTCTGTGAATTTTACATAAGAATACACTTTTATATGTTATGTATAAAAATATGTTGAAGTAAAATAAGTTTTGAAGAGAAAAAAAAATTCAAAACTTATAACGATGACGTCATATACCTATTACTGTGACGTCACGTGCACAAGAATAAGTTGGGTGAAAACAAAATTATTATTACATAATTACATTGGCTGATTTCCAAATTACTACTGAATAACATTAGAAAAGTTTGAAAAAACCAGACCCGCTGCCGAAGACTGGCCCCGTTGACCCCCAGCAACATGTTTTTTTGTTGTAATTTTGAGATATTATGATCCCAGGTGTTGTACGGTTCTGAAGATATCAACTTTTTGACATGTCGCCGCGTAGTTTTTGAGGAGTATCTGGACATACAAACAAACAAACAGACAGACAGACATACAGACAACTGCCCTTTATAGGAGGAGATGGCAGCCTCATTGCCACCCCTCAACTATGACAACCTTGGAAACACACATACATAGATACATACATCTCTCTCTCTCTCTTTATATATATATATATATATATATATATATATATATATATATATAATTATAAATATTTGTTTCTATCTACATACGTTTCATCTTACCATCAGTGTAGATAAGACTATTCATACCGAGTCATGTTTCAAACTCAAATTCCGACATCTTAACCAACACGGCCATCATCAACAACCCGGTAAATCAGCGAGAAATTAATCCTATTTAAAGGCAGCCATCATCAAAGTGTTCTACTACTGAAAGAAATATGCATTGAAGTCACGATAACGGCTGCATTAATATTATTCACTACATAGCCCATCCTAGATTTGAGAAGCGACAAATAATTATAAATATTTGTTTTTATAATATATATATATAATCCCCCTTGTTATTTTATTTACTTACTATTATATATTATTTATTTATGAATTTTCCAACAAATGTTAAGTCTACACTATTTTGGATTTAGTTAGTTTCTCTGGGAATTTAAACTGCATTTTCCTTTTTTTTTGTCTTTTTGTTTAAAATAACTCAAAGCTTCTTTAGACTATATATTGGGTATTTAGATCTGTATGGCTAGGTTTCCTTCCTCTTATCTATTTGCCTTTCTGGTACCTAAGGTACTAAAGCTTTTTTTTTTTTTTTAATGCAACCTTAATTCCTATATAATTTTATTTCTAGCTACCATATCGCAGAATGGTTCGTAGGTGTAGTGTTTAGATAGTATTTTATTATTATTATTATTATTATTATTATTATTATTATTATTATTATTATTATTACTAGTAGTACTATTGTTATAAAGAATTTTATTTGATATGCAAATTACCATATCACACGATAGTCTTAAGGGTAGTATATTATTATTATTATTTTATTTTTTTTTTATTATTTATTTATGTATATATAAGTAACATTTTAAGCTGAATTATTTCGACACTTGATTATTGGGGAAATGGTAGTTTTATCTGTACCATTGGAGAGCCATGCATATAACTGTCCTGTTTTTAAATCTCCGAAACCGTTACATGGTAAACAGCTGATGATCCCCGTGTTAATATTAGATGCTTACGTTAAGGTCTCCTGCTTTTGTTTCACTGTTAGATACTTAATCCCCCTTGTTATTTTATTTACTTACTATTATATATTATTTATTTATGAATTTTCCAACAAATGTTAAGTCTACACTATTTTGGATTTAGTTAGTTTCTCTGGGAATTTAAACTGCATTTTCCTTTTTTTTTTGTCTTTTTGTTTAAAATAACTCAAAGCTTCTTTAGACTATATATATATATATATATATATATATATATATATATATATATATATATATATATATATATATATACAGGGTGATTCATAAGTCACTTAGCTATTTATTTTTTAAATTCTAAAGTTAAAAAAATACGGTAATACAAAACAAAAAGTTTATTCAACAAATTCATTTATGGGAGTTTAAAATTACAGCAAATTTCCAAAATTTCCACCTTCGTTCTGCATGCATAGCTCCATTCTTTTTTGCAAGGAATTTACGACTCTTTGTAGCATATTTGATTGATTATGAAATAAATATATATAGAAACAAATATATAAACGAACAAATTTAAAATAACAAATAGCAGTAATTAGAGAGTAAGATAACAATTATCAAAAGTTCATAGTATGTTTGTGCTTCATATGGTAATCATTTTAAATAGCTAAGTGAAGTGACTTATGAATCACTCTGTATATATATATAATTTAGAAATAAACTAAAACTATGATATATTCATTTTTTTAGTATATCAGTTCCAAGAATTTAAAATCAACAATAGATTCTGCATACGATCGTTTCCGAGATGATAGATTTTTATTGATAAAAGTGTCACATCATCAGCACAAATACCAAAAACACCACAATTACAAGTCAACAAAAATAACCAACACTTTTGTATTATTCACCAAATAATTGGTTAGTAGAGAAAGGGGGAGGAGTCACTAATATTCATATCTTCCTTAAAAAATACATAGATAAAAAATATACATAAATAAATAACAAACACCTTTGCATTATTCACCAAATATATGGTTAGAGAAAAGGGGGGGGGGATATAAATGTTTTATACATTTGTTGTTAGTAGAACATGCTTTTGTTAGTATGTGGAAATAGAACAGAGACACGTGTAGACTTATACGGGGGTCGCCATCTTGAATCTGGCTTCCCTGTCTTTATTGCCGGAGAGTTACCTCTAAGGGGAGGTAACTACCTCATACTGTGACATCCCTCTTTTTATAGAAAGTGATGTCTACTTATGAGTTGTATTTTTTGAAGGGTTGGGGACTTTACGACATGTACATACCTGGTGACTATGCGGGTTGGTGTATCGTTATTATTTGGTGTTTTTTGACATTTTTAGGGAGGTTGTTTGATGTGATGCGGGGGGGGGGGGTATTGGGGTTGGTGTATTATTCACATGACCAGAGTCTTCTATCAGGTGCCTATGATTTCTGCGTAGGACTTGCCCAACTGGGGTTCCTGCAATGTAGGACAGCGGTTCAGTGCAGGCTGGGTTCTGTACTCGAACATGATGTTCTGTGCTGAGGCTGGGGAGATCCTTTGCATGCTTATCATACTGTGCCTTCTGCACAAATTGTCCCTGGTAAAGGTGATCTCTAATCTTCTCCCTTCTTACATGGTTATTTGTACATTTTGCAGGGAGATTGCTGATCAGCTTCCGACCGCATAATAGTTTTCCAGGGAATGGAATGACATGGTTTATGGGTGTTGATCGGACACACAACAGACTCATGTCTATGTCTCGGTTGCTCAGTATAGTCTTTCTCATGGCTAACTTGATTGTCTGAATGCATCATTCAGCTATGCCATTCGACTGTGGGTACCTGGGAGATGAGGTGATGTGTTCGAAACCTCATTCCTTGGAAAACTCCTTGAAGCGATATGAGCTGTAGTGTGACCCATTATCACTGATGAGTCTTTCTGGGACTTCTTGTTCCCCAAATATCTGTTTGGTCAGGTTGATGACTTCCTGACTGGAGAAATCCCTTAGTCTGCGGATTATGGGGTACTTTGAATAATAGTCCACAATAAGTAGGTAATTGTGTCCATTGAGGTTAAAACTGTCAATGGCCACGATTTGCCATGGTCACACTGGGATTTCATGTTGCATGAGGGTTTCAGCACTCTAGGACTTGTGGTGCTGTTGGCATAAGGCGCAGTGCTGGACTATCTTAAAAAAAAAGCAGCTTTTAGCTCTCAGCTTACATTTTTAACTTCCTTGATGACCGTAGTGAACTTTTTTGATTATTTCCACTTTCATTGTTTCGGGGATCAGTATCCGATTACCTTTGAACAGAATGCCATTTTCAACAGAGAGTTCATCTCGATAGGACCAGTATAGTCTAATGTCTTTGTGTAATTCTCTGAGAGTCTCAGGCCAGGCTTACATAATTTTTTCTTTCAAGTTGCATAATGTGGGGTCAGCATTTATTTCTTGGCAGATTCGTGCTAATTTCTCGATTGAGAACTGCACAAAGTGCACCTTCAAGTCTAAATCCATGACTTTTTTATTCCTCTTGTTGGGAAGTCTGGATAGTCCATCTACCAGTAACATCTCCTTGCCTGGTCGATATTTTAGGACCATGTTGTGTTGCTGCAGCCGCAATAGCATTCACTGGAGTCGGGGGGAGGGGGGAAGGGGGTTGCTGTGAGGTTTTTAAGACTGATCATCTCTAGGGGTTTATGATCGCTCTCTACTTCAAACGAACACCCGTAGATGTACATCCGAAAACGTTCACAGCCAAACACGACTGCTAAAAGTTCTTACTCGATGTTTGCATAATGCTGCTCTGCTCCGGTTAGGATTTTTGAGGCAAACGCTATGGGTTTTCCATCTTGTAGTAAAGTTGCCCCTTAGCCTCTGGATGATGCGTCCATTTGTATGATGGCATTTTTGGAAGGGTCATAATATCGAAGTAGAATTTCTTCACATATTATGTCCTTTATCTCCTGAAGCAACTTTTGATTGCTGTCGCTCCACTTGTATTCAGCATCCTTCTTTAGGAGTTCTCTTAGGTTTTCTGTGAGGTCAGAGGGTCTGGGAATAAATGGTGCCATTTTGATAATAATTCCTAGCACCTTCTGCAGCTCCGTGACGTTTGTTGGAAGTAATTTAATCTCCTCCACTTTTTAGGGATTTGGATGTATCCCCTTTTCATCAAATATGGCACCAAAGAATTTAATTTTTCTTTCGTCAACTGCACATTTGTTTATTTTTAATCAATGAAATGGGCGGTTCGAAAAAAAGAAAATTGCTAAAATTTTCCTTAAGGCCTTATCGTCTGACCCTCGAAGAGGAAACGTCAGAATGATAAATTAAAAATTAAGAACATCAAATGAGAAATGAGGGGATAATTGTTTCAGTTGGAGAAATCAATTGAAGAAAAAAAACGCCTCAATAATATTGAGATGATAGTTCAACCTGGCACTGTGTAAAATTGAAAAAAAACCATCGGAATATTGGTCAGAACAAATATTTGTACCAACCAGGTGATTACCGATAGCAGATTCATGTGCTTGAAAGTATTATTGAGGCGTTAGTCATTAACAATTCTTGCACTAGCCTGTGTAGACAAAAGATTTTGAAACATCAGTTGGAGATCTTCCATGATTTAAATCCCTCATAACGTTGAGAGATTTACCCCCCCCCCCCCCTCCGCTTTTTTTTTCTTCAATTGAAACAATTTTCCCTTCATTTCTCATTCGATGTTCTAAGTTTTTAATTTATCATTCTGACGTTTCCTCTTAGAGGAGCAGACGATTAGGCCTTAAGGAAAATTTTAGCAATTTTCTTTTTTTTTTTCTCCAATTGAAACAATTTTCCCTTCATTTCTCATTCGATGTTCTAAGTTTTTAATTTATCATTCTGACGTTTCCTCTTAGAGGAGCAGACGATTAGGCCTTAAGGAAAATTTTAGCAATTTTCTTTTTTTTTCCACTCGCCTGTTTCATTGATTAAAAATAATGTTTCCTCTGAAATTTATCTTACCATTTTTTTATACTCATCAGTGAAAAGTATTCAATTATTTTTACAGGAGAACATTGCCTCAATACTATGTAGAAAATCATTATTTCCAGAGTACTCCACCTAAAGGAGAGCCTATATAAAATATAATTATTCACAAACACATGTTTCATCGTCCCTACTGAAATTCAAAACGGGGACCTAAATGACTGACGTCTGACGCTCTATCAATTGAGCCAAAAACCTCCTAGTGATAGTGGGAGAAATTGTATCGCATTATAAATGATGTTATTTATTTATTTAAATTTTTATTTACAATACTCATAATTGAAAAGTATTCAATTATTTTCACGGAAAATGTTAAAAGTAGAAATCATTATTTCCGTCACCAGAGTGCTTCACCTATAGGAGAGCCTATATATATATATATATATATATATATATATATATATATATATATATATATATATCACAGATACGTGTTTTGTTGTCTCTACGACTCATCAGTGCGACTAGATCTAGTGCGATTCGAAACTGGAACCCCAGTAAGTAACGTCTGGTGCCCTATTAACTGAGTCAAGTGGTAGTGAAAGAAATTGCATCTCATTATAAATGATGTTATTTGTTTATTTATTTACAATGCTCATAATGCGATGTAATGAAGATGACGAAACACGGGTCTCAAGATAACTATCTATCTATATATATATATATATATATATATATATATATATATATATATATATATATATATATATATACCGGTTGCCTCTTAAACTGAGATTAGGTTAAAAGATTCTAGGCATAACAGCTGGTGACACACACATACATGCATGCATATATATATATATATATATATATATATATATATATATATATATATAATGGGAGAGAGAGAGGGAAAGATGGATTAAGTTTATAACAAAATATATATTTGAAAATGAGTAATTTTTTGCATTAACAATTAACGAAAAAATGTTTGGATCCAACATTTTACAAGGGAGATAACCCACAACAAGAGAGATAACTCAATCAATAAAACCTTTAACTTTTAAAATCTTTAGGGTCAACCAGACAATCCGTGACATATTCATGAAAGTCTTTTAAAATTTACAAATATTTATGCTACTCTCTTGTCATATAATAATAGACTCTCTCTCTCTCTCTTTCAAAATTCCAAAAGTTTTTCTTAAATATTTTGAAATCCTAAATATTTATAAAAACATTCTTGTAAATGTCATAATATACCCTCTCTCCCCTTTCTTTCCACCTCTCTTTATTCCCCCTATTTTTATCTCCCCTCTATCTCCTCTCTTTTTTTTCTTCCTATTCTCTCTCTTCCCCTTCTACCTTCCTCTCTCTTTTTTTTCGAAATTCCAAGTTTTTCTTAAATATTTTCAAATTTGAACTATTTATGAAAACATATATGTGATGCCATAATATACCCTCTCTCCTCTTTTCGTGTCCTCTCTCTCTCTCCCTCTCTCTCTCACTATCTTTATTCCCCCTCTCTCTTCCACCTTCTCTCTCTGTTCCCTTTTCTCTCTCGCTTTCTCTCTCTCTCTCTCTCTCTCAAGCTCTTTCCCTTCTCGCTCTCTCTCTCTCTTGTCTCCTTCTCTCTCTCTCTTGTCTCCTTCTCTTTCTCTCTTCTCCTTCTCTTTCTCTCTTCCCCTTCTCTTTCTCTCTCTCTCTTCCCTTTCTCTCTCTCTTCCCTTTCTCTCTCTCTTTTAATTATTTACATCATCCCACTACTTCTGTTGTCATTCACCCTACCTCTCACCATCTAAAATATTCACGTACAGCTGAAAAGTGTGTACGGTGACAAGCAAGATAGATGAAATGTCTTTATGTTTATTTACAACTGGCATTCAGTTATGTACTACACAAGACTATTGAATATTTTACAGCTTTTATTGCAGTGTTTTTCTTCATTTTTTTTTTTTAACGTTAACAAAAATTTAAGGGGAAGTAACTTTTGGTAACCTATTGTTAAGACAAATATTAGTTGTATTGAAGAATCAGAATCTGATTAGTTATCTACCTACGAGAGAACCTATTCATTTATTGTATATAAGATTATCTTCCCTTACATAAGTACAGGATGGTTGTTAGAAAAGCAGGAAATTTGTCAAACGGTAATTTATTTTTACAAAGAATAACTTTTATAAAGTTTTTCAAAGACTAATATTATAGTAAACTTGTAGATGCTCAAAATGTCGTCCGTGCAAATCGAAGAAGTGAATAAGCCAGATGCAATAAAATTTAAACAAAATAAAATCTAAAAAATAAAATTTACAACCTCAAATTTTCCATTTTCCAGCAACCACCCTGTATAATGTATTAAGATTACCTTTCCTACATGAGCGTTACCCTATTTGATACTATAGTGCAGTTTCAAAGTTATAGAGTGGTCTCCCCTTTCATTAGCGTAAATTTTGATGCATTGGGTAAGCATTAAATTCTCTGAATCTCTTAATGCTGCCATCACTGGCAGCTCTAGCATAGAGGTTGTTAGGTTGCAGACCATCATCAACAGTCATCCGTCCGGTTTTGTTATTTAAAGTGCTGCGAGTGTCCTGAACTTCAGGGTGGGCAACACTAGGCTCTCCATGCGGTCTGATCCATAGGGTTTACGGTTGACACCAATCATATTGCAAGCAGTCAAGTCACTTCATATGCAGGGTTTTCTTGATCTTCCACATATCCTTGAGCCTGAGGTTATAATAGCTATGGCTAGCAGTCGTAGCCTCACTATAAGTATAAGCACGGTAGACGGTAGTCATACAAGGAAAAACTCAGCGCTTCTTTTAACATTAAACAAATCTTTATTGGGTATCCTATACCGTTGGGGTATAGCTTAGAAAAAGGTAGGACTGGTGTCCAGTGGAAGGAAACGAAGTTCTTTTACTGCCCGGGGAGCGGTGCTCGGAAATCCAGTGGATTAGGGGGCAGGAGAGAGGTGAAGAAGAGTTCCTTCTAGGTTGATGGCCAGGGTCTACCGTTCAACAGGGTTGCAAATAGTCCGCAAGGAACTAGCTGAAATCAAAACGCCCTGTGAGCCGATTGGTTAGTTTAAGACCAACTTGCCCACAGTGGACGCATAAGAAATAGGTCCTATTTCAGACTGCTACAAGGTATCCATGCGTGTTATTGAGTTGATGCAAGAGGTGGCACGCTGTACATGGCCAAACCACCTGAGACCCCGAGCACGTAAGGCATTCAAAATCCTACCAATATCAAACTTCTGATAGAGCATGGCTGAAGGGATTCTTTTGTCTAGTTTGCTGCCACACATCCAACTGATCATGGCATGGTCATTATGTTGAAGCCGCTGCAAATCAGAAGCCGAAAAGACCTTGCCCCGAGTCCTGAAAGAAATGTACCTAGATGTTAGGATTGGCAGCAGCTTCCTGAACCTTCCCCAAACAACACAACAGCATTTAATTAATGCCACGCAGGTAGCAAAAGGTAAGCGAAAATGATGTTCTAAACTAAACTAATTTTTGAATATTCGTCATGTGACAAAAATAAATATTATGACAAATGCATTTTTGAAAATAAAAATATTTTTCCAATATGCCATTCAATACTTTGGTGTCTAATGTCATAATCTTCGTCATATTAATTTTGAAGCTGCTCTTTTTTATGTGCTGATTAAATGTTGTACTCACTTCTGTCATATTGACTGATAACAATATCATCTGCATATAGGAACTCCCATGGAGCACCACTTCTGCAGGTTTTGTCACCTTGTCAAGGATGATTATGAACAGGAGTGGTCTAAGTACTGATCCACGGTGCACTTCTATTATTGGTCCCCCGATTTTATAAATCGGGGGACTTATGTTTTGAGGCATGTCCATCCGTCCGTCCATCCGGATTTTTCTCCACGACCATCCATTGAATTTTTCTGAAATTTTGCATGAAGTTGTAACTTTGGTCAGGTTAGAAAGTGACATTTTTTGAAAAAATATCTGATTAGCCCTCCAGGGGGTCAAAAGGCCCCGAAATGGCAAAAAATGACATTTTTTGCCCCATAACTTTTAATCCATCCATTCAATTTCTCTGAAACTTGGCCAAAATGTGGAGGCAATTGTTCTTAATAGAAAATAAGTATCGCTGACCTTGGAAAAAATCTGGTTCGTGCCCCCAGGGGGTCAAAAGCCCACAAAATGGCCAAAAATGACCCTTTTCTCCCATAACGTTTAATCCATCCATTCAATTTTTCTGAAACTTGGCCAAAATGTAGAGGCAATTGTTCTGGATATAAAATGAGCATCCTTGACATCAGAAAAATTTTGGTTCGCGCCCCCCAGGGGGTCAAAAATGCCCCAAATTGCCCAAATTTATTGCATTTTACACTCGCCACATCGAGTCACACACAGAGGGGGACCACGCACGCGCGGCTTGTTATTTCTAAGGAATACAGTCTGGAAACTGCATTCACTGGTCGCTCGTGAACAAGTTTTTTTCCTGAGGACCGAGAGAATAGCTTTTCTTTTCACCTTTTCAAAGGCCTTATCTAGATCAAAGAAGATGTGAAAAAGCTGCTTTTTATGTTGGAGTTGCAATAGTAGAAAAAGAGCATCCATCGTCTACTTCAGTTGCACTGTTGACCGTCTATTTTAACCGGAAGGAGGATCTGATTCATGAATACTCTTTCATAGATATTCAAGCCGTGCTCGAGGAGTTTCAACCCTCTATAGCTTCCACACTGCAATGCGTTTCTAGTGCCATTGTAAAGTGAGACAGTGATGCTATTAGTCCATTGCTCTGGTGAAATGGCATCATTGTCTATTTTTTTTTTTTAATTGGCAGAAGTGATCTGATGACAATCTCTCTTCCATGTTTTTATAGAGTCGTACAAGTAAGTCGAAAAGTCTCGTGGACATCATGCAGAAGAGCAGACTGCATTGGTTGGGGCACGTTGAATGCAGCAATGGCTGGATTGCTAAAGTCCGACAGTTGAATGTGTCAGCAGAGAAAACCACCACAGGCAGACACAAGTTGTTTTGGGAGGACATGGTTGACGTGATAGGAAAGCCATGAGTATGGATTCTGTAAGGCCTCACCAAAGACAAGAATGGAGAGGAAAACATAGATTGAGACTAAACAATTAGGCCCCACCCTCATCAAAGGATTAATTGTGGCCTGATTCAACAAATAAACTGGTTGATAATGATGATGTAGTCACCGTTGATTGGATGATGTGGAGAATTTGCATATATGCCACCGAAAGCTCAATGCACCAGTTTTGTGAATCACTTGTTTTCAATGGCGCCAAACCGACATTCACAAGCGTAACACATGACCATATCTATTCTTGTGGGTAGGTTTTCATTCTTTTTTTTCTTCTATGTTTACCCTCAAGATCTGCTGTTGTGCAGCTATAGTGATGTCTGTGAGACAGGAGAGAAATCTTGTAAGAATAGAGGATTTGTTATCCCCTATCATAATTTAACACACGAAATGAACTAAAGAAATAAACGAAACCTTTTTTACAACAACAAACGAAAGGGGTTTATTTGTGTATTTGAGGTTACCTATACCGTTTGGTATAGGTGGAAAGAAACTTAGGACAGTATCTGAAAGAAGAAGTTCAAATATCTTCAAGCGAAGATAGCAGCCGCCGTGAGCGTCCAGTTGACGAGGAGGCAGCACAGAGGCTGAGGCGATCCTTACTGGCTGGTGCCAGGGTAGTGTCTGATCATCGTCTGGAATATCCTAAGGAAGCTCAAGTAGTCCCTTAGGGAACTAATGATATCAATGCGCCCTGTAAGCTGATTGGCCAAACCAGCTCACAGAGACACTGGTACGCATTACAAAGTAAATCTATGACTGCTACATCCTCGATGGCCACCCAAGGACATATCTACCAGGCGACTATCTGAACCATCCTCCTACAGCTCTGAAACCTGGCCAATGAGGCTTGTCGACCAATTGAAGCTTAAAGTATTTGACAACAACTCTCTTCATAGCATCCTGCACGGCCATTGCAGTAACCTATCTGTGTTAATGACTGAATCTGCATTGTTGCAGCGATGTCTTTGGTGGTTCGGTCATGCTGCTCATCGTCAAGTGGGAGAATTGATCCGAGACACTCTCCTCCCACCTCTACTATCCAATTGATACACGCACGTTGGTGGGCAACTGAAAACCTGGGCAACTACCATCAACGAGGTTCTCGGCAAAAAATCAATGGAATAGCGACTGGCTTGCCATCTCAGCAGAGTTCACACAGGACCACCGTGCGTGGGCTGCTATGATCAGAGATCCTGTTGTTTGATACTGCTTACCTTTGCGGCTTCAGCTGCAATTCAGGTTTTGCCGCTGCTGGCATGTGTCCCTCGGCTGTTGATCGATAACCACATGTATGCCGGATTTGGTTTTTAAAAGAGTTTTATTGAACATAGAATAAAGAGACAGAGACTGAAATAGTGTGTACGAGAGAGAGAGAGAGAAGTTTAGCATGAATTAATTGGAGAGAGATATACCCATAATATATGAAGGCAGACCGACTTCAGCTATCTGTGCGCCCTGTCTCTGCCCCCTCCTCTTACCAGGGCTGGCAGGACGATCAGTTCTCGTATCTGTTCAGCTCGATTGTCAGCAGTGAAGAGACAGACCGCTCTCCAAACTGAAGTGACATGATTTTATCGACTTCTGCTTTTTAGCTCCCCCCCACCTTTTAGGGCCCTCTCCTTCTGGTGCCCCCTTCATTATCTATGAATGAAGAAGCCGGTTCAACCTGTCTTGAGTATATGCCGCAGCAAGAACAAGAGGAAACCCTCTCTAAAGTGAGGTCCACACTGGATTTTTTCTATCCACATTTGTTTGAGTATGACAATTTTTTTTTTTAACTTAGTTCACCCCAAACAAGGCAAGTTGCCACTGTAGACGTAAGGAGCTACTGGGAATTAGGGTGAAAGTTTAGGGGGTCATCTAAAATTGGGAGCTGTGCATCAAGATGCATGTTCACATTAGTTTTAATTTATGCATGTCAGTATAGACGGGGGAGCAGGGAGGGAGTTCCAAATGCCGGCAGCTCGAGGAAAGAAGCTATTGGGGTAGAAGGCTCTCTGGCATCTGGGGACCTCCACAGTGAATGGATGGGATTTAGCGGATTGTCGGGTTGGTCGAGTGTATTTATGTCGAGGGGGCACCAGAGCAGCAAGTTCATCGGAGCACATTCCATTGAAGTACTTGTAAAACAAGGATGCAATATTGCAGCGATGGGACAGGGACTGGAGCTTGGTGGATAGTGAGGGACCTATCAGATTAGAGACTCTTTTTGGGACCTTGTCTAAGAGGGAGAGACTGGTGGATGGTGCATCAGCCCAGATGTGACCACAATACTCCATGCATGGGTGGATGCTGGCTTTGTAGAGATATAGGATACTGTCAGGTATGAGAAGTTTTCTAGCACGGTAGAGGGAGCCCACTTTATTTACAGCAGCCTTGACAATGTCTTTTATGTATTTGTTCTAATTCATGTTACCTGTGAATGTTGGACTCTCAGGTAAGGTGTTATATTTGCCATGGCAGTCGTTGGTTGAAGAGGTTTCTTGTAGTTGTTAAAGGAAAAGAGCTTTGTCTTAGTAGCATTAAATGTTACCATCCATTTAGGTCCCCATTCAACTACAGACTGCAGGGCATTTTCTAAAGATTCAGCCATTGCCTTGGATATGTGCATGTCTGTTTTACCCACATGACTAGAGTAGAGCGTGGTGTTGTCAGCAAATGTACCCATCTCAGACGCAATGGCATCAGGGAGGTCGTTTATGAAAATCAGGAAAAATAAAGGTTCAAGGATCGATGCCTGGAGTACACCTGCATTTATGTCATGTTGTTTGAATGAATGGCAATCGAGGACAACTTGGATCTTTGTTTTGGTTAGGAAGGATCTTATTATATTAAATATTCGTCCACTAATACCATATAAATTAATTTTTATGAGAAAACCTTTATGCCAGACCAGGTCAAAGGCTTTGGATATATGAAGCGCTACCATCCTAGCTTCACCTGCCTTGTCCAATGTATGGTATATGCGTTCAGAGATGACCGTTAGGATATCCGCAGTAGACCGTGCTTGCCTAAATCCATACTGATGGTCAGAAAGAAGTTTAACATTAACGAGATTGATTAAGGATTCAAAGATTTTAGTGAAGTGCAGGATGGGGCAATAATTCTTAAGATCAGTTCTATGTTCACAATTCTTGAAGACTGGTACCACAGGCAATTTTCCAGCTATCAGGGAAGCAAGATTCGGCAACTTATATTAATATTTTAAATAGTATCTACTCTTTCTTTTCTTTTGAATATTAAATTTGTTGTAGAGTTTGGAGAGGATTATTATACTCTGACTGATGAATCACACTATCTGTCGCCATGGGTAGGTCTTCATTGTTACCACAAAAAATAACCATATTTTCCTCTCCTATTTGTGTTGCCTTGTTATTTTTCGTGTTGTTTTTGTTCTTTCCAGTGGGATCTCGTCTGCAACAGAGCCGGCCTTGCAGAATTAAGCCAAACTATCTACGTCCTAGGTCAATTTGTTGGTTCCCTACTCATGCCCATCCAAATGGAGCATTTCGGTCGCCGTCCCATACATATCATCTCTAATATTTTGATTCTACCTTTGAACATCCTTTGTGCCTACTCGCCATATTTTTGGCTTTTTACAATTACAAGATTTTTTAATGGTATTTTAATTCAGGTGAGTGAACAATTTTTTTGCTATTGTTTTTTGTTTAATCAATATTTTCAGTGTCACCCTGTGTATAACATTGCACCCTGTGGTGAGGCCCCAATCCGAGAACTTTGGGGAGTATGGAGTCACCTCACCAGGTCCACTATTTGACCTGGAGAAGTGGTAGTACCTGTCAGGATCCATCATCATCATCATCCTCATTATCATCATCCTCATTATCATCATCCTCATCATCCTCATCATCATCCTCATCCTCATCCTCAAATTTATTTTTAACAGGCCTTTGATTAGTCCTCTATAAGAGGGTTAAACCTGTCTGTCAGTCTTGACCAAAGTCTTCCTCTCCAGGCTCAGTGGTCGCTAGGATCAAAGTTCGCAATCCTAAGAGCCGCACGGTCACATTTACACAGTTCATCCCAAGAGAACTTTGGTCTTCAAGCCTGCCGACTTGATGTGATAGTCATGTCTCTGACCCGGAAGATCCAGCTGGAGCTTCGCTCGACATGACCAAGCTATCTCATCCTGCCCAGGTTAAGGATATCAGATATTTTTATAGTGTCGTCTTCCGGCTTGACATGGCAGATCCATATAATCATGGATCTTTCGTTGCGCTGCAGTCTTTTGAGAGTGCTCGTCGTTGCAGCCCATGTCTCAGAGCCATAAAGCATGACACTACTCACACAGCTGGTGTACACCTGCCCTCTAGTCGTGACAGCCAGATGCTTATTTGTTAAGATGGGCAGGAGTTCTCTAAAGCCCTTCCAGGCAGAATTGCATCGAGTACTCGATGAAATAGAATCTGTCCTGGGTATGACACAAAACTGCATCCAATGGTTAGGCTCAAATTTGAGAGTTTTGGGGAGTGTAGAGTCACCCCTAAGTTACCATCACTCCCAGTTCCACTAACCTGGAATGGTAGTACCTGTCAAGGTCCTCATCTATGGGTTAAATTTAATGGTGTTTTAATTCAGGCAAGTAAGTGGTTTTATTACATTGTTTGTTTTTTTTAAATCAAGATTTTCATTGTCCTGAGGAGTGTTGGGATGATTAATCGGAATTGGAAATCGGGGAAAATCAGAACTTTTTGGAGTATCGGAATCGGAAAAATTTGTACCTAATTTCCGATTCCAAAAACGATTCTTATATATATTTTTTAACTTAATTTTCCAGTGCTAGTACTAATGGTAAAATGATAAATATTTATTGTTTTTAAACGATATGTAAAACTACAATATATGTATCATAATAACGACTTTAAGAAAAAATGGAACTGGAATAAATGACACAAATAAAAATGGCACAGGTAAAAGCCTGAGTGGATAAATAGGAAAAATGACAGGTGTAAAATATAGATGAAAATTTCACAATGAGTTTATAAAATCACTATTTTCAATGAATTATGAGGAAAACATTTGAGAAAAATAGTTATAAAGATCTATTCGTGTAATGTATGCGCTCTCTCCCTCCCTTGCCTCCAGAGTATTTTTATTTTTGAGAAAATATATGCACACATTACACAGGATTTTATGGTAATCTGAAAATTAAACTAGATATTTAGAAATTTTTAAAGAATGGTGATCGGTAATTGTATCGGAATCGTGAATTTGGAAAAGAATCGGTAATTGTATCGAAATTTGAAATTTAGTAACGGATCGGTAATTGTATCGAAATTGGAAATTTAGAAAAGGATCGGTAATTGTATCGAAATTGGAAATTTAGTAAAGGATCGATAATTGTATTGAAATTGGAAATTTAGAAAAGAATCGGTAATTGTATCGAAATTGGAAATTTAGTAAAGGATCGGTAATTGTATTGAAATTGGAAATTTAGAAAAGAATCTGTAATTGTATCGAAATTGGAAATTTAGAAAAGAATCGGTAATTGTATCGGATTCGGGAATTTAGAAGAGAATCTGTAATTGTGTCGGAATCGGGAAAAATATTGGAATCGTCCCATCACTAGTCATGAATATAACATGAAAGCTTTGAGGAGTTTAGAGTCACCCCTCAGTTGTTGTTACTCCACTCTGACTCAGAGTGGTGGTACCTGTCAGGGTTCTCATCTATGGGTAAAACAGAATTTGTCCTGGGTATGGCACAAAACTGCATATGGTAGTGAAACCTAATCTGAGAGTTTGGCTGAGTGTGGAGTTGTGAACGTACATCTATGTGCATTCACTGCACAGGTTGTGATCGTCTGCTCATTGTGCTTTCCTGAATTTAGTGCTTGATTCTGACACTGGTCTTAGTGTCAATCATGTTGTCTCAGTCAGTGCTGCAACAGAAGGATTCTCCCTTCAAACAAAACCACAATTCCAGTTTAAAACAACCAACAATGTTTTATTTTGAGAGACATTACAATGATATTCGTTTTCTTCTACTGAACAACAGGCCTGCAAATCAAGACAAACACATCTTACAACCGAACGCAATTAGCTTAGGGCCCAGTGGCACATCCATCTCTGAGAAATACAGAAACCAAACAAACTGGCGTCCTCTGCCCAAAAGCAATTTAAGCAATATGTTGAGCTATTCAAAGGCGACACAGAAAGTTGAGGGTTGCAAAAAAAAAAATCACTATGTTGCGGCTTGTTCGCCGAATAAAACTGGTTCCTCTTTCTCCCCCCTCCCCCTCTGGCACATTTTAACAATGAGGAGGGCGGTTCCAGGATATCACGTACCTATAAAAGACACATGGTATTACTTTTCTTCAAAAACTTGTCGCCTAAAAATATAAATTTTAATATGCTGCTGGAATATATATATATATAGATATTGGTACCCTTTGTGATAGACCACCCAGCCACACACTTGAAAATCATGGGTCAGTTTATCTATGGACATAAAAGAAACTACTGCCTAAGTGGTCCCGTATCTGGACAGACATTAATTTTTCAAGTGCTTTAAGTGATTTCATCTCTCAGTATGAACCTCCTTTAAAGAGGCAATAACTTTCCCAAATGCAGAAATCAAATTTTGGGTGGTCAAACCCCAATCCAGATATATTTTCCATATCTTCAGAGGTCTCTCTTCTCTTAGTTAAATATCTTTCCACTCACAGGCCTGCCGTTCTTAGCATGCATCTATGCACTCCACTAAACATGCCGCCCTGTGCATGTTTACAGAGTCACCTTTGAATTAACATTATTCCCAAGTATATTTTGACTCGTACCTACAAGTCTCGCATGTCTGGATTAAATATGATCTGTTCTGGGTATGACATGAAACTGCATCTAGTGGTGCGACTCCAATCCAAGATCATTGGAGAGTGTGGAGTCATACCTTATTTACCATTACTCCCAGGTCCACTCTGACTCGGAGTGGTAGTGCCTGTCGGGGTCCCATCTATGGGTTAAATAGAATTTGTCCTGGGCACGACACTAAACTGCTTCAGACATAAAGTATGTGGAGTCACTTTTGGGTTAACATTATTTCCATGTTCACTTTGACCCAGAGTGGTAATACCTGCAAGTCTCTCATTTTTGAATCAAATAGAATCTGTTTTCAGTATGGCATGAAACTGCATTTGGTGGTGGTAGGGTAAGTATTTCTTTCTTTTTTTACTAACTTTTCAGTATGAACCTTCCTCCCCCCCCCCCCCGAAAAAATAAACAGAATTTATCTCCCATAGTAAAAAATATTTTTGATTAACTGTCCTAAAAATCTAGAATGACACGAAAATGGAGGATCATTTTACATTAAATTTCACGTGCATATGAATCTAATCTATAGTTAGAAAATATATTGTATCCTTTTAGCAGTTCTTAGCATTATATTTAAAATATTTATTTAAAAAGATATATTATCTAAAACTGTAAATAAAATGAAATTATATAGTATTCTCAAAGTAGCAGCGACAGTGTATATTGTATCTATGTATCGAATTTCAATTTGTCAAAAACTCAAATCAGTTTCTTTCAACCAATCAAAATGCAAGAGATATTCAGTGCCAAAAATCTGTGTATACTATAAAAATCCAAACACAACTTTCTTTCCTCTTTTCGGATATTTTTATTCAACAGACAACACATATGTATACAACACGGTCCTGCGAGCATCATACACACCAGGAGACATTCATTTTCATTCTACGAGCGTCACTTAATAAAAACAAAGTTGATAGTAAAATGTTTACAATTTTTTTCTCCATAAATGTGAATTTATTTTTTTCCGAATTTTTTCCATAAATCTAAAAAACTCTACATTATTTGGAATTGGTTTATAGCAAAAATGATTTTGATCTCGCAAAGATATTTGTTTTGAGGTGATTCAAAATAGCAGAAAATCATCCAGAGTGCTCCAGGTTTGAACAGAGCTATGTTATCATATCTTTGGTGGCTGAGAAATGCAAACGATGTGAAATGTACAGAAGAATGTGTAATTTGTACGGAGAAGTGTGTTTAGTTAAAAGTATGGGTACAAATGGTTACATTTCTATGAAGAACGTATCAGTATATAAAATAAAAATAAAAAGTCTATATTTTATATATATATGAAGTAGAGTGAAGAGAAGGTGAAGCACTCTTTATTCTTGGTGGGCAATCATCTAGAGATGTTGTCTGGATAAAAATGCTGGTCCCCATCACCTCACTGCACTGTGTTGGCCTCAGGAAGGGCATCCAGCCTATAAAAATCTTTCCGCAATTAAGGAAATAACTTCCAAAGAAACCTGACTAAGAGATAATTTTGGAAGTCAATTTCTAAAAGCCGTCCAACACATGCCAGCATGTTAAAACGGACGTTAAACCGAATATGATAAGTCAGTCGATTGACTGTTTCTTTGATGTTAATAGCTTTTGTTATACAAGATAGATACTTAATTCTATTTGGAGGCCTAGAGGTGTAGTATGCAGTGCCCACTGGTATGTGGACACGTCAAGACACTCACCAATCTAATCTCCAGCCACAGGGCATGTGGCAAATGCTATCTTTGAATGGCCTGTCACAAGCTGGATGACAGTAGTATATGCGGCAACTAACAGGTAATATGTGACATTGGTGCATACTCAAATGAAAACCACATCAGCCCTCTAGTATCTAGGGAATGGTGGAAGTCTTGGACTGCCAAAAGTGTTCAAGTTGGTGAAACATAGGCATCCAGTCGTAAAACTGCCTTAAAAACTATGTCTAGTCAAAATGAGACTAGACAATCAGACCCCACCCTCATCAGAGGATTAATTGTGGCTTGATTCAACAAATAAACAGGATGATGATGATGATGTCAATTACAGCAAATATTGGTCAGTGTTCTTTAAAAAGAAAAAATTCTATTTCCAGTTGATATAAAAATTTTCATATTTAATCCTGTTCAATATTTGGTTGTTGATTAGTCATAAATAAAGGAAGATGGAATTGGATTATTGCAAACATCATTTAAATCCGGTAGAAATATTCGTTTTGAGACGGTTCCAAAATGATGGAAAATCAAACAGCGTGCTTCAGGTTTGAATAGAGCTCTGTTATCAAATTGTTGGTGGCTGAGAAATGAAAACCATGTGATGTTTACAGAGAAATATGTTTTAGTCAAAATAAAGTTTACAAATTATTTTAAAGAAAAAAGGTTGAAATAGTTTTAAAAACTCGTCTAGCTACAACCACTATCAATAAATTCCCCTTTTCCCTCTGTGTGCCTAGAACTAAGCGGAACTTCCATGAGCAAAGTTTCTTTCCGTGTGGAACACAGTACCATGGAGCTGCTTTCCGGCTGACTATAACATTGCTATTTTCAAGTCCAATGTAAATAAATTCTTTTTAAGCCGTTCTCTTAAATAGTCACTTTCTAACCAGTTACAATCATCGTTACTAATCCCCCCCCAGTGCTTCACCGTCTACCTGTCAAATTCAATAACCCTTATCCTCGAGTGGCCTGTAAGCCTTGACAAGTGGTGACTTGTTTGTAGGAAAAAAAAGGAGGAGAGTGAGATAAAGACAGGCCAGGCAGGCTCACAATGGTAGGCACACCTGAAATGGTGGCTTCAGTTAATGCGGTAATTTTGGCAGACAGAAGGGTTACGATAGACATTTATAAAAAACTGGAGGAATTCCTGTAGGTTCATTCAGCACACAAAATTGTGCATGATAACCATGCATTTTCTAAGGTCAGTTGTTGAGTCCCCACCACAAGTAAAAAGCATTGTGTTAAAAACTCGGTCAAAAGATTTCTGTTGTAAATTTACCTAGTCAGTTGCTAGTGTACTTTTTTCTGGCTATACTGAAGGAGAGACTTATATAGTAATCTATTTCTACTTATGCTAATTATGCATATCAATTAGCCAGTATCACCACAATTTCTATGCTAAAAGAATACAAAAGCTCGTTTTTGATGGAAAAATATATCAATGCGATTTGTTAAATATCATATATGGAATCCCTTTGTTCATATATCGAATCCTTTTGTACATATATTGAATCCTTTTGTACATATATTGAATCCTTTTGTACATATATTGAATCCTTTTGTTCATATATTGAATCCTTTTGTTCATATATGGAAATGATTTTCGATAGTTTAACATGTGCTTATTTTTATGTACACTTTTTTTTACCCCAATTCAACTATTTCATTCAATAGTTTGTCTCTTTTCTTGAAGGAGAACGGCAAATTTTCATTAAGAAAAAAGAGGATATCTTTCTGTGGTCACTTTATATAGAACTACTTTTAAAATTTTTTTATTAAATTCTATTATTGTTTTTATTTTCCTCTTGCTTCATCCCCTTATCTCGATCAGGATATCCAGCACCTGGAGCAAGTTCAGAGACTGGTGATGTGGGTGGTCTACAGGCTCCGCACAAAGTCCTATGAACAATGACTAGAGGCCCTCAACCTATACTTGCTGAAACATTCTCGCCTTTAACATCATGTGCGACAACTAAAATGAGCCGTGTGACCTCTTCTTCACACCGGCTTCGCAGAGAGGGTTTCATAGAAACTAACAGACGCTGTACCAGAAACTATTTTGGCTGAGTCGTTGGAAGGCCTTTTTTTGGTTCGGGTTGATGGACTGTGGGACAAGTTGCTGGAAGCTATGATCAGCCCGCAGACGTCCAAACAGTTCATGGTGGCGCTAAACACATTGCGATCGTCGATATTTGGATGATTACTCCTGTACATAACCCCTATTATCTCTTTCATAACTTGCTTTTACATGAATCGAGCCATTTTCGATTTTTCCCAATATATTGAATTGAATTATTTTTCAGATATATTTTGATGAGGCTGTTGAGCTTTCATGCATTATATTTCTAAGAGTTATGTTATAACAATTGCATCTAAGTTTCAATTCATTTTCTGTAGGACCTATATACAGTATCTCGTTTGAGAAGTTTTGAATGTTTTTACCTGTTTTGTGTGTATATATATATATATATATATATATATATACAATATATTAATTTTTTTCAGGGTTATTTGATTTCAACATGTACAGTAATCACAGAAATGTTTCCAGCCAAAAAGCGGAACCTGATGACTGGCTTATCTTCGTTGATCTTCAGTTTTACCATTTTGATTTTTGAACTTGCTGTCTATTTAACGCGGCACAAGAGTTGGAGGATTTTGGTTATTACTTGTGCCAGCTTCTCTGCTTATGGTTTTTTCGAATTGATGTAAGTATGAAATGTTTTCCTTCTTCAATACAAGACACACTTCAAAAGAAATGCTTCCTGCAATTTAATAACAAAAAAAACTCCATTTTATCCCCCATTTCATTACTCCCAAATACCACCTGAGGGAAGGATCAAATTCTAATTCTGCCTGATGAGATCTCAGTTTTTAACTGCTGTAGATCGATAACATCGACATGCCAGTGTCTCAGATTTTGTACATGTCTTTTTGAATAAAAACAATGATATACATAAAGCTCTATTTGATATTAAGCACTTTTTATAAGCCTGGTTGAAATTCTTTGGATTCCCATCCCGTGGATATTTACTTTACCTGGATTACTATATATATATATATATATATATATATATATATACTAGAAGAATACCCGTCCCAGGATTGGTAAAATTAATTCCCTGAACAGAGCAGTTTTGCACCACTTCTATGTCCTCTGAGGAAGATTAAAATCAAGATATAATGAGATTAAACCTTATGTCTAGAATCCTTATTCCAATTTTGATCAATAAAATGTTTAAAATTAAGGGGTCTTAAGGAGAAATTGAAATTCATGGAATCTTGCTTAATTGGTATCTAATGACTATGGATCAAATTTAATGCAAATCTTAAATATTTGAATTTTAAAATCAGAAAATGTGCCCATATTAAGCCCCCCTAAAAACACTTTCAAAATACTCAAAAGAAATTGAAATTTAGGGAATATTTATTGATGTGTAATACTAATAATTTATTTTCATGCAAAGGGGGTAAAAAGGGGATGGAAGCCCTTTGTGAAAATTCGAAACACCTCCGACTTCTGTGAAATTTTAAAAATAGGTATTACACATCAATTAATAAATATTCCCCAAATTTTAGTTACTTTTTCACTGTCCGTGAAAAAAATGAACATTTTGAAGGCGAGTTTCATACGTCATTGATAATTGCTGATTCATCGTCAAAAAATTGTTGGCATGACATAAAATATATTAGGCTCTTACCTGTTAATTGAGCACTCTGTTTAATTTTTCTTCCAAATGAATAGTTATATTATCATATATATATATAATATTTTTTATATCTAAATATTTATTATCCAACAAATATGTGTTTCATGTTCACTAACAATCATCAGTGTGGCTATATATAACTGTACCGCCGGTCGAACGATTCAAACCCTGGACCTGAGTAACTCGAATCCAACATCCTTAACCATCTGGCCACCATGACAGGCATATTAAATGTGAGATATATTTATTTTACGAACATAGTAAGTCTCAGAGAAGGTTCCCCGGGGACCCCCGGGGACCCCCCAGCGTTGAAGTCATATATTTCTTATATAGCCTATGACCGTCACTGAGAAGTCAGTAGTCCACATGCCAATTTTCAAGCAATTCTGTCCAGCGGTTTGGGTGAACATAAGACACAAAGATCAGGCGGACACACACGCACAGAGTTACTATTTTATGTATATATATATATATATATATATATATATATATATATATATTCACTGCAAAATTGTCTTTTTTTTTAATTTCATGAAAAAAGTATCGTTTTCCCCATTTTCATTTCTTTTAACAGCATTTGTGAAAGTGCTTTCATCTGTCAATTTAGAAAACAGTGTCCAAGAAAGTACCTATAAAATAATCTTGAAATATTTTTTGTTTTTTTTTATCCTCCAGATTTTTTAAGGAATCTCTTCGTTGGCTTTTTGCTAAAGGGAAAGTGGCAAAGGCAAAAGAAATGGTCCAGTATGCCGCCAAATTAAACAAATCTGATTTTGATCAGACGTGGCAAATTGCTCTGCGTGAAATTGGTACAGAACATGAAACCGAACACACAGAGCTTGTAGAAGCAGCCAAGGAAGAACACAAACATTCCACTGTGGCTGAAGAGAAAAGCTGTGAAATCAAAGAAACTACAAAATTACACGAACAATCGAAAGATGAACTTGTTGAAATCAAAAACCCAGATATGACAAGCTCGACTGCAACTCAAAATTCAAAATGTATTGGAATCATCACGATCATGCAATATTCTTACACCAGGTCTATTTCCATTATTATCATGTTAAACTGGTAAGTTGTAGATTTTTATTCAAAGTTTTATTACTAGAAAAACATACTCGATCTAAGCGTATCCGTTTTTTTTGGTGCTGATACTGAACATGTAACAGTTTCCGGGAAATTCGCTTTGGCAGAGTTTTGGCATGTTATGTAAACACCCAAAAGACGCCGAGATGAAGGTTGACAGACGATAATTTTGATATGTTGCTGAGTCGTATTTTTCAGTTTTATTTTCAAGAAAGATAGCAAATAACAAAACAACGAACAAAATATAGCAAAATCACTGTTAATAAATATTTTTATTTTTTAACAAAACAATGCCAAACAACTGTTAATAAATACATTTTTTATTATATTTTTTTGCATTTCTTTTTGTATTCAGTCAACTAATTAAAAAGTAGGGTTTTTTTGTGTTTCTTAAAACTGAAAAATAATTTTTTTTGTATTTTTGGGGGGCTTTTTTACATTGTCGTTTTTAATCAGTCAGGTTAGGTTAGGGTTAAACAGACTCGTCTATCTCACCCATATGCCCTGGCCTCCAATCTGACGAATATTTTGTAACAAAGGGTCTACGCTGACCTACCTTAAAAAAATTCTTCCAATCGGTCTGCGTGTTCGGTGATTCCTTCCATATCGTCTGACAGCTGATTTGCTAATCGCCTCGGCATCTCTTGGGTGTTTACATAACATACCCAAATGCTGCCGACGCTAAGTTCCCGGAAACTGGTACATATTCGATATCAGTAACGTTTTTATTTTACTGTATTTTTTCTTTCTTGGCTCTAAATCTCACCACTTTTTATTGGCTCTAAATCTCACCACTTTTTTGGCTCTAAATCTCACCACTTTTGGCTCTAAATCTCACCACTTTTTATTGGCTCTAAATCTCACCACTTTTTTGGCTCTAAATCTCACCACTTTTTTGGCTCTAAATCTCACCACTTTTTATTGGCTCTAAATCTCACCACTTTTTTGGCTCTAAATCTCACCACTTTTTATTGGCTCTAAATCCTACCACTTTTTTGGCTCTAAATCTCACCACTTTTTTGGCTCTAAATCTCACCACTTTCTTGTCTCTAAATCTCACCACTTTTTATTGGCTCTAAATCTCACCGCCTTTTTGGCTCTGAATCGCACCACTTTTTTGGCTCTAAATCTCACCACTTTTTTGGCTCTAAATTTCACCACTTTTTTGGCTCTAAATTTCACCATTTGTTTGGTTCTAAATCTCACCATGTTTTTGGCTTTAAATCTCACCACATTTTTGGCTCTAAATCTCACCACATTTTTGGCTCTGAATCTCACCACTTTCTTGTCTCTAAACTCACCACTTTCTTGTCTCTAAATCTCACCACTTTTTTGGCTCTGAATCTCACCACTTTTTTGGCTCTGAACCTCACTACATTCTTGGCTCTGAATCTCACCACTTTTCACAACCAAGGCTTGAGAATCTAGTTTACTTTACTATTTTAGCCATAGCTTAAGAGAGGATGTATATTTTGATACCTTTCCAAAAGGTATTCGTGAAATTGACGCAGTAGCTCCAACAAAACTCGAACCAAGCATGCTGAACCCAAAGTCCATACTCTTTAACCGCTACACCATCCCACTTCCACATACATCAATTATTATACTAAATGTGAGTTAATCAACGTTTGTTTCCCTAAGGATTTTTTTCCTATATACTTAATAATACAAAATACATTCTAAAGTATACTTTAGTTCTGAGATTGAGTTATGTGTGAAAATATATTTCTGTTTTAAATGTTCTAATTAGCCGTAATTTATAATTAACTGAACAAGTCACGGATCTCTCTATCAGCTATTTCTGTATATCTCTTGCCCCCTCTAACTTTATGTCGATTCAACCACTCTCTAACATTTCTTTGTCTGTTATGAGCATTTAGAGAAAATTACTTTTTTTTCAGAGTTGCTATCTAATTTATATATACGTAAATGGCAAAATAATAAGTTTATTTACTTCTATATACAGGGTGGGCAAAAATAAGGGTTCTATTTTTAAAAATTCATAACTTTTTTATTTATTGATTTTTTTTTTTTTTTTTTTTTTTTTAGAATAAGTAAAGGACCCCTTCCGAAGCAAGCATGAGCCGTATTAGCCCTAAGGAACGTACCCTCATTTAGAAAACATTATTTTTGCTTAAAAAACTCAAAACAGTGTAAAAAACAATACTTTAGTTTTTGTAAGTTTTAAGAAGTGTTTTTCGGCTAAAATTTGTTTTGTTTATTTCAAAAAATCTCGGAAGGGTCAGTCTACACACACATAAAGTTTGGTGAGTTTAACTTTTATTTTGTGGAAGTTATTCAAATTCAAGTTATTCAAATTTAAAGATAGGACCCTTATTTTGGCCCACCCTGTATAAGATAATAAAGAGAAATAATAATTCTATTCAATACTACTAGTAATAAACTAAGGAGACTTATTAATAGTTAGCCAAGAAGGATTTCTTAACAGATATGTCAGAGTTTATAATTTTTTGAATGAAATCAAAGTTGAATAAACAGTGCTAGTATATTTACATATGTAAAATATAGTTATCCACAGACACATGTTTTGCGATCTCTATAACTCATCAGTATGGCTAGACATAGCAGGGTTCGAAACCCGGCCTCCTAGTGCTTGGCGTCCTGTGCTTTACCGACTGAGTTAACAAAACTGCTACTTGGAAGTGGGATAAATTATATCGTATTGAATATACACACAGACACATTATATATATATATATATATATATATATATATATATATATATATATATATAATTTTACTTGTTTTTATGCTTTTGTAATCCATCCAAATTTTTCCCTGTATTTTTGTTTCAAATGTGGCTATTACTCCTACCATTGTAGGTGATAGGTGAAAGACAATAGCATGTAATTAAAAAATGAAACAATAGCGGACTTAGCTATGAAAAATATCATGTGAAGAATAAGTCCCGGCGTAAGTTGTTGTTAGTGGTGATGATAGTATTTTTGTGTGTGTGAGTAAAAGTTACTCCGAATCCTAATGTATTACTATGTTGTGAGAGTCTGGTATGCCGGAATTAATGTAGGAAATTATGAAATAGATTGAAGTGGACTGATAATTTCCGAAAACACGCATCAATTATTGGCATAAAGCATGATCACATTGGAATTCTATATAGTGCTTGCGTTTAAAGAGCTATTGTGTCTGGAAGCAGACGGGAAAAATCGACATTACTTTATTATATAGAATAGATGACATAGTACAGCGATATTGAATGAAAATTGGCTAGTCAGAATAAAAGTTTCATTTGTCAGCTTAGATGCAACTTTTAAAATCTGGCCGACATAATTTTATGCATTATATGTAATTTTTTTAAAAAAAGTAGAAGTTGAAATGATATTATTGATTAAAATAAGAGATGCCCAAAATAATGTCCTGTTTTTCTTTTAATTTTACTTGTTTTTATCTTTTTGTAATCTGTCCAAAACTTTCCCTGTATCCCTGTATTTTGGCCTCAAATGTGGCTATAACCCCTACCATTAACCTCGTTAAGGGTTGGTATTATCCCTGCTCTAGACGTATACACATGTTAAAATAATGTATTTACTTTTTCTTTCTCTTTTTACAGGCTTGTTATCACCGTGACTTACCATAGTTTTTTCTTATTATCCGAAACCTTATCCGGAAATCTCTACCTGAATTTCCTTTTTCTTTGTCTCATTGAGATTTCTTCATGCGTTATTTATTGGCCAGCCATTGTCAGGTAGGTCGCCCTTCTTTACAACCAAATTATCTATTATGCCTCTATTATTCTTTTAATCAATAAATCCCTTTAAAAATAGTTAAAAGTTGTTAATTAAAGTAAACCTAAATCCTGTTTTACTACCAATATCTTTTATAAATATTAGGTTGAAGAAAAAGTTTGTGCGCTATGTTAAAATAATGATTTATTATGCAAGAATTTATTCAAAAACAACAGCTATTCCTTAAAATAAAGATCTCCATTGTTCATACTTTCTGCCAACGACTTGTAAGATTTTGGATTTGCTCAAAGTACTAATCGATTTTGGAGAAGGAAACTAAGTACAGTGAATTGGTCAAAAAGTTACTGAATTTCAGCATGGACGGGGGGGGGGGTGGCTTGAATTTCAGAAGTGTTTGCTGGATGCTTGGTGGGAGATGCCTCAGGGACTAAAATTAAAGAAACCAAAAAAGAACCGACCAAGAAAAGCAAAGTGTAGTATCTGTTCTGATGGATACTGCACCCCATACTGGTATTGTCTTGGCCTTCGGGGCTTAATTTACGCCGGTCAATGGGTCTGTCTTGTGCAGTTTTAGGAGGTCTACCCTCCCAGGTTTTGCCTCCCCTCTTTGGGGAGGAGTAAGTTTATTGCTTACTGTCTGAGGCGCCCCTACCGGGGAATGCCGACGGGGCTGCCCAGGCAATTTTTAATGGCGAGAGTGCTCACTTTCTCGGGCGCTGGCTTTTCAAACCCCACTTTCCCGACCCGATCTTGGGTCACATCTTACTTGTGGGAGTAAGATAAAACTGGCCTTGTGCCTAACTCCTGGGGAGGAGTAAATAAAACCAAGAAAAGCATCTATCTCTATTGAATTGACCAACAAATTCCAACGGTTTGGAGAAGTTGGAAGTAGAGACCACAAATTCACAAGAGCCAGATTAATTTTTTTTTTTTAATAAATCAATAAATGAACCATATTGAATAAAATGATCCAGTAGAATGTGAGAGGTGTTAGAGCAAATTTTGAGGACTTGATTCATAACTTTCTGCCAACGACATGTAAAATTTTGGATTTCGTCAAAGTACCAATCGTTCGGCTTTGAATTGAAAATTTTTTGACAGACTTCTTTAATTTCATCAGAAGAGTCAAATCGACAAAATCTCATAAAATTCTGTATTGATCGGAATAGACTGTAGTCATATAGAGAAACATCTGGACTGAATAGGGTGGATGC
This sequence comes from Sepiola atlantica, assembly GCA_963556195.1. NCBI lineage: Eukaryota > Metazoa > Mollusca > Cephalopoda > Sepiida > Sepiolidae > Sepiola > Sepiola atlantica. The sequence goes on from OY744518.1 coordinate 175,931,030, forward strand.
GGCAGAACTTCCACACCATTCAATTCTTCAAACTGGTTGCTGCTCTTTCAAGTGGTATGAAGCTTTGCATGAAGGGTCGCCAATTTAGAAGTTGAAGAAACCTGCCAAGAATTTTTTCATTCAAATCCGAAGGATTGGTACTTTTAATAAAAAAAAAACAAATAACAAAACCTACATATCTTATATAAAAAGTAATGACGACCTCTCTGTTTTTCTTTTTTAGAAGCATTTATTGAAGTTCCATAAATCTTTCTATTTTGCCATTTAGAGGTGCGAAGTGCACCCCCCCCTTAAAAAACCTTTAAAATAAGTAAGATACAAAAAATTTAATAGAGAAAAGAATTGTTCTACATCAAATTTTGAATTATATTAAGTAATACATTTTTAAAACGACCGGTGCGCACGCGTAAGCGTCAGTAATATGTATGTGCATGGTAAAATCCTAAACTATTGAACTTATTACGGAATATGTAACGTGAGGACATCATTTTTTTTCGTAAATTTTACCATTTAGGGGGGTGCCAACGAAACTGTACCATACATCCCAAAGTAAAAAGAAAACATTAAAATTTAAAACTAATGCTATATTTATATCAGAGTTTGTTTATGCAGTGGTGAGGTATATTGTATTGTTTGAGTGCGATTTTTGTCAGATGTTTGGTTAATTAATAAGATCTGAGTCTAAGGGTTATGTTAGATGGTGATAAGAGAAGGATTACAGCTTTTTCGATGCACTTGCGGCATGGGAGAGAAGATTCAGTCTTGAGGAGGGTGCAGTTATAAAGTTAAAAGTGTGGGTAAAAGTGTTCATGTGTATGACTAGTCCATTAGTGGGAGCCCTTATTTTTTACTGCATTCCATCCATGTTTCCTTTTCTCCTTTTACTTTCTCTCTTCTTTTCCCATTTTAACATCTTGTTTGTCACATGCGTTGCCTAATTTTTCAAATAGTTACACACGTACCAAAAACATTTTGTTGTGCGTCTTTCTTCTTTTTCCTCTATTTTGCCGTTATTCAATAAATTTAAAATCTTCACTTTTTCTAAAGACGTTCATTGATCTGAACGAAACTGCTCTCTTTTTGATGATTTCTTCCTGTGTTTAATTTGTTTTTTCTTTTTTCTTTTTCATATATATATATATATATATATATATATATTTTCATTAAAAGTTGAGATGAGATTCTTGATTAAGATATGCCAAAAGTCATGTAATAAATAAATAAAAACTAAGTAATACATTTTTTGTGCTTTTTTACATTAGGACCCACACTAAAAGTGCTTAGGCGTCGGTACTTTCCGGATGTTTACGTAAAACTCCGGACAGTGCCGGATGAAAAATTCATTGACTTATCTGCATCCAAAAAAGCACAAACGAGGCAGGATTTACAAGCAGAGAAAAAACAAGCACAAAACTTACAGCAAAAAATTTTGCATGAAATAAATATTTATTTTATTTTTTTAACGGAGAAATAAGTGATTCAATTAAGTGTTTAAATTAAAAAGTTTTAACAAAGAAATAACAACGATTCAAATAAGTGTTTAAATTAAAAAGTTAATCAAATGTTTTTTTTTTAAATTTACGAAAATTATTATTATTATTTTTTTTTTGTTTTTTTTACTGATTATTATTATTGCTTTTGTTAGGGTTTGGAGTTAGGGTTTAGGCATGGTTAGGAATTAGTGTTAGGGCAGGGGTAAGGGTTTGGGCAGGATTAGAAATTAGGGTTTGGGCAGGCTCTTTTGCAGACGTCAAAAATTCAATTATCAAGTTTAGATGTCGTCTGCGTATTCATTTCAATCAGTTTTTCATTTCAATCAGTTAGTCATTTTCTCGCAGTTTCATTGACTAACCGCTTCGGGCCTTTCCGGCGTTTTATGTAAAACGCAGGAAAGCACCGACGCCATGGGACTTTTAGCGCGGGCCCCAATTTAACAAAGTACCCATTTTTTTTACTATTTATTTTTTTCAATTTCAGATTTGGCCACAAGAAACCATTGGTTACAGCAATCTTTTCTGGTTCAATATTCTTAATTATTGCTGCGATCTTAAAAGGATTTGGAGGTAAGAAACTTAAATGTAGCTGCTAAAAATGACGCTTTTTAATATTTGGGTGTATCTTCTACCCAGCACAAGAATTGAACTTATTACCTCTAGTCGAGGCTGTGGTCGGAGTGATGCATGATGGAAACAAAAAAAAATATCAAAATGTTTGTGTCACTTAGTGATGATCATTTATTCTTCTTTAAACATTACTACCACTTAATAATGACACAAACGTAGAACTATGCTGAACCCATCCTTTGATTCCAGACTGTAACAAAATATCTCTGGGCAGCATCTTGTAGAACACAGCTGAAGTATTATTTTCTTGATGCATCATAAATTGTTGCTCAGTGGATAGTGACGTCTCTCTGTTTTTTCTTTCTTTCTTCTTGTAGCAATCGTCTGTTTCTTTCCAATAACAGTAGTTGAAAAAATCACCAAAAATGACACACAAAATCACTGGGGCCTAACAGTTTATATCATAGACACATAATGTATTCTACCTATCCCCTATAGCAGCTGTCACAAACAACAACAGCGCTCTCTCGCACGATCAAGAGAAAAAGACAAAGATTTCATCAGCTTATTTGCTACCTGTCATTAGCGAATTCCTGTCTCACACAATATCTTGACACATAGCCCAAATACTAAACTTTTACCTTTTAATGGAATGTGGAAAATACTGTTTTTAACATTATCTTCACAGACTCACATATTATCTTGCTACGCAAGGACACTGTTGCCTGACTCAGAACCAATACTCCTAACTTCATTGAGCCAAACTATAGTCTTAAGAAATTCCAGATCAAAACGTAATGGATTTTACTGTCTGGAGTTTACTGTTACATCTACTTCAATTACAGAGGAGAGAAGTCACATACATGAAATACTTAAAAAAAAAACTGTTTATCAAAGCTTGGAACAATATCCAACTTGAAGTTATCTAGAAGATAACTGGAAGTTGGCCAAATATTCTATGTTTTTGTGCATTGAACATATCATTTAACATTTGTATTTTTCTTTTGTTTAATAATGCTTCTGTTATTTACGACTGGTTTTTATTTCTAACAATTACGTATGTACGTGTAAATTAATTATGCTAAATTTTCTTGGATACCCCATAGAAAAGCCTTCAAATGCCTATATAAAGAGTTGTGCCTTACACCTATAACTAGCTATATTTCCTAGTTTTTGTTGGGCACCCAATAGAAAAGCCTTCCGATGCTTATATAAAGAGTTGTGCCTGACACTTATAACTAGCTATATTTCCTAGTTTTTGTTGGGCACCCAATAGAAAAGCCTTCCGATGCCTATATAAAGAGTTGTGCCTGACACTTATAACTAGCTGTATTTCCTAGTTTTTGTTGGGCACCCAATAGAAAAGCCTTCCGATGCTTATATAAAGAGTTGTGCCTGACACTTATAACTAGCTATATTTCCTAGTTTTTGTTGGGCACCCAATAGAAAAGCCTTCCGATGCCTATATAAAGAGTTGTGCCTGACACTTATAACTAGCTATATTTCCTAGTTTTTGTTGGGCACCCAATAGAAAAGCCTTCCGATGCTTATATAAAGAGTTGTGCCTGACACCTATAACTAGCTATATTTCCTAGTTTTTGTTGGGCACCCAATAGAAAAGCCTTCTGATGCCTATATAAAGAGTTGTGCCTGACACTTATAACTAGCTATATTTCCTAGTTTTTGTTGGGCACCCAATAGAAAAGCCTTTCGATGCCTATATAAAGAGTTGTGCCTGACACTTATAACTAGCTATATTTCCTAGTTTTTGTTGGGCACCCAATAGAAAAGCCTTCCGATGCCTATATAAAGAGTTGTGCCTGACACTTATAACTAGCTGTATTTCCTAGTTTTTGTTGGGCACCCAATAGAAAAGCCTTCCGATGCTTATATAAAGAGTTGTGCCTGACACTTATAACTAGCTATATTTCCTAGTTTTTGTTGGGCACCCAATAGAAAAGCCTTCCGATGCTTATATAAAGAGTTGTGCCTGACACTTATAACTAGCTATATTTCCTAGTTTTTGTTGGGCACCCAATAGAAAAGCCTTCCGATGCTTATATAAAGAGTTGTGCCTGACACTTATAACTAGCTATATTTCCTAGTTTTTGTTGGGCACCCAATAGAAAAGCCTTCCGATGCCTATATAAAGAGTTGTGCCTGACACTTATAACTAGCTGTATTTCCTAGTTTTTGTTGGGCACCCAATAGAAAAGCCTTCCGATTCTTATATAAAGAGTTGTGCCTGACACTTATAACTAGCTATATTTCCTAGTTTTTGTTGGGCACCCAATAGAAAAGCCTTCCGATGCCTATATAAAGAGTTGTGCCTGACACCTATAACTAGCTATATTTCCTAGTTTTTGTTGGGCACCCAATAGAAAAGCCTTCCGATGCTTATATAAAGAGTTGTGCCTGACACCTATAACTAGCTATATTTCCTAGTTTTTGTTGGGCACCCAATAGAAAAGCCTTTCGATGCCTATATAAAGAGTTGTGCCTGACACTTATAACTAGCTATATTTCCTAGTTTTTGTTGGGCACCCAATAGAAAAGCCTTCCGATGCCTATATAAAGAGTTGTGCCTGACACCTATAACTAGCTATATTTCCTAGTTTTTGTTGGGCACCCAATAGAAAAGCCTTCCGATGCTTATATAAAGAGTTGTGCCTGACACCTATAACTAGCTATATTTCCTAGTTTTTGTTGGGCACCCAATAGAAAAGCCTTCCGATGCCTATATAAAGAGTTGTGCCTGACACTTATAACTAGCTATATTTCCTAGTTTTTGTTGGGCACCCAATAGAAAAGCCTTCCGATGCCTATATAAAGAGTTGTGCCTGACACTTATAACTAGCTGTATTTCCTAGTTTTTGTTGGGCACCCAATAGAAAAGCCTTCCGATGCTTATATAAAGAGTTGTGCCTGACACTTATAACTAGCTATATTTCCTAGTTTTTGTTGGGCACCCAATAGAAAAGCCTTCCGATGCTTATATAAAGAGTTGTGCCTGACACTTATAACTAGCTATATTTCCTAGTTTTTGTTGGGCACCCAATAGAAAAGCCTTCCGATGCTTATATAAAGAGTTGTGCCTGACACTTATAACTAGCTATATTTCCTAGTTTTTGTTGGGCACCCAATAGAAAAGCCTTCCGATGCCTATATAAAGAGTTGTGCCTGACACTTATAACTAGCTGTATTTCCTAGTTTTTGTTGGGCACCCAATAGAAAAGCCTTCCGATTCTTATATAAAGAGTTGTGCCTGACACTTATAACTAGCTATATTTCCTAGTTTTTGTTGGGCACCCAATAGAAAAGCCTTCCGATGCCTATATAAAGAGTTGTGCCTGACACCTATAACTAGCTATATTTCCTAGTTTTTGTTGGGCACCCAATAGAAAAGCCTTCCGATGCTTATATAAAGAGTTGTGCCTGACACCTATAACTAGCTATATTTCCTAGTTTTTGTTGGGCACCCAATAGAAAAGCCTTCTGATGCCTATATAAAGAGTTGTGCCTGACACTTATAACTAGCTATATTTCCTAGTTTTTGTTGGGCACCCAATAGAAAATCCTTTCGATGCCTATATAAAGAGTTGTGCCTGACACTTATAACTAGCTGTATTTCCTAGTTTTTGTTGGGCACCCAATAGAAAAGCCTTCCGATGCCTATATAAAGAGTTGTGCCTGACACTTATAACTAGCTGTATTTCCTAGTTTTTGTTGGGCACCCAATAGAAAAGCCTTCCGATGCTTATATAAAGAGTTGTGCCTGACACTTATAACTAGCTATATTTCCTAGTTTTTGTTGGGCACCCAATAGAAAAGCCTTCCGATGCCTATATAAAGAGTTGTGCCTGACACTTATAACTAGCTGTATTTCCTAGTTTTTGTTGGGCACCCAATAGAAAAGCCTTCCGATGCTTATATAAAGAGTTGTGCCTGACACTTATAACTAGCTATATTTCCTAGTTTTTGTTGGGCACCCAATAGAAAAGCCTTCCGATGCTTATATAAAGAGTTGTGCCTGACACCTATAACTAGCTATATTTCCTAGTTTTTGTTGGGCACCCAATAGAAAAGCCTTCCGATGCTTATATAAAGAGTTGTGCCTGACACCTATAACTAGCTATATTTCCTAGTTTTTGTTGGGCACCCAATAGAAAAGCCTTCTGATGCCTATATAAAGAGATGTGCCTGACACTTATAACTAGCTATATTTCCTAGTTTTTGTTGGGCACCCAATAGAAAAGCCTTTCGATGCCTATATAAAGAGTTGTGCCTGACACTTATAACTAGCTGTATTTCCTAGTTTTTGTTGGGCACCCAATAGAAAAGCCTTCCGATGCCTATATAAAGAGTTGTGCCTGACACTTATAACTAGCTATATTTCCTAGTTTTTGTTGGGCACCCAATAGAAAAGCCTTTCGATGCCTATATAAAGAGTTGTGCCTGACACTTATAACTAGCTGTATTTCTTAGTTTTTGTTGGGCACCCAATAGAAAAGCCTTCCGATGCCTATATAAAGAGTTGTGCCTGACACCTATAACTAGCTATATTTCCTAGTTTTTGTTGGGCACCCAATAGAAAAGCCTTCTGATGCCTATATAAAGAGTTGTGCCTGACACTTATAACTAGCTATATTTCCTAGTTTTTGTTGGGCACCCAATAGAAAAGCCTTTCGATGCCTATATAAAGAGTTGTGCCTGACACTTATAACTAGCTATATTTCCTAGTTTTTGTTGGGCACCCAATAGAAAAGCCTTCCGATGCCTATATAAAGAGTTGTGCCTGACACTTATAACTAGCTGTATTTCCTAGTTTTTGTTGGGCACCCAATAGAAAAGCCTTCCGATGCTTATATAAAGAGTTGTGCCTGACACTTATAACTAGCTATATTTCCTAGTTTTTGTTGGGCACCCAATAGAAAAGCCTTCCGATGCCTATATAAAGAGTTGTGCCTGACACTTATAACTAGCTGTATTTCCTAGTTTTTGTTGGGCACCCAATAGAAAAGCCTTCCGATGCTTATATAAAGAGTTGTGCCTGACACTTATAACTAGCTATATTTCCTAGTTTTTGTTGGGCACCCAATAGAAAAGCCTTCTGATGCCTATATAAAGAGTTGTGCCTGACACTTATAACTAGCTGTATTTCCTAGTTTTTGTTGGGCACCCAATAGAAAAGCCTTCCGATGCCTATATAAAGAGTTGTGCCTGACACCTATAACTAGCTATATTTCCTAGTTTTTGTTGGGCACCCAATAGAAAAGCCTTCCGATGCTTATATAAAGAGTTGTGCCTGACACCTATAACTAGCTATATTTCCTAGTTTTTGTTGGGCACCCAATAGAAAAGCCTTCCGATGCCTATATAAAGAGTTGTGCCTGACACTTATAACTAGCTGTATTTCCTAGTTTTTGTTGGGCACCCAATAGAAAAGCCTTCCGATGCTTATATAAAGAGTTGTGCCTGACACTTATAACTAGCTATATTTCCTAGTTTTTGTTGGGCACCCAATAGAAAAGCCTTCCGATGCCTATATAAAGAGTTGTGCCTGACACTTATAACTAGCTATATTTCCTAGTTTTTGTTGGGCACCCAATAGAAAAGCCTTCCGATGCTTATATAAAGAGTTGTGCCTGACACTTATAACTAGCTATATTTCCTAGTTTTTGTTGGGCACCCAATAGAAAAGCCTTCCGATGCTTATATAAAGAGTTGTGCCTGACACTTATAACTAGCTGTATTTCCTAGTTTTTGTTGGGCACCCAATAGAAAAGCCTTCCGATGCCTATATAAAGAGTTGTGCCTGACACCTATAACTAGCTATATTTCCTAGTTTTTGTTGGGCACCCAATAGAAAAGCCTTCCGATGCTTATATAAAGAGTTGTGCCTGACACCTATAACTAGCTATATTTCCTAGTTTTTGTTGGGCACCCAATAGAAAAGCCTTCTGATGCCTATATAAAGAGTTGTGCCTGACACTTATAACTAGCTATATTTCCTAGTTTTTGTTGGGCACCCAATAGAAAAGCCTTCCGATGCCTATATAAAGAGTTGTGCCTGACACCTATAACTAGCTATATTTCCTAGTTTTTGTTGGGCACCCAATAGAAAAGCCTTCAGATGCCTATATAAAGAGTTGTGCCTGACACCTATAACCAGTCATATTTCCTAGTTTTGTTGAGTACTCATCAAAAAGTCACCCACACCCCACAACTGTGTCACCTTTTTTTTATGCAAATATTGATTTTTGGTTTATCTGTTTTATGATATATCATCTCTTTTTGAGTTATTTAATGCCGAAACACACAATGAATGAAAGACTCTTTGCATATAGTGTTGTTGGAAAGTTGGCCTTCGGTTTTCCTTCCCATGTCTTTGCTCTATAAAAGTCACAATCAGAGTAGCAGTCAGAGAGTGTCTATTTTTATTTAGACCTACTTGAATTAATTAGTATTTCTGGAGAGTCAGTGATTTTTCTTAACGTGTCCCCATAAAAGATTGTTGCATTGGCTCACAGCTTATGAAGGCCTGAATGCCATTCAAGGATAAGAGTTAAAAAGATTATCAGTTGGACGATGAACAACAACATGAGAGGATTGAAAACGATGAGTGAAATGGGCAGAACTTGATTATTTAAGAGGACGACTCAATAAGTATTAGTTAACATTGAACTTGAAGATTGAAGATTAATCAGTCGGAAGTTCTAGGAAATAAATTTTGTTCATGAAAGTTCTGTTTGATTTTACGTACGTATAAAGAGAAAGGAAAGTTCTTTGCTGTGGTTGTAGCTAGATGAGTTCTTGCTGTGAATCTTTTACAAGGAGCAACTTGTTGTGATTCTAAGAATGACAACCAACACATACGTATAAAAATATGATGGTATCTCTCTTTATTGTTGTGTTGTGGCAAACTAGTGGAGTCAGTGAGATTTGTGAGGGATGGAGAGTTGACGAAAGTTGATCTCTCTAATTCGCTAGCCAGCCACTTTCTGTCGATCCCAATTCAAGCCGGTTAATATAATATTTTTGGACACCCATGAATGTTAAATATCCAGGCCGTGTGTACGGAAAAGTCATGTTGACAATAGGAAGATGCACCTGACGATTATCAAAAGATGTAATAAATATCGGATAACTAAAAAAATAGGCTTAGCGCCAGAATGACTTGACCAGGAAAACGACATAAACGAGATCCATTGTCAAAAGAAAGATAATATTAAATAACAAAAAGTTATTTGAATAAAAATAATCTTAACACCAGAAAACACCTGCACAAGGAGAGACAATATGTGATCGATTGTCAAAAGATAAGAAACACTGGGTGTACGAAAGGTCATCTGCGAGAAAATGAAGGTGCACCGGAAAACAAGCATGTCAGATTATTAAAGATACTAGGAAGGTCATTAGCAAGAATCACAGACAGAATTAAAACAAAGAGGTTGGATTGTTAAATCATTAAACAACCGTTGACGAATAAAACGCCCTAGTGGGCGGGGCCAGGCCTACAGTGACAATGTCGTCCAAAAGGGGCGTTCCAGATGGTCATATCTTGCTATATAAAAACAACCCAAAATTGATATTGCCAGTTGTTTGACGATCCGGCCTCGGAGAAGATTCAACCATCAGATTCCTGTGTGTGCATCTGACTCCTTCCAGACCCGCCATCCTCACCGTCACCAACAATAAAGAAACATCCTATATTTTCAGAAGATCCAGTGTTGTCATTCTTTTTAAGTCAGCCATAATACAACACATAGCCTCAACTGCAATACCCATTCCAGGATTTCGCCTCCACACTCAATGTAGCCATACCGCCTACAAGACGTAGCTTCCAGCTATGTATTGTTTATTTAGTGAATGCATGTATTTCATCCAGTGCATCTGCAACTGTTTTTTCAATTAGCCGGATGTTATTCTTCCAGCTAGCTGAGATGTCTCTGGGTCAATCAGCCAGATGTTATTCTTCTTGTCAGGTGTTATCTGCAGTACCCCAGAGATGGATGTTCAGCAAGATGTGTTCCAGATATAGAAGTTACAGACTAGGAAATATTGCCGTACAATGATTTTAAAACTTTTACCATCCAATGACATCCTACGCTGAATCGTATCCATATTTCTTTTTCTGTTTTTAATTTTTTATCCTTTCTTGTTCCTCCAGTTGCCGGTCCATGCCCCTACCACCAACCTCGAGCATTTTTGTGTTTTTTCTCTTAAAATATATTATTTAATTTCAGTTTATTATATTGAATATATTGATTATGTTTTTTTTGTTCATATTTATAGGTTCAAGCCAAGAAATGGATGACTGTTTTATGGTATTTTTTATGTTGGCAATGTTAGGAATTGGGTCTGCATTTGGGGGTTTATTTTTATACACACCAGAGCTTTACCCCACAGAAGTCAGGTAAGCAACATATGAATCCCTATAATATTTTACTGAATTCAAAACAGATATTTTCAAAAATTAAAAATGGCAATAATCATCATTTTGTCTTTTGGCTAGGAGAAAAGTGTAGTACTTGTTCTGATACTACACTTTGTATTTTCTGTCCTCAGTCAATGAAGGAGAAATCCTTCTAGACTGAGGCAATTCTAATTTTTGTCCCAATCACGAGTGCTCCTTTATGAGGAGCTAGATTTTTCCCACATTAAAAACTGACCTTGTGTCAAACTCTGCCCTCGTGGGGAGGCAAGTAAATAAAGTCATTAGCCTTTTGCTTGGATTTGTTAAATCTCATTTTCTCTTTTTACAATTTTTGTATAGTTTTTTTTGTGGATTTCTTCTTTTTTGTGTGTTAAACTTTGGTTGTGGGAGGGGCTAAGAAAATAGAAGGGAGATAATTCAGTTTTTCTTCTTTTTCTGATGGGTTTCCAATAAATTTGTAATAAAAAGAGAGAAAGAAAATTCTATCTTTTACTTCCAAACCTGAAAGAGACTAGTTAAGGCTGAAATAACATGATTGTCGGCCATGTGTTAAGTTTTGTTTTTCTTTATTCATAAATATTTGCTCTGTACTTTAAATACACTGAGCTCTCTAGTCGGAAATATGACGCTTGATATATATTTATATCACAATATAATTTCATATTAAACTGAGATTTTCATTTAGATTGAACCTGTAACTAAACTTATATATATATATATATATATATATATATATATATATATATATATATATATGTGTTACAATCTATACAATAATAAGCTAAGGCAATTTCATGTTCGTACTTATGTTATTACCCTCCACCCCTTTTTTAAAAGATGGAATCGACCGATCAACAAAGATACAATGCAAAAAGTCATTTCTAAAATTTCAGCTGATGTTACTGTTGTGTCGAACATGAAACTCAAACTAAAATACACTTTCTTGGCCTTTTGGCTAGGATCAAAGTGTAGTATCTGTTCTGTCCAAAGATGGAACAATAATAATGTAGGGGCTGCATTCACACTGGACGTCCACAGAATGGAAATATGTCACAAACTCCTACAAGGGTACAACTGTGGAATTCTCATGGGTCCTGCTAGTATATATATAATTATAATAATTAAATATTTATATGCACAGACAAGCGCTTGTTTTGTCTTTATAAGATTCTGCAGTATGGCTATATATATATACTGATCTGCTAACCGCACGACTCGAACCTTGGACCTCAGTCACCCAACATCTTAATCGATGCATCCAACGTTTTATCTGTACGAATGAGAACAATAAATACCGGATTTTTTGTTTTTTATTTTATGAAAAATTGAAATAGTGTCATTGATTAAAATAATAGATGCTATTGTATAAAGGAAAGTGTTATTTTCCATGTCTGTCTGTCCGGCTAAAACTCAGAAACTACCAGGGATACACTTAGAAGGCTGACATATTCAGATTCTGCATGACCCATAGTTGGTTCTGGCAAAAAAATAAATAAATAAATAAAACTTTAATATTCATTCAGTTAGGATCACTATGGACCAAATTATTACACTTGGGGACAGGAAAAAATTACTTTCTTTCATTTTTACTGGTTCACAAAATAATACTGAAAGTAGGTCAAATAGTCAGTCAGCTGATGACTTTATCTTTTTCCTTTTCGCTTTCTATCTTTTTTTCTTTCTATCAGTTGCCAAAGTTTTTGTATGAATAAGAGAGAGGGTTGGATGGAGAGGTGTGTTATAAAAGTTATAACACACCTCTCCTTCTTGGAACTATATATATATATATATATATATATATATATATATATAATGTTAGGTGTGTTTATATATTTGCATGTATAGGATTCACTCCTAAACTAATTAACTAAAGGATCCATATGGGGGTTAAATTTAGTTTAATTTAGTTTTATGCAAAAAGAGTAAAAGGAGGTGGAAACCCCTTACGTCTACAGTGGCGGCCTGCCTTGTTTGGGGTGAACTATGTTAAAAAAAATTTTTTTAAAAACCCTTCATGAAAATTCAAATACCTCCGATTTTTATGAAATTTTCAGAATAGATATTAGACATCAATTAATAAATATTACTCAAAGTTCATTTTTTTTTGGGGGGGGGGGGTATTTTAAAGGATTTTTACGGGGCATAATATGGGCACAATCTCCTATTTGAAAATTCAAATATTTCAGATTTGCATTGAATTTGATTCATAGTGATTAGACACCAATTAAGCATGATTCACTAAATTTCAATTTCTTAAGACTCCTTCAGCTACAGCCTTAAATTTTAGACATTTTCTAGAATCAAAATCATGTAATTGATTTTGATCAAAATTAGAATAAGTATTCGACACATGAGGCTTAGTGATATTATATTTTGGTTTGAATCTTCGTAATGGGACATAAAAGTGATGCAAAACAGTTCTGTTCGGAGAATTAATTTTGCCCGTCATGGGATAGGTATTCTTTTGGTATATATATATATATATATATATATATATATATATATATATATATATATGGAATAGTGAATATGCAAGTCAACATGCTAGTTTGTCTTCCACGCTTCACTGTATAAAATGTTGAGTTCTGTTTAATAAAGCTCATTTACCAAATGAATATAGTCAAACGAATCGATTGAAATATCTTGGTTCAGCTTTAATGATGTGTTTGTGTCCTTATTTCTACCAGCATGCTGCTTTGCTTATCCACTACCAATAAACATATATATATTGTCTGAAATTGTTATTTCATATTTACTCCTTCATATATATATTGTCTGAAATAGTTATTTCATATTTACTCCTTCATATATATATATATATATATATAACGAGAAGATTCTTTGTCTGTCTGTCCATCAGTGGAAATTTTTCTAAACATAAGAAACTTATTTTACACTGGGAATCGAAACCGAGAACCTGAGGCCTGCAGTCTTGGTCATTACTGACTGACCTAATCTGACTGAACTTACTAAAGTCTTTCAAATTAACTCACTTAAACCATTCACTGAACTCGCGAGATTGACTATGGAACTCTTCAGTCACAGAAGGAAGAGACGCGGCAGCTTAGCAAAAGTATACAGCCATAGGGAGGATATTTTGCTATTCTTCTATTATATAAAAGGTAATTGTCTGTCTGTGTATGTCCAGCTAAAAGTAAAAAACTACAAAACAAACACCCACAAAGTTGGTATATTCTTGATCGGCATTGCCCTGGTGAATAATATCTAAAATTTAAAAGAAATTATTCATTCTTTGGGGATCAACTGGGCCAGATTTCGTTAGTTTTTCAGCCATTTTAGGTACTAATTTGGGAAGAAAATGCATGTAGACTCATTCTTCCAGGAATCTTTTATTATATAAACGAGAGTTGTGTGTGTGTGTGTGTGTGTGTGTGTGTGTGTGTGTGTGTGTGTGTACGTCCAGCTAGAGAGGAATGGGCTGGGGAAAGGAAAAGTGAATGAGGGAGGGGAAAAGAGAGAAAGATAGAGAGATGGATAGAGAAATAGAAGTTTTAGTAAAAATATGTGACACTTTTGCCTCTGGCAATGCCGGGGAACCCTGCTAGTATATATATATGTATATATATATATATATATATATATATATATATATATATATATATATATTAGAGAGAGAGAGAGAGAGATTGAACGAGCATTAGTTTTAGTAAAAATAAAAATATAACATTAATGACTATTACTTAATGTAGGATTGAGCATACATGCGGACACCGTCAAAGAATGTAATTTTGTGCAGACGTCCAGTACATTAAAAAATAATAATATGTTGGTACAAAAACATAACAACAATGCCAGATACTCCTAGGCAAAGCCGGGTCAGGTCAGCTAGTTATCATATAAAGAATTAATTCCATAGAGAGTAGAAAACAGAGACGAAAAAATACTAATAAAACATTTTTTATGTTGAAATGTAAGTAATTTATTAGTTTAATTAAGGGCATCAATTATTTACAGTGAAATGTGTTTCGTCATTACTCCCAAACAACTTATTTTTAATTAAAATAATGTTTTAGTAAAAAAAAAAAAAAATTACTAAATTAGTTATAGCAAGTTTACTCATACGCAAGTGAATAAAAAATAGCCATGCTGGAAAGTATACGATATGGCTTCCAAAAATATTTGATAAGATTCTAAATTTATATGTAACAAAAGGGAGATAACTCTCACCTTCATCCTCCAACGGGGCCATGAGTGGCGACCCATGATGTCTAAGGATGGGATCCTAGTGGCTAAGCAATATGTGTCCTCGTTGCCTAAATGGTCACATTATTTGCAACACTCCACTTTGGCACCTACTTAGGCTAGATGGGAGGTTGGAGAAGCCCAATCTGATCAAGCAGATAGTCCCAACATGCCCTAACAAAAATAAAAAACCTAATCATGATTGTACTATTAAACATGATCTTTCTTCGATCGGGCACCCATTCCCCCCCCCCCATAATTTGTAGACGCTCTAAGGCAGTGGCTTAATCGTACCAAGCAAACAAATAGCTTGATCAATGATTCATGTTACTACATAATAGTTTTGGGGTACTAATTTTGAAACTAGTAGTGACTCAAAACTGTACTTGGTGTGCGTATAATGGTTGTGTATTCCCATCTCAATCAAGGCGTTTGAAATTACCCTTTGGTATATTCCCAACAGAAGTTGCACTCCTCGGTGGGTGGTGGAGTACAGAACCAGTTTTCTTAAATCCAAAATTGAAGGTAAAGCACTCTTTAGTCTTGATAGATAATCATCTAGAGTGTCTCGATAAAAGCACTGGTCCCCATCACCTCACTGGGTAGGTGTTAGGAAGGGCATCTGGCCTATAAAAATCTCGCCACAAATAAGGAAATGACTTCCAAAGAAAATAAGTTCGATTTCAGGTTATGTAGTTTAAATGGGTGACGGAATTAATTACAAATCTAAATATAAATATACTTTACAATTTTCTTTAAAAAATATGATAAATATACTTTACAAATTTCTTTAAAAAATATGATAAATATACTTTACAAATTTCTTTAAAAGATATTATAAATATACTTTACGAATTTTCTTAATTGATAAAATATACTACAAATTTCTTAAAAAAATATGATTAATATACGACTTTACACATTTCTTTAAAAATATGATTAATATACTTTATAAATTCTTGACGATAAAATGAAATAAAACTTCTTTTTTTTAATTCGTACAATATAATTTTGCAAATGAAAGAAATAAAATCAGATTTATTAGTTGAATAACAAATAAAATTGATAAATTAAGTCCAAGTTGTAATTAATTTCGAGTTATAATTACTTCCGGGTTGTAATTAATTCCGAACCCCATTAAAATGTTGAAAGCTTGTGTGGAACGTCTGGTGAGATTATCGTTTCTTGAGAGATGTATTGACCTGTGTTGTCCAAGAAACTCGTTGGGATGGTAAATCTGTTAGAATGATTGTGGGAAAGAATCCAAGATATAAGCTGTATTGGATTGGAAATGAAAAAGGAACAGGTGATGTTTGTATTTTGATTGCAGAGAGATGGGTAGATAAAGTGATTTCAGTTAATCGTGTAAGTGAGCGAATCATGCTGATGAAGTTGATGGTTGGTGAGAAAATATTCACAGCTATATCTGTTTATGAACCACAATGTGGTTTGAGTGAAGATGTGAAGGATGGGTTTAATGATAGGCTTATTGCAGTAACTAGTAAAGTTGATGAAGAAGAAGTACTTTCTGTGGCAAGAAATCTGAATGGTCATATTGGAAAGACACCTGGTGATTTTGTAAGTGTGCATGGAGTAAATGGATATGATGATAGGAATACAGAAGGAGAAGGAATTTTAGAATTTGGTTTTGCAATGGACATGTTGGTTGCTAACACCTTTTTAGGAAAAAGGAAACCCATCTTGTTACGTATCAATCTGGTACAGCAAAGACTTAAGTAGATTATCTGTTGGTTAGGAAAAAAGGACAGAATGCTTTTAAGTGATGTAAAAGTAATATATGGTGGAGAAATCGTGACACAGCACAAACCGGTTATTTGTAATTTCATGCTGAAGAAAGCTCGTACGGTAAAGACAAAGTTTATCCCCAAGAGAAAGGTGTGGAGGTTGAATGAAGAACACGTGAAATGCGAGTTTAAAGACCAAGTGATGAAGTGTTCAACTACTAGATCCACTACAGGAAGTGCGGAAGAACAATGGAAGATGCTGAAGGATACACTATTAGATGTAACAGACCATACTTGTGGATGGGCAGAACGGCCCCCAAGGTATAGAGTGACATGGTGGTGGAATGAGGAAGTTGAGAAGTGTATCAAAGAAAAGCGGAAATGAAGGAGTCAGTGGATAAAAAGTTAAATGAATAAGGAAGTGTATCTGGAGGTAAAGAGGGAAGCAAAAATAACAATATACAAAGCCAAGAAGGAGGTTGAGAAAGCCAGGTTTCCAGATATACTATACTATGAAGGGATGACCAAAGGAACAGAGTATTCTTCAGGATAGCTAAACAAATGGCAAAGACAAATATCAATATTGTTGGAGAGAAGTACAGAAGCATTATCCGGTCCAGCTATAAGAATTGAGAAAGAACAGGAAGCGGTAAGTAAGATGAAGATAGGGAAGGCTTGCAGGACTCTTGATTATTGTTGCAGAAATGTTGATGGCTGCAAGTGAAAAAGGCATCGAGATAATCATGAAGTTGACAAATCAGATCATAAAAGAAAAGGTTATCCCAAAAGACTGGGAACTTAGTACAATTATGAATTGTTACAAGGAGAAAGGGGAAGCACTAGATAGAGTTAATTAAAGAGGCTTAAAGTCGAAGGATTAGGTCCTGAAAGTGATTGAGAGAATAATTGTGCAGCAAATACGAAGTCAGATAAGCATAGATGAAATGCAGTTTAGTTTTATGCCTGGGTAAAGTACCACCGGTGCTACATTTATCCTAAGACAAATGCAAGAGAAGTACCTTGGTAAGAAGAAGAACCAGTATCTTGCCTTTGTGGATCTGGAGGAAGCTTTTGAGAGTGCCAAGAGAGGTTGTCTGGTAAGCTTTGCGTAAACTAGGAGAAAACGAGTAGTTTATGAAGGTTGTTCAATCAATGTACAGAAATGCTCAGTCGTGTTAGAATTAATAGCATATTTAGTGACAGCTTTAATGTTAAAGTAGTAGTACATCAGGGTTCTGTACTGAGTCCCTTGCTTTTCATTTGTGTCTTAGAAGCATTGTCCAGAGTTCCATATGGGTTGTCCGGAAGGGATGCTGTATGCTGATAATTTAGTACTTGCCTGTGAAACAATGGATGACCTACTTGTTAAGTTAAAAAGTTGAAGGAATGCTATGAAAAGTAAAGGTCTGAAAGTGAATGTTACTGATACCAAAGTGATGATCAGTGGTTGTAGTGTTGGAAAGCTCCCAAATGGATGAAAGTTCCCCTGCTGAGTTTGTGGAAAGGAAGTCGGGTGCAATTCAATCTTATGTGGTACGTGTAAGCATCGAATACACAAGAAGTGCAGTCGAATTACTCGTTATGTTGAGAGAGGATAACCAGTTTATATGCAAAAAGTGTAAAACAATGGAGATGGATGAGAACTCAGATGTAGACAAAGTATATTTAGATTACTCAGCTATTGAGGTTATTGAGAAGTTTTGTTACCTTGGTGATACCATTGGAGCACAGGGTAGAGCAAGTGATGATGTGGTTGCAAGAGTTAGGAGTTGATGGAATAAGTTCAGAGAATTCTGCTATTACTAACCAGCAGAGTGTTATCACTGTCAACAAAGAGAAGAGTGTATGCCGTGTGATGATGTATGGAAGTAAAACCTGGCTAGTGAGGGTTGAGGACATGCGTTGCATGGAGATAAAGGATATCAGAATGATACGATAGATGTGTAATGTGAGTTTTAAAGACAGGCTTACATCTGATGACCTCAAAGAAGGATTAAATCTAAACAATATAGGGAGATGTGTGCAGAAGAGTAGATTCTGGTGGTATGGCTACATTGAAAGAATGGATGAGAGTTCTTCGGTTAATAGATGTAGAACAGTTAAGGTAGCAGGGTCAGTTCTCAGAGGAAGACCAAGGAAAACGAGAGGAAATGATAAAAATGGACTTGAGAGAAAGAGAGATAAATAAAGACCTGGTCAGAGATAAGTTAGTTTAGAAGTCAATTTCTTAAAGCCATCCAACACATGCCAGCATGTAAAATGGACATTAAACCGCAGATGATGATGATGATGATTATTTTATTGTTTTCTGTGTCTTAGTCGTATTTGATTATAGAGTGATGTTTGACCTGATTTTCTTGATTTATTTTATCCTGTATCTATTATTATACTAAAGCTGAATTAATCAAACGTTTGTTTCCCTAAAGCTGTTTTCTTATATTTTAATCGCATAAAATATATGCTAAAATATTCCTCAGTTTGGGGATTGAGTTATGTTTTGAAAAAATCCATTTTGATTGTTCTAATTGGCTATAATTTGTAAATAACTCACCAAGTAACCCATCTCTTACTAAGTTTCTGTCTATCACTCTCACCCCTCCCCTCACCATACGTTGTTTGACTCCACCCCTATTTAAAAATAATAATCAATGCCTTTAAACTAGTAAATTACCGAAATGCAGACGCACCACATAAATAACAACATTATACTTCAAAACTCCAAATGTTTTATGTTCAACAGATCAGTTGGTCTTGGAATGTGTTCTGCTTCTGCCCGAATAGGAAATATGATGGCGCCATTTGCAAGAATGTTGGTAAGTTTGTGTACTCGTTTTGTTTTATGGCATATCAACCATTTCCGGGTTATTTAATTCTGAATACAGCCACTTATTTTTATTTTTTTTAATAAAGTGAGTGCTTTATATTGGCATTCATGTATTCATTAATAAGTGCTGAGAGTTTCATTGGGATTGGATGGTTCTCTGATTTATAGTATTTATTCCATCTACCACCCTTTTCTTGCATGGGAATACTAAAACATAATTTTAAGTAAATAATACTACAACAAATATAATCTTTTCAGATAAACACATAAATAATTTTAAACATGAAGATAGAGGCAAAATGCCTTCATAAAAACCATGTGTTAGATGCAGATATTTTTTTATTAAAATTAAAATTTTAAAAAATAAAAACGTTTTTTTTTCTTCATCTTAACTTTTTTTATCTAATATTCCGCTTGATATAACAAGCCTCGACAGAGCTTTAGACAGATAAAAGGTATTAACCATTTTTTTTCTTTCGTAATAATCCTACCTGGTCTTCTGGAAGTGGCGTCCGATGTTGTGTGGACTGACGGTGCAAATGTCTGTTTTAAATTGAACTTATATCGCGCATGAGCGCTGGTAGGTATAAATTTGGGAAAGTTCATTTTTTTAAGCATCTTTAGAATTTTAAACATAAAGATAGAGGCAAAATGCCTTCATAAAAACCATGTGTTAGATGCAAATATTTTTTTATTAAAATTAAAATTTAAAAAAATAAAAACATTTTTTTTTCTTCATCTTGAAATTTTACTTTTTTATCTGAAGAAAAAAAAATGTTTTTATTTTTATTTTTTTTTGATTTTAATAAAAAAAATATCTGCATCTAACACATGGTTTTTATGAAGGCATTTTGCCTTTATCTTTATGTTTAAAATTCTAAAGATGCTTAAAAAATGAACTTTCCCAAATTTATACATAAATAATTATTTAGCTTGTAATTATTGAAGTAAACTTCACTTTTATGAAATTGTTCACATTCTTCCTTCATTATTATATTATTCTTTGTTTTTATGAATAATATCTTTAAGTATATATTCATGGCATTTATCTGAACTATACGGCATAATCACATTGACACACCGGTTCCCATTAGATCACCAAAGTTAAGCAACGTTGAGCCTGGTCAGTACTAAAATGGGTGACCATTTGGAAATGTCAGGTGCTCTATGTGCTCTCAGCATTGTTTCCAGTCGTCCTGGATTTCTCATTGCCACTGGAATCAAGCAGACCAAATCTAGGGGCTATTATTCGCACGTTTTGGATCATTTCTATACCAAGAAATCAATGTTTTTTTTCTAATTTTTGGATATTATGCGTGTGAAAGTTGACATTTCCTAAATCCTACGATTCAGGAAATGTCAACTTTATGGATTTATGTTCAGTATCTTGGCATATATGGACTTAATTCGGAAGTCGAGTCACTGTGTATCATAAATTATAACACATGTCAGCTATCAGCTGTTTTGGTTTATATGACCTAATTTTGCTTAAATGTTATACTCGTGTTCATGTTAACCTTGAGTTAACAGCGTAGCTCCAAGACCGAGAGGTTTATGGTTCGATCCCAGTCGTCTCACACAATTTATTTATTTATTTTAAACATTGTTATACTTCCGTCTTCGAGTGAGGAGGAGGGGGGACTATGGGCCAGATTTTTTTATATTTTACATTACAATGTAGTATTTTGGAAAAAAAATTACTGTAATATGTAGTACTTAACCTATTATGAATATCATCATTTTTCTTCAAACAAACATGATTTACTACTGCTCTACAGGCCTCCTTAATTATATTTGTGTGTGTTCAGTGGTACTCAGAAGACACATTCATTTTTTTTTCTTTTTCCTTTTTCCTTTTTTCCGTCCTTGCTAAAACAATGGAATTTCTAAACAACGATAATCGGGAGAGAATTGAATTTAATAGGGCTCTGTAGGCCTCTTTAATTTTAGATAGAGCGGGTGTTAAATCCAAAAGAAAAATTCTGAGTAAATACTGGTACCATGGTATGGGCAGGAAGGCTCCTACAACCGCGTCTCCCTCTTTCATGAATTTCTTTCTTCCTCCTTTCACCCTGCAACAATTCTAAAATGTGACCTATTTGCGTTCGGCCGGATGTTTATACTCTTTAATTCATTAATTTATATTTCTCCCGGGCAACGCCGGGGGACGGGTCCAGCTAGTAATATAAATTTTTAAAAATTTAATATCGATTCTTTTTTAAGAAAATGTATATATATATATATATATATATATATATATATATATATATATATATATACTAGCTCGGTATCACTTCAGAAAGTTCGCAGTTGAAACCAAAATTTAAAATAATAAATATAAGTTTCTTATAAACATGAGACAAAAATATTCGCATTTATTCATATAAATAGATAAATATTAACATTTTGGTAATTTTGATAGAAATTTATTTATCTTTTAAATAAGACCATAACGAAATGAAAAGAAAGAAGAAATCAATTTGCCTCAGCGATAGTGTGTGTGTGGGGGGGAACTCTCTTAAAAATAATTAAAAAATAAAATTTGCCATCGGTAGAAAGAGAGGATGAAGGTGAGCAAGGGAGGGCACCGCCAAATTTTCTTTTTTATTGTTTTTTAAAATCCCCCCCTCACACCACACACAGTGAGAAAGAGAGAGAAAGGTCAGTCACCTCCCACTCTTTCTATTAACTCTTATCCCTCATCGGTATATCTTTCTTTCTAGCTAGCTATATTAGGTTCATTTGAATTATCTCCCTTGATAATTAATGAGCATATTTTAATAAAGGTTT
This sequence comes from Sepiola atlantica, assembly GCA_963556195.1. NCBI lineage: Eukaryota > Metazoa > Mollusca > Cephalopoda > Sepiida > Sepiolidae > Sepiola > Sepiola atlantica. The sequence goes on from OY744518.1 coordinate 175,953,092, forward strand.
TCATAATTTATCCTTTTTTATTATTAAATCACTTTAATTAATTACTGTTAATATCGACAAAACTATTGCATATATATGAATAAAATAGAACAATAAAATTACAAATGAATAGCACGAAACATTAATTTATTATAGACTGTTTAAAAAAGTAGTTATGCAAATTAAGCATTCAAGTAACATTCTATGGTCTTTCCATCTGTACTATATATATAGTATTTCAAAATATTAGGCTGTATTCTTGATTTAAATAACAGTAACCCGTTTTGATGGTAGGGGGTGGTAAATAAAAACAAATTTATTCATTTAGATATATTTACCAAGTTTTAAATTTGAATTTATTGTCCTTCCCCATATTTTTTCTAATATTAAAGTTAGCAAAACAAAATATCAAATTCTCTTAAAAAAGAATCAATATTAAATTAAATCTTTATGAATACTTTTTACTTGTAAAATAGTAATGTAATTTTAAAACTAAAACAACAGTATAGAATGACCGTCTTTTAAATAGAACATTTGGGACGCTGAAAAAGTACCACCCCCTCAAAAAAAAAAAAAAAAGGTTTGTCAATGAGTTTTAATAATATATTTAATATTTGTTTGATCGGTATATGTAAAAAAAAAACAAAAAACAACCCAATCACGATTTTTAAGTTTTGTGTATGATTTCTCATACATTTTGTGCCTTTATAACAGACTAGCGGGGCTACCCGGCGTTGCTCGGGGTCATAAAAACATATATTTGAAGAAAGATCGTGTGTGTAACATCTTTATATTCAAACTTCTATGTCCGCCCCCTCTCTCAATAGCCGTCTCTTTATCTGCTTCCTTTTTCTTTCCTGGTCGCCCCATTTCGCCGCTACTTTCTAATTTTGCCTTTTTCAAAAGCTGTTTCTTCCCCACCATTTCTCCTATTGCCCAGGATAATAGTATGACATATTTCTATAAAAAGTAACACCTCTATCTGCGCCTTCTATATAGGTACTTATCTCCACCCCGGTGTTCATACTATATACGTATCTATCATCACCCCGGTGCGCATACTATATACGTACCTATCGCCGCCCCAGTGCACATACTATATACGTACCTATCGCCGCCCCGGTGCAGATACTATTTAAGTACCTATCGCCGCCCCGTTGCGAATGCTAAATAGTACCTATCGTTGCCCCGGTGTGAATGCTAAATACATACCTATTGCGCCCCGGTGTGCATGCTACATAAGTACCTATCGCTGCCCTAGTGCGAATACTAAAGACATACCAATTGCGCCCCGGTGTGCATGCTACATAAGTACCTATCGCTGCCCTAGTGCGAATAATTAATATGTACATATTGCCGCTTTGGTGTGAATGATAAATACGTACCTATCGCCGGCCCAGTGCGAATGCTAAATACGTACCTATAGCCGCCCTGGTGCGAATGCTAAATACGTACCTATAGCCGCCCCAGTGCGAATGCTAAATACGTACCTATCACCACTACGGTGCGAATGCGAAATACATACCTTTCGTCGCCCCGGTGCGCGTGCAATATATGTACTGATCGCCGCCGCAGAGCGCATGCTATGTACGTACTTATTGCTGCCCATGTGTACATGCTATATACGTAGCTATCGCCACCCCTGAATTCTGAATACGTACCTATCGCCGCCCTGGTGTGGAAGCTAAATACGTACATATCGCCGCCCCGGTGCGAATGCTAAATACATACCTATCGCTGCCCCGGTGTGAATGCTAAATACATACCTATCGCCGCCCCGGCGTGAATGCTAAATACGTACCTATCGCCGCCCCGGTGTGAATTCTAAATACGTACCTATCGCCGCCCCGGTGCGGAAGCTAAATACGTACATATCGCTGCCCCGGTGCGAATGCTAAATACATACCTATCGCTGCCCCAGAGTGAATGCTAAATACATACCTATCGCCGCCCCGGCGTGAATGCTAAATACGTACCTATCGCCGCCCCGGTGTGAATTTTAAATATGTACCTTTCACCGCCCAGTGTGAATTTTAAATATGTACCTTTCGCCGCCCCTGTGCGCGTGCTATATACGTACCTATCGCCGCCCAGGTGCGCGTTCTACATATGAACCGATCGCTGCCTCAGTGCGCATGCTAAATACATACCTATCACTGCCCCGGTGTGCATACTATATACGTACTTATTACCGCCCATGTGCACATGCTATATAAGTACCTATCACCACCGCTGAATGCTAAATAAGTACCTATCGCCGCCCCGGTGTGGAAGCTAAATACGTACATATCGCCGCCCCTAAATTTGGGCAGACCCTAAAAAGTTCGGCCTGACCCCTAAAATTTTCCCCGACCCCTAAATCTCTCTAGCCCCCTAATTTTTCCCTCTCCCCCAACCATGAGAAATATTTTGACTTCAAAACAAAAAAAAACAAAAAAATTTGGCCTGACCCCTAAAAAGTTCGTCCTGACCCCTAAAATTTTCCCCGACCCCTAAATCTCTCCAGCCCCTCTAATTGTTCACTCTCCCCCAACCCTGAGAAATATTTTGAGTTCAAAACCAAAAAAAAAACAAAAAAATTTGGCCTGACCCCTAAAAAGTTCGTCCTGACCCCTAAAATTTTCCCCGACCCCTAAATCTCTCCAGCCCCCTAATTTTTCACTCTCCCCCAACCCTGAGAAATATTTTGACTTCAAAACAAAAAAAAACAAAAAAAAACAAAAAAATTTGGCCGGACCCCTAAAAAGTTCGTCATGACCCCTAAAATTTTCCCCGACCCCTAAATCTCTCCAGCCCCTTAATTTTTTACTCTCCCCCAACCCTGAGAAATATTTTGACTTCAAAACAAAAAAAAACAAAAAAAAAACAAAAAAATTTGGCCTGACCCCTAAAAAGTTCGTCCTGACCCCTAAAATTTTCCCCGACCCCTAAATCTCTCCAGCCCCCTAATTTTTCACTCTCCTCCAACCATGAGATATATTTTGACTTCAAAACAAACAAAAACAAAAAAATTTGGCCTGACCCCTAAAAAGTTCGTCCTGACCCCTAAAATTTTCCCCGACCCCTAAATCTCTCCAGCCCCCTAATTTTTCACTCTCCTCCAACCATGAGAAATATTTTGACTTCAAAACAAAAAAAAACAAAAAAATTTGTCCTGACCCCTAAAAAGTTTCGCTTGACCCCTAAAATTTTCCCCGACCCCTAAATCTCTCTAGCCCCCTAATTTTTTACTCTCCCCCAACTATGAGAAATATTTTGACTTCAAAACAAAAAAAACAAAAAAATTTGGCCTGACCCCTAAAAAGTTCGGCCTGACCCCTAAAATTTTCCCCGACCCCTAAATCTCTCCAGCCCCCTAATTTTTCACTCTCCCCCAACCCTGAGAAATATGTTGACTTCAAAACAAAAAAAACAAAAAAATTTGGCCTGACCCCTAAAAAGTTCGTCCTGACCCCTAAAATTGTCCCCGACCCCTAAATCTCTCCAGCCCCCTAATTTTTCACTCTCCCCCAACCATGAGATATATTTTGACTTCAAAACAAAAAAAAACAAAAAAATTTGGCCTGACCCCTAAAAAGTTCGTCCTGACCCCTAAAATTTTCCCCGACCCCTAAATCTCTCCAGCCCCCTAATTTTTCACTTTCCCCCAACCCTGAGAAATATTTTGACTTCAAAACAAAAAAAACAAAAAAATTTGGCCTGACCCCTAAAAAGTTCCGCCTGACCCCTAAAATTTTCCTCGACCCCTAAATCTCTCCAGCCCCCTAATTTTTAACTCTCCCCCAACCCTGAGAAATATTTTGACTTCAAAACAAAAAAAAACAAAAAAATTTGGCCTGACCCCTAAAAAGTTCCGCCTGACCCCTAAAATTGTCCCCGACCCCTAAATCTCTCCAGCCCCCTAATTTTTCACTCTCCCCCAACCCTGAGAAATATTTTGACTTCAAAATAAAAAAAAACAAAAAAAACAAAAAAATTTGGCCTGACCCCTAAAAAGTTCGTCCTGACCCCTAAAATTTTCCCCGACCCCTAAATCTCTCCAGCCCCCTAATTTTTCACTCTCCCCCAACCATGAGATATATTTTGACTTCAAAACAAAAAAAAACAAAAAAATTTGGCCTGACCCCTAAAAAGTTCGTCCTGACCCCTAAAATTTTCCCCGACCCCTAAATCTCTCCAGCCCCCTAATTTTTCACTCTCCTCCAACCATGAGAAATATTTTGACTTCAAAACAAAAAAAAAACAAAAAAATTTGGCCTGACCCCTAAAAAGTTCGTCCTGACCCCTAAAATTTTCCCCGACCCCTAAATATTTCCAGCCCCCTAAATTTTCACTCTCCTCCAACCCTGAGAAATATTTTGACTTCAAAACAAAAAAAACAAAAAAATTTGGCCTGACCCCTAAAAAGTTCGTCATGACCCCTAAAATTTTCCCCGACCCCTAAATCTCTCCAGCCCCCTAATTTTTCACTCTCCCCCAACCCTGAGAAATATTTTGACTTCAAAACAAAAAAAAACAAAAAAAAACAAAAAAATTTGGCCTGACCCCTAAAAAGTTCGTCCTGACCCCTAAAATTTTCCCCGACCCCTAAATCTCTCCAGCCCCCTAATTTTTCACTCTCCCCCAACCATGAGATATATTTTGACTTCAAAACAAAAAAAAACAACAAAATTTGGCCTGACCCCTAAAAAGTTTGTCCTGACCCCTAAAATTGTCCCCGACCCCTAAATCTCTCCAGCCCCCTAATTTTTCACTCTCCCCCAACCATGAGATATATTTTGACTTCAAAACAAAAAAAAACAAAAAAATTTGGCCTGACCCCTTAAAAGTTCGTCCTGACCCCTAAAATTTTCCCCGACCCCTAAATCTCTCCAGCCCCCTAATTTTTCACTTTCCCCCAACCCTGAGAAATATTTTGACTTCAAAACAAAAAAAACAAAAAAATTTGGCCTGACCCCTAAAAAGTTCCGCCTGACCCCTAAAATTTTCCCCGACCCCTAAATCTCTCCAGCCCCCTAATTTTTCACTCTCCCCCAACCCTGAGAAATATTTTGACTTCAAAACAAAAAAAAACAAAAAAAAACAAAAAAATTTGGCCTGACCCCTAAAAAGTTCGTCCTGACCCCTAAAATTTTCCCCGACCCCTAAATCTCTCCAGCCCCCTAATTTTTCACTCTCCCCCAACCATGAGATATATTTTGACTTCAAAAAAAAAAAAAAAAAAATTTGGCCTGACCCCTAAAAAGTTCGTCCTGACCCCTAAAATTGTCCCCGACCCCTAAATCTCTCCAGCCCCCTAATTTTTCACTCCCCCCCAACCATGAGATATATTTTGACTTCAAAACAAAAAAAAACAAAAAAATTTGGCCTGACCCCTTAAAAGTTCGTCCTGACCCCTAAAATTTTCCCCGACCCCTAAATCTCTCCAGCCCCCTAATTTTTCACTTTCCCCCAACCCTGAGAAATATTTTGACTTCAAAACAAAAAAAACAAAAAAATTTGGCCTGACCCCTAAAAAGTTCCGCCTGACCCCTAAAATTTTCCTCAACCCCTAAATCTCTCCAGCCCCCTAATTTTTCACTCTCCCCCAACCCTGAGAAATATTTTGACTTCAAAACAAAAAAAAACAAAAAAATTTGGCCTGACCCCTAAAAAGTTCCGCCTGACCCCTAAAATTGTCCCCGACCCCTAAATCTCTCCAGCCCCCTAATTTTTCACTCTCCCCCAACCCTGAGAAATATTTTGACTTCAAAACAAAAAAAAACAAAAAAAACAAAAAAATTTGGCCTGACCCCTAAAAAGTTCGTCCTGACCCCTAAAATTTTCCCCGACCCCTAAATATTTCCAGCCCCCTAAATTTTCACTCTCCTCCAACCCTGAGAAATATTTTGACTTCAAAACAAAAAAAACAAAAAAATTTGGCCTGACCCCTAAAAAGTTCGTCATGACCCCTAAAATTTTCCCCGACCCCTAAATCTCTCCAGCCCCCTAATTTTTCACTCTCCCCCAACCCTGAGAAATATTTTGACTTCAAAACAAAAAAAAACAAAAAAAAACAAAAAAATTTGGCCTGACCCCTAAAAAGTTCGTCCTGACCCCTAAAATTTTCCCCGACCCCTAAATCTCTCCAGCCCCCTAATTTTTCACTCTCCCCCAACCATGAGATATATTTTGACTTCAAAACAAAAAAAAACAACAAAATTTGGCCTGACCCCTAAAAAGTTTGTCCTGACCCCTAAAATTGTCCCCGACCCCTAAATCTCTCCAGCCCCCTAATTTTTCACTCTCCCCCAACCATGAGATATATTTTGACTTCAAAACAAAAAAAAACAAAAAAATTTGGCCTGACCCCTTAAAAGTTCGTCCTGACCCCTAAAATTTTCCCCGACCCCTAAATCTCTCCAGCCCCCTAATTTTTCACTTTCCCCCAACCCTGAGAAATATTTTGACTTCAAAACAAAAAAAACAAAAAAATTTGGCCTGACCCCTAAAAAGTTCCGCCTGACCCCTAAAATTTTCCCCGACCCCTAAATCTCTCCAGCCCCCTAATTTTTCACTCTCCCCCAACCCTGAGAAATATTTTGACTTCAAAACAAAAAAAAACAAAAAAAAACAAAAAAATTTGGCCTGACCCCTAAAAAGTTCGTCCTGACCCCTAAAATTTTCCCCGACCCCTAAATCTCTCCAGCCCCCTAATTTTTCACTCTCCCCCAACCATGAGATATATTTTGACTTCAAAAAAAAAAAAAAAAAAATTTGGCCTGACCCCTAAAAAGTTCGTCCTGACCCCTAAAATTGTCCCCGACCCCTAAATCTCTCCAGCCCCCTAATTTTTCACTCCCCCCCAACCATGAGATATATTTTGACTTCAAAACAAAAAAAAACAAAAAAATTTGGCCTGACCCCTTAAAAGTTCGTCCTGACCCCTAAAATTTTCCCCGACCCCTAAATCTCTCCAGCCCCCTAATTTTTCACTTTCCCCCAACCCTGAGAAATATTTTGACTTCAAAACAAAAAAAACAAAAAAATTTGGCCTGACCCCTAAAAAGTTCCGCCTGACCCCTAAAATTTTCCTCGACCCCTAAATCTCTCCAGCCTCCTAATTTTTCACTCACCCCCAACCCTGAGAAATATTTTGACTTCAAAACAAAAAAAAACAAAAAAATTTGGCCTGACCCCTAAAAAGATCGTCCTGACCCCTAAAATTGTCCCCGACCCCTAAATCTCTCCAGCCCCCTAATTTTTCACTCTCCCCCAACCATGAGATATATTTTGACTTCAAAACAAAAAAAAACAACAAAATTTGGCCTGACCCCTAAAAAGTTCGTCCTGACCCCTAAAATTTTCCCCGACCCCTAAATCTCTCCAGCCCCCTAATTTTTCACTCTCCTCCAACCATGAGAAATATTTTGACTTCAAAACAAAAAAAACAAAAAAATTTGGCCTGACCCCTAAAAAGTTCCGCCTGACCCCTAAAATTTTCCTCGACCCCTAAATCTCTCCAGCCCCCTAATTTTTCACTCTCCCCCAACCCTGAGAAATATTTTGACTTCAAAACAAAAAAAAACAACAAAATTTGGCCTGACCCCTAAAAAGTTCGTCCTGACCCCTAAAATTTTCCCCGACCCCTAAATCTCTCCAGCCCCCTAATTTTTCACTCTCCCCCAACCATGAGATATATTTTGACTTCAAAACAAAAAAAAAAAAAAATTTGTCCTGACCCCTAAAAAGTTCGTCCTGACCCCTAAAATTTTCCCCGACCCCTAAATCTCTCCAGCCCCCTAATTTTTCACTCTCCTCCAACCATGAGAAATATTTTGACTTCAAAACAAAAAAAAACAAAAAAATTTGGCCTGACCCCTAAAAAGTTCCGCCTGACCCCTAAAATTTTCCCCGACCCCTAAATCTCTCTAGCCCCCTAATTTTTCACTCTCCCCCAACTATGAGAAATATTTTTACTTCAAAACAAAAAAAACAAAAAAATTTGGCCTGACCCCTAAAAGGTTCCGCCTGACTCCTAAAATTTTCCCCGACCCCTAAATCTCTCCAGCCCCCTAATTTTTCACTTACCCCCAACCCTGAGAAATATTTTGACTTAAAAACAAAAAAAACAAAAAAATTTGGCCTGACCCCTAAAAAGTTCCGCCTGACCCCTAAAATTTTCCTCGACCCCTAAATCTCTCCAGCCCCCTAATTTTTCACTCTCCCTCAACCCTGAGAAATATTTTGACTTCAAAACAAAAAAAAACAAAAAAATTTGGCCTGACCCCTAAAAAGTTCGTCCTGACCCCTAAAATTGTCCCCGACCCCTAAATCTCTCCAGCCCCCTAATTTTTCACTCTCCCCCAACCATGAGATATATTTTGACTTCAAAACAAAAAAAAACAACAATATTTGGCCTGACCCCTAAAAAGTTCGTCCTGACCCCTAAAATTTTCCCCGACCCCTAAATCTCTCCAGCCCCCTAATTTTTCACTCTCCTCCAACCATGAGAAATATTTTGACTTCAAAACAAAAAAAACAAAAAAATTTGGCCTGACCCCTAAAAAGTTCCGCCTGACCCCTAAAATTTTCCTCGACCCCTAAATCTCTCCAGCCCCCTAATTTTTCACTCTCCCCCAACCCTGAGAAATATTTTGACTTCAAAACAAAAAAAAACAAAAAAATTTGGCCTGACCCCTAAAAAGTTCGTCCTGACCCCTAAAATTTTCCCCGACCCCTAAATCTCTCCAGCCCCCTAATTTTTCACTCTCCCCCAACCATGAGATATATTTTGACTTCAAAACAAAAAAAAAAAAAATTTGTCCTGACCCCTAAAAAGTTCGTCCTGACCCCTAAAATTTTCCCCGACCCCTAAATCTCTCCAGCCCCCTAATTTTTCACTCTCCTCCAACCATGAGAAATATTTTGACTTCAAAACAAAAAAAAACAAAAAAATTTGGCCTGACCCCTAAAAAGTTCCGCCTGACCCCTAAAATTTTCCCCGACCCCTAAATCTCTCTAGCCCCCTAATTTTTCACTCTCCCCCAACTATGAGAAATATTTTTACTTCAAAACAAAAAAAACAAAAAAATTTGGCCTGACCCCTAAAAGGTTCCGCCTGACCCCTAAAATTTTCCCCGACCCCATAATCTCTCCAGCCCCCTAATTTTTCACTTACCCCCAACCCTGAGAAATATTTTGACTTCAAAACAAAAAAAGCAAAAAAATTTGGCCTGACCCCTAAAAAGTTCCGCCTGACCCCTAAAATTTTCCTCGACCCCTAAATCTCTCCAGCCCCCTAATTTTTCACTCTCCCCAATCCCTGAGAAATATTTTGACTTCAAAACAAAAAAAAACAAAAAAATTTGGCCTGACCCCTAAAAAGTTCGTCCTGACCCCTAAAATTGTCCCCGACCCCTAAATCTCTCCAGCCCCCTAATTTTTCACTCTCCCCCAACCATGAGATATATTTTGACTTCAAAACAAAAAAAAACAACAAAATTTGGCCTGACCCCTAAAAAGTTCGTCCTGACCCCTAAAATTTTCCCCGACCCCTAAATCTCTCCAGCCCCCTAATTTTTCACTCTCCCCCAACCCTGAGAAATATTTTGACTTCAAAACAAAAAAAAACAAAAAAAACAAAAAAATTTGGCCTGACCCCTAAAAAGTTCGTCCTGACCCCTAAAATTTTCCCCGACCCCTAAATCTCTCCAGCCCCCTAATTTTTAACTCTCCCCCAACCCTAAGAAATATTTTGAGTTCAAAACAAAAAAAATGTTATTTAACATGTATACAAATATTAGTGAAAACAATGGCGGAGCATAATTATTTCTCTTTTTACTTTACTTATTGAGACGTTATTTAACATGTATAAAAATATAAGTGAAAACAATGGTGGAGCATAATTATTTTTCTTCTTTCTTTACTTATTGAGACGTTATTTAATACGTATACAAATATTAGTGAAAACAGTGGCGGAGCATAATTATTTCTCTTTTTACTTTACTTATTGAGACATTATTTAACACGTATTCAAATATTAGTGAAAACAATGGCGGAGCATAATTATATTTCTTCTTACTTTACATATTGAGACGTTATTTAATATGTATACACATTTTAGTGAAAACAGTGGTGGAGCATAATTATTTTTCTTCTTACTTTACTTTAGACGTTATATCATATGTATACAAATATTAGTGAAAACAATTGTGGAGCATAATTATTTTTCTACTTACTTTACTTATTGAGACGTTATTTAATATGTATACAAATATTAGTGAAAACAGTGGTGGAGCATAATTATTTTTCTTCTTACTTTACTTATTGAGACGTTATTTAATATGTATACAAATATTAGTGAAAACAATGGTGGAGCATAATTATTTATTACTTTAATTTTACTGATACTACACTAACTTCACACCTCTCAAAAAGAAGGAGGTTATACCTGGGAGGATGGTATCATGTCAACAGAAGAAATGCAGTTAGGATTAAGCAACCCTGGCTTCACTACAAACTCGTGTTCAAAAAAGTGCCGTTATTGATTAAGCAACCCTGGCTTCACTGTGGATTCATGTTCAAAAAAGTGCCATTAGGAATTAAACAACCCTTGCTTCACTATGGACTCATGTTCAAAAAAATGCCGTTAGAGATTAAGCAACAGTTGCTTCAATAAAAACTTATGTTTCGTTGGGATAAGGCAACCCGTGCTTCACTATAAACTCATGTTCAAAAAAGTGCCGTTAGTGATTTCCTCTGACGTCATTTCCTGCTAAAATCGTGACTTTGCATTATGCCGACAATCCCCCATCTCCAAATTTGGCCTGAGGCGCACCACCGGCGAATGCCGACACTCCACCAAATTCGGCCTGAGTCGCTCACACCGGCGAATGCCAACACTCCCCCAAATTCGGCATGAGGCGCTCATACTGGCGAATGCCGACACTCCTCCCCGAATTTCGCCTGAGGCGCCCCACCGCCGAATGCCGACACTCACCCTCCCCAGATTAGGCCTGAGGCGCCCCACCGCCGAATGCCGATACCCCCCCCCCCCCACCTCTTCCCCAAATTTCTCCTGAGGCGCTCACACCGGCGAATGCCGACACCCCCCACACCCACCCCAAGTTTTCAATATGTATACAATATGTATAGAAATATTAGTGAAAACAATGGGGGAGCATACAAATATTAGTGAAAACAGCGGGGGAGCATAATTATTTATTACTTTAATTTTACTGATACTACACTAACTTCACACCTCTCAAAAAGGAGGAGGTAATACCTAGGAGGATGTTATCATGTCAACAGAAAAAATGTGGTTAGGATTAAGCAACCCTTGCTTCACTATGAACTCATGTTAAAAAAAGTGCCGTTATTGATTAAACAACACTTGCGTCACTATAAACGCATGTATCAAAAAGTGCCGTTAGGAGTTAAGCAACCCTTGCATCACTATGGACTCATGTTCAAAAAAGTGCCGTTAGTAAGTAAGCAACCCATGCTTGACTATGGACTCGTGTTCAAAAAAAGTGCCGTTTGTGATTAAGCAACACGTGCTTCACTATAAACTCATGTTTAAAAAAAGAGCCGTTAGGGATTTCCTCTGACGTCATTTCCTGTTAAAATCATGACGGTGCATTATTTCTCAAATTCTTTGTTTTTTTCTCAAATTAGTACTAAACAACGTTGAAAATCGAGGAAAAAGGCACCCCCCCATTGGAGAAAAGTGCTCAGTCGACCCTCGAAGAGTCCATTTTTTTTTCCGGTTCTGAGATATTATACGTCCCGGGGCTGGCCGGTTATAATGATGTCAACCGTGTGACTGTTTGTTGGGTCCTGTCGGAGGAGTATCTGGACATACAAACAAACAGACAAACATACAGACAACTGCCCTTTATATAGGAGACTAGCGGGGCTACCCGGCGTTGCTCGGGGTCATAAAAACATATATTTGAAGAAAGATCGTGTGTGTAACATCTTTATATTCAAACTTCTATGTCCGCCCCCTCTCTCTATAGCCGTCTCTTTATCTGCTACCTTTCTCTTTCCTGGTCGCCCCATTTCGCCGCTACTTTCTAATTTTGCCTTTTGCAAAAGCTGTTTCTTCCCCACCATTTCTCCTATTGCCCAGGGTAATAGTATGACATATTTCTATAAAAAGTAACACCTCTATCTGCGCCTTCTATATAGGTACTTATCTCCACCCCGGTGTTCATACTATATACGTATCTATCATCACCCCGGTGCGCATACTATATACGTACCTATCGCCGCCCCAGTGCACATACTATATACGTACCTATCGCCGCCCCGGTGCAGATACTATTTAAGTACCTATCGCCGCCCCGTTGCGAATGCTAAATAGTACCTATCGTTGCCCCGGTGTGAATGCTAAATACATACCTATTGCGCCCCGGTGGGCATGCTACATAAGTACCTATCGCTGCCCTAGTGCGAATACTAAAGACATACCAATTGCGCCCCGGTATGCATGCTACATAAGTACCTATCGCTGCCCTAGTGCGAATAATTAATATGTACATATTGCCGCTTTGGTGTGAATGCTAAATACGTACCTATCGCCGGCCCAGTGCGAATGCTAAATACGTACCTATAGCCGCCCTGGTGCAAATGCTAAATACGTACCTATAGCCGCCCCAGTGCGAATGCTAAATACGTACCTATCACCACTACGGTGCGAATGCGAAATACATACCTTTCGCCGCCCCGGTGCGGAAGCTAAATACGTACCTATCGCTGCCCCGGTGTGAATGCTAAATACATACCTATCGCTGCCCCGGTGTGAATGCTAAATACATACCTATCGCCGCCCCGGCGTGAATGCTAAATACGTACCTATCGCCGCCCCGGTGTGAATTTTAAATATGTACCTTTCGCCGCCCAGTGTGAATTTTAAATATGTACCTTTCGCCGCCCCTGTGCGCGTGCTATATACGTACCTATCGCCGCCCCGGTGCGCGTGCTACATATGAACCGACTGCTGCCTCAGTGCGCATGCTAAATACATACCTATCACTGCCCCGGTGTGCATACTATATACGTACTTATTACCGCCCATGTGCACATGCTATATAAGTACCTATCACCACCACTGGATGCTAAATAAGTACCTATCGCCGCCCTGGTGTGGAAGCTAAATACGTACATATCGCTGCCCCTAAATTTGGGCAGACCCTAAAAAGTTCGGCCTGACCCCTAAAATTTTCCCCGACCCCTAAATCTCTCCAGCCCCCTAATTTTTCACTCTCCCCCAACCATGAGAAATATTTTGACTTCAAAACAAAAAAAAACAAAAAAATTTGGCCTGACCCCTAAAAAGTTCGTCTTGACCCCTAAAATTTTCCCCGACCCCTCAATCTCTCCAGCCCCCTAATTGTTCACTCTCCCCCAACCCTGAGAAATATTTTGAGTTCAAAACCAAAAAAAAAGAAAAAAATTTGGCCTGAACCCGAAAAAGTTCGTCCTGACCCCTAAAATTTTCCCCGACCCCTAAATCTCTCCAGCCCCCTAATTTTTCACTCTCCTCCAACCATGAGAAATATTTTGACTTCAAAACAAAAAAAAACAAAAAAATTTGGCTTGACCCCTAAAAAGTTCCGCCTGACCCCTAAAATTTTCCCCGACCCCTAAATCTCTCCAGCCCCCTAATTTTTCACTCTCCCCCAACCCTGAGAAATATTTTGACTTCAAAAAAAAAAAAAAAAAAAAAAAAAAAAAATTTGGCCTGACCCCTAAAAAGTTCGTCCTGACCCCTAAAATTGTCCCCGACCCCTAAATCTCTCCAGCCTCCTAATTTTTCACTCTCCCCCAAACATGAGATATATTTTGACTTCAAAACAAAAAAAAACAAAAAAATTTTGCCTGACCCTTAAAAAGTTCGTCCTGACCCCTAAAATTTTCCCCGACCCCTAAATCTCTCTAGCCCCCTAATTTTTCACTCTCCCCCAACCATGAGATATATTTTGACTTCAAGACAAAAAAAAAACAAAAAAATTTGGCCTGAACCCTAAAAAGTGCGTCCTGCCCCCTAAAATTTTCCCCGACCCCTAAATCTCTCCAGCCCCCTAATTTTTCACTCTCCTCCAACCATGAGAAATAATTTGACTTCAAAACAAAAAAAAACAAAAAAATTTGGCCTGACCCTTAAAAAGTTCGTCCTGACCCCTAAAATTGTCCCCGACCCCTAAATCTCTCCAGCCCCCTAATTTTTCACTCTCCTCCAACCATGAGAAATATTTTGACTTCAAAAAAAAAAACAAAAAAAAAACAAAAGAATTTGGCCTGACCCTTAAAAAGTTCGTCCTGACCCCTAAAATTGTCCCCGACCCCTAAATCTCTCCAGGCCCCTAATTTTTCACTCTCCTCCAACCATGAGTAATAATTTGACTGCAAAACAAAAAAAAACAAAAAAATTTGGCCTGACTCCTAAAAAGTTCGTCCTGACCCCTAAAATTTTCCCCGACCCCTAAATCTCTCTAGCCCCCTTATTTTTCACTCTCCCCCAACCATGAGAAATATTTTGACTTCAAAACAAAAAAAAACAAAAAAAAACAAAAAAATTTGGCCTGACCCCTAAAAAGTTCGTCCTGACCCCTAAAATTTTCCCCGACCCCTAAATCTCTCCAGCCCCCTAATTTTTCTTTCTCCTCCAACCATGAGATATATTTTGACTTCAAAACAAAAAAAAACAAAAAAATTTGTCCTGACCCCTAAAAAGTTCGTCCTGACCCCTAAAATTTTCCCCGACCCCTAAATCTCTCCAGCCCCCTAATGTTTCACTCTCCCCCAACCATGAGAAATATTTTGACTTCAAAACAAAAAAAAACAAAAATATTTTGCCTGACCCCTAATAAGTTCGTCCTGACCCCTAAAATTTTCCCCGACCCCTAAATCTCTCCAGCCCCCTAATTTTTCACTCTCCCCCAACCATGAGAAATATTTTGAGTTCAAAACCAAAAAAAACAAAAAAAATTTGGCCTGACCCCTAAAAAGTTCGGCCTGACCCCTAAAATTTTTCGCCGACCCCTCAATCGCTCCAGCCCCCTAATTTTTCACTCTCCTCCAACTCTGAGAAATATTTTGACTTCAAAACAAAAAATTGGCGTGACCACTAAAAAGTGCGGCCTGACCCCTAAATCTCTCCAGCCCCTCATCCCAACTAATTTTTCACTCTCACATAACCCTGAGAAATATTTTGAGTTTAAAACAAAATAAAAAAGACCAAATTTTGCCTGACCCCTAAAAAGTTCGGATTGACCCCTAAAATTTTCTCCGACCCCTCAATGTCTCCAGCGAAATATTTTGAGTTCAAAAAAAAATGTTATTTAACATGTATACAAATATTAGTGAAAACAGTGGCGGAGCATAATTATTTCTATTCTTACTTTATTTATTGAGATGTTTTTTAATATGTATACAAATATTAGTGAAAACAATGGCGGAGCATAATTATTTCTCTTCTTACTGTACTTATTGAGACGTTATTTAATATGTATACAAATATTAGTGAAAACAATGGTGGAGCATAATTATTTCTCTTCTTACTTTACTTATTGAGACGTTATTTAATATGTATACAAATATTAGTGAAAACAGTGGCGGAGCATAATTAGTTCTATTTTTAGTTTATTTATTGAGACGTTTTTTAATATGTATACAAATATTAGTGAAAACAATGGCGGAGCATAATTTTTTCTTCCTTTAAATTTACTGATTGAGACGTTATTTAATATGTATACAAATATTTGTGAAAACAATGGTGGAGCATAATTATATCTCTTCTTACTTTACTTATTGAGACGTTATTTAATATGTATACAAATATAAGTGCAAACAATGGAGGAGCATAATAATTTCTCTTCTTACCTTACTTCTTGAGACGTTATTTAATATGTATACAAATATTAGTGAAAACAATGGTGGAGCATAATTATTTCTCTTTTTACTTTACTTCTTGAAACGTTATTTAATATGTATACAAATATTAGTGAAAACAATGGTGGAGCATAATTATTTATTACACTAACTTCACACCTCTCAAAAAGAAGGAGGTAATACCTGGGAGGATGGTATCATGTCAACAGAAGAAATGCGGTTAGGATTAAGCAACCCTTGCTTCACTATAAACTCGTGTTCAAAAAAGTTCCGTTAGGGATCCACTTTGACGTCATTTCCTGTTAAAATCGTGACTTTGCATTATGCCGACAATCCCCCATCTCCAAATTTGGCATGAGGCGCTTCACCGGCGAATGCCGACACTCCCCCCCCCTAATTTGACCTGAAGCAGTCACACCGCCGCTCTATCTCTACAACTCTCAAAAAGGAGGAGGTAATACCTAGGAGGGTGGTATCATAACAACAGAACGGTCGTATGGGAGGAAAGGAAGGTAGAAGGGGTGGGAGTGAGAGGGAAAGAAGAGTTTTAGTGTGAGGGATTTTCTTCCCTACACTCTTTTCCTCTGACGTCATTTCCTGTTAAAAGCATGACGGTGCATTATTTCTCAAATTCTACATGATGTCATTGTTTTTTTCTCAAATTAGTACTAAACAACGTTGAAAATCGAGGAAAAAGGCAGTCGACCCTCGAAGAGTCCATTTTTTTTCCAGTTCTGAGATAGTATACGTCCCGGGGCTGGCCGGTCATAATGACGTCAACCGTGTGACTGTTTGTTGGGTACTCTCGGAGGAGTATCTGGACATACAAACAGACAAACAGACAGACATACAGACAACTGGCCTTTATATAATAGAAGATACAAATAAATGCACATTGGCCTTTATTATAGATACAAATAAATGCACATTGGTCTTTATTATAGATTTGCTTAATACCCCCCCCCCCCCCAAGAAAAGATTTGGCCTGATGCGCTCACACCGGCGAATGCTGACACTCTCTCCTCGCAACAGATACTACACTGTCTCCACCCTCTCAAAAAGGTGTGAGCGCCGGCGAATGCCGACGACACTCCCCCTCCCCAAATTTGGCCTGAGGGACTCACACCGGCGATGCCGTCACCCCCCCCCCCCCCAATTTGACATGAAAGGAGGAGGTAATGCCTATCATGATAACGGAAGGGAGGGGGAGGAATATTAGCGTCTATTAAAAGGTTGTAGTGTGAGTGAATTTCTTCCCGCCACTTTGCATTATTTTTCAAATTATCTGCCACTCTCTGACGTCATGATATAACCGGACACAATTTAGAGCAAGACCGGGTACATCCGGCAAGGGATTATGGGACAGGTGCGGATGTGATTGAGCAACCCTTGTTTCACTACACACTCTTAATGTAGGATTACTATGTTGTTATTGATGCATCCGGACAGAAGTTATTGGATGATCTGATACAACCGGACACAATTTAGGACAAGACCGGGTACATCCGGCAAGGGATTATGGGATGTTTACAGTGACTCTGCATTTTTATCGGATTAGTACATAAATACATTAGATTATTTCGAATTTACTATCGAATTTGACCTCCTAGAACTGCACAGGACAAACCCATAGACCGACGGAATGAAGCCCCGAAGGCCAAGACGATACCAGTCTATGGGGTGCAGTATCCATCGAAACAGATACTACACTTTGATGTTAGCCAAAAGAAGTGAATTAATGTCATTTTCGGTAATGGCGTATGAAAGCTATGTTGAATTAGAGAAAAACGGCCTAGGGGAGTCTAAAATTCATTTTTGATATTCCAAACTTATATAAGAATTTGTTAAATAGTAGTATACAATGTTTTTTGAAAGAAAATCCTAGTTATTATTACTTGTTAATTTAATAATGTAATTTAAACAGTGTCTAGTGGATAGACCGCTGTTCAGGTGTAGATTGGTTATAAATACCCCAGTAAATAACCTCAGAATTTCATTTGTTGGCCTTTTGGCTAAGATCAAAGTGTAGTATCTGTTCTCTCATTTTGATTTTGGTCAAATATTTTTTCTAATGTACTGATTCTCGCCCTAGTCATTGGGGTGGGGGATGCAGTAACAACCCTCTTGTTTGACATTGTCAGCGGCACCCTCACCGCATGACCCACTTTTACTATCACTTCCTTCTCCCTTCGGGTTGAGATGCAACACTGACCTTCCCGTAAGCCTCGAGCGACAAGGGGGGTCAAACCCACTTTCTCTCTTCTATTAACGCTCTCCCCCTCCCTCTCTCAGTTCTATCTCCCCCTCTTGCCTGTTTTGGCGCCCTGAGAGCGCGCCAAAACCGGCTCTATAGTCGACGCCGTCTCCACGCCAGTTGAAATCGTGAACTTTCAGCCCCCCCCCGCCACACTTTTTTCTTTTATTATTATTTTAACTGGCAGAGACATGGAAGAGATTTCATTTACCACCAAGAACGCTGAGGAGCATGACACATCTCTCAGCCCGGACCCCACCAAGACAGTTGCTCCCATAGAGGACGACTCCCCCAATGGGGGAGCCGAAAAGGACAGGGCATACTGCCCGGATATAGACTTTCCTAAAAAGGACTCCCCATGCGGGAATGAACACCAAAAAAGGGAGGCTCCCCTGCAGGTTGACTCCCCCAATGGGGAAGTGGGACCCGCAAAGTGCACCGACGGGGCTTACCGCCCGGATGTCATCGTACCAGGGGCGGCTTCCCCTAAAAAGGATTCCCCTTGCGGGAATGCAAACCAAAAAGGGGTTGCTCCCCCAGAGGCTGACTCCCCAAATGAGGGAGCAGAAAAACGAAAAGAGGCGGTTTCACCCAATATGGTGGTGCCCTCTGCAGTTGAAGTAAGCATGGCTCCCCCAGTGAGTGGCTCCATTGCAGGGAGTCTGGCTTCCCCCAGCGAGGGAGCAAAAAAGGGAAAAGAGCCAACTTCACTCAATGTGGCGATTCCCTCCACTTCCAATACCCTCCGGACTCCCCAGAAAAGGGGCTCCGCTTCCAGGAGCCAAGGCGTCCCTGGTTCCACCATCAGGGACCAGAGGGAGGCCAAAACAGCACCACCGAGGGAGTCTGCTTGGGGGAAGAAGAACCCAGAGAAGAGGTTGTCCCCACAGGACTACAAAGAATTGTATTTAAAAAAATATAAACAGTACATTGAAGGGAGTGTACTGCAGCCTGTGCCTGGTTCCTGGGAGGCGATTGAGGACAGGGTTTTGTCCCTTGTAACCTCGGACTTGAAGGAAAATCGCCTCCTGGGACTCAAAAAGGAGGATATGGCGGAGCTCCTAAAGAAGCTAAACATTCCGGCAACCTATATCTGCCAAAGGAGCTATGCCATGTGGGACATCCTGCTCCCCTCTCGGGAGGAAGCAGAACGTCTCTCCATGAAAGAGATGAGGAGCGGGAGTATAAAATTGCAGCCCGAATACCAGGGCAAAAGGAGGACCCGGGTCCGCATTTATAATGCCCCACCTGATCTGTGCGCGGATTACCTAGGCGCATACTTCAGCCAGTTTGGGGATGTAGAACAAGTGGACCCGGTAAGGTCCAGGAGTGGACTACACATGGCCGACTACACGATCGCCATGAAGCTGATGCGGGCAGACTTCCTTGCAATTCCGTCGGTGCTGACGCATAAAGGCTGGAACATGCCGATCGTGGTAGAAGGCCGTCGCCCGCACTGCTGGTTTTGTCAGCAAATAGGCCACATGGCAAAGAACTGCCCCAAAAAAGCAGTTTGCAGCCAAATAACGCCATCGGCTGCTCCTGTGCCGGTTCTGAAGACAGCTCCAACCACTCTTCCAATTTCTGCTACAACAACAGCCCCAAGATCAAAAAATCCCTTGGGAAGAGCAGAAGAAGAATGCAGCACAGTGGTGAGGGAAGAGAGGAAGAATGTAACCGCTTCCACCGTGATCTCACCACTCGTCCAACCGCAGGAACAGCAGCAACAGGAACAGCAGAAGCAGCAGCAGCAAAATGAACAGATTGCCCTCAGGCCGCAAAACCGGCAGGGGGTAAAAAGAAAACAAAAAAAATCCTCCGATGAAGAGGAAGAAGTCGGTGAGGAGGAGATGCCAAAAAATTTGCTCCCCCCCGGTTCAGAAAAAGAACAAATGAAAGGAAAAAAGAGGATAAGGGAAGAAAAGATTGCCCAATCCCCCATGGAGCAGACACCATCCCCGACACCTCCAAAACCTACATCCACACAACCAACTCCCATCCCCAGTACAACAATTTCGAAGAAAAAACCTATCCCCACTCTGCAAGCACCGGCCCCCACACCAACACAAGCAATAACACCAGCCCCCACACTGCATTTATCAAAACAGACACCTGCACATACACCACCCAGCTCCGAATCCTCTCAGCCCAAACTAGTCAAACCGGGGAGGAAAAGGAGCCAATCTTCCTCACCGGCTCGGAGGAAAATCAAAGAAAGACCCCTCCCCTTTAAATTGGGGAGGGAGCTGTGTAAAATTGACCCCCTATCTTTTGGCATGGACGTATCCTTCCGGCAGAAGAGGAACTTAAAACCTCTGTTGGACTTCAGCCAGATAGGGGGTAAAGACATAGAAGACCCCACCAATTTCCCGGAGGCCCCCTTCTTAACAACATTTGTAAGGCTTCCAGCCGGTCGTAACAACTCTGTCTGGCAAATGCTGGAGGCCACGGAGGGAGCCATACCGGGAATAAACCTCACCAAGGACAAAGACCCTTCCCTGGACGAACTTTTACCAGAATGCAAGGGAAGGGTCCCAATGTTGGTTCATCCTTCTCTTTATAGGGCCTTAAAACTTACCTTTCCCCTGGACGTCGGCGGCATTGCGCGCAGCGGCCAGGACACCAAAGAATTGGCCACATTGAGCATGGCGCATAGCGTCGGCGTCCTCTTGCCGGCAGACTTTGGAACCGGGTGCGACACTGCTTAAGGTAAGTTCATGACTCTGTGCTTGGCTAGTTTGAATGCAAGGGGCTTGAGGTCTTCAAACCGGGCGGTTCGCGTCCGGAGGGATCTCCTGTCCCTGGGAGTGGATGTAGCTGCGATCCAGGAGACGCACTTTGTTTCATCCGCGGATTGTCAGGTGCTGACAAGAGACTACGACGTCTTCTCAGCATATGGGAATCCCCGGGGGAAGGGTGTCTCCTTGCTTGTGAAATGCACCCTGTCCGCGACGGTAGACGTTGTTCATAGGGATTTGGGGGGCAGGCTGGTCGTGGCCGATGTGGCCGTAAAGGATTTTGTGTTCCGGGTAATTGCGGTTCATGCACCCAGCACCGCTCGAGAGAGGGTCTCCTTTTTTCGGGATCTGGACGTGTTTGTCGCATGTCCGAAACGAGTAGTTTTAATGGGAGATTGGAATGCCATCCTTAATCCCAAAATAGACAAGGTCGGGAGGGGAACGAGAGGGACGGAGAGATGTGAGACCAGCCTGGTTGACCTGATGGAAAGATGCGATCTGGTCGACAGGTTTCGTGTCGATCATCCGGGGCGGGAGAATTGGACATGGACAAATAGTGTGCCTTCCTACCCGAATACTTATTTGGATAGGATGTTAGTTAGAAGAGGCGATGTAGACTTTATATCGTGTCCTACGTTCAAATGGCTAGGTCAATCGGACCATAAACTAGTTATGGCCCAGTTGAAGTTAGGGAACAGGCCTAAACTAGCCGGGTACTGGAAGTTGAATACCTCCTTGCTGGAGATACGAGACTTCCGGGAAAAGCTAATGCAGCTTATCCAGAAGGCTTTAGTGGGGGCAGTTACCGGAAGTAGGTGGTGGGTTAGTTTAAAAACTAAGATCAGAACCTTTTCCGTCAAATACGCCCAGCGTCTCGCTTTAGATAAGGCCAAGACGGAAAAGCACTTAGAAGAGAAACTAACCCGGGTGGTGGCTGAGGGGGATACTGTAAGCATAGAACTAACTAAACAAGACCTACGACGCGAGGCTAGCGAGCGCTATGAAGGCCAAGTAGTTAGGGCTAGGCTAAGGAAAGTTTCCAATGAAGCCGTGAACTGCGACGTAGATGAGCGTAGGGAAGTTTCGAGGCGTGGCTCGGATAGATACATTGGAAAAGTAAAGCACCCAGATGGACGTGCCTTGGAGTCGACTCGGGAGATCTGCGAGGGATTTCGGGAGCATTTCGAGGAACGCTACACCCAACTGCCCAACCTCCCGGTCCAGGAGTTTGGCAACTATTTGGCTGACTCTCCCCGCCTCGATGTGGCTAGAGCAGCTGGTTGTGAAGGCAGGGTTACGGAGCGTGAGGTCTTAGCTGCGTTGAAGCAAGTCGGCTGTGACAAATCGCCGGGACTTGATGGTCTGCCCTACGAGATGTATTTGAGGCTGTCGCACATGTTTGTGCCGATTCTGACGAGTGTGTTCAACCACTGGTTTAACCAGGGTTCTATCCCAGGTCAAGTTACCAAGGGAGTGATCACATTGCTAAAGAAGCGGGACAGGCATGGTGGGGAGGAACTAGACGATTACAGGCCCATTACTCTGCTAAACACAGAGTTAAAGATTTTGGCCAAGATCTTATCGAACCGGTTGCAGGGTGTCATCGGAGAATTGATCGAACTTGAGCAGAACTACGCTGTGAAGGGGAGATCGATTCAGAACAACTTGCACCTGATTCGTACGATCATAGAGGGGATAGAAGACGACACGGAAGCCGCGCTGATCAACTTGGATCAGTCCAAAGCTTTCGACAGGGTCGACCATCGCTTCTTGGCATCTGTTTTAGAGACCGCCGGTTTCAAACCGGATTTCCGCAAATGGATCTCCGTTCTGTATAGCTCGCAGACGGCAGTAGTACAGGTAAACGGAAGGCGTTCGAAGTCTTTCGCTGTCTCCCGGTCGGTACGCCAGGGTTGTCCGCTGTCGCCCCTGCTCTACATCCTTGCACTGGAGCCGCTACTTCGCAAGCTAAGGAGTGGGGAGGCAGGTCTGGCCCTATGCGGAATCGCTTTGCCTGGTGGAGCGCGAGCCAGGGTCTCCGCGTTCGCCGATGACATCACCGTCTATGTGTCGTGCTTCCAAGACATTGAGAGGGTGACAGGGGCGCTCACACATTACGAAACGGTCACAGGGGCCAAAATTAACTGTAACAAGTCAACTGGCCTGCGGTTGGGTGCCTGGAGCGGTGACACAACCCTTCCAGCTCCGTTCTGCTGGACAGATGGCCCGGTTCGAATCCTTGGCGTGTGGTTCGGACCGGGCCTCCAGCTCGATAGGAATTGGTCGGAGGTACAGTCAAAGGTCGAAGCGTCGGTTAACACTTGGCTTCGAAGGAAACTCTCCTTAAAGGGTAGAGCGGAGGCGTGCGCCACCTACGTTTTCCCTCTCATCCTTTACCGATTGGCTGTGCTTCCCCTGCCTGTGAACCGCCTCAAGGTGCTCCGGCGCCTTCTGTCCTCACTTCTCTGGGACAGGAAGAGGCATTGGGTTTGCAGCCAGGTCTGCATTCAACGTCCGTGTGAGGGAGGCTTGGGGATGCCTGACTTGACGTGTCATCGAGACGCCGAGAGACTGGCTTTCCTGAGTCGAACATTGACAGAGGAATCGGCGTGGAACCCCGCGGTCGATAGTGCTTTCCCCGACCTTATCCTCGACCATTCGGTTGAGGGCCATCGTAGGCCGAGGGGTGAATCGCAGTTTTTCAGGGAGTGTCGAGCCGCGCTCAAAAAGCTTCCTAGGTCCAGTGACCTTTCGCGGCTTTCTAGAAAAGAACTCCATAGAGGATTAGTGAGGGGGGCAGCTGACGATCCGTTAGTTAAGCGTTGCGGGTGGACAGAGGAGGAGATCCGCTCCGAATGGAGTTGGGCACCGGGAACGAGTCATATCAACAACTCGGAGTTCTCTCTGACCTGGCGATTGGCCCGGAATGCGCTACCCCTTAATGCAATACTGCAGAGATCCGGAATTGAGGACTCACCCGAGTGTCCCCGTTGCGACAGGCTCTTTGAGGAAACGCCTGATCACGCTTTCTTCTTGTGCCATAAGCTCCAGCAGTACTGGGAGTACGTCAATGAGGTGACGGCTCGCATCGATCCTGAGCAGCCGCTGCCACTGCACCTAGCTTACGTAATAGACAACGTCTGTCCGCCGTGGGATGGGGAGAGACGAATGGTGTTTCTCGTGATCCTGGCTGTAGCGCGAATGGTGGTGTGGACGTCGCGTCTGAGAAATAACCAGGGGGTTGAATCTTTTGCTGATCAGGATCTGATCGCATTCTTCAAGCACCAGCTGAAAGTCAAGATCAGATGTGATAGGAAAAGATTACACTCCTCGGTTTTTGAAAAAAGGTGGATACAAGTAGCGAGCTTGTGTGTACGAAAAGGAGTCAAGTATGAGTACGTGTTCCCGGCCTGAGCATGGCGTGCACGGTTCCTTGTCCAGTCGGACCCCAGCCCTTTGGGTAAGTTTAGCCTCTTATCTAGTTGAATGAATGAGTTATCCCACCCTCCTGGTAATAGAAACCCTCCAAGATGCCCAATCTCCACTTTCAATTTTTTGTCCTCAGCCCCACCCCAACTTGCATTTATCTTGGAAGGACACCACCCACTCTCCAAACTCCATCCCCCACTCTCTTTTTTCTCCCACTTAGATCCCACTCCCATTTAGAGACGAATCTGCTTGTTTTTGGTTCGGAACAAACCGGAAAACAGTGGCCAGTCTAATATTTAGAAAGGGTTAGGAGGGTCTTACTAACTGGGTTTTGCTTTTCTCCCCTACCCCATTATACTCCAATGAATTTCTGTAAATATAACCATATTTATCTATTTATTTATTTATTTTATTTTGAAAGAAAAAAAAAAAAAAAAAAAAAAAAAAAAAAAAAAAAAACCTAAGGAAAATTTTAAGATTGCCAACTTATTTTATAATAGCCTAAGTAGGACGGCCCCTAGAGTAAATGTGGTATTGTGGTGACTGAGATGATTCTAGTTAAGAGTAGGATAGACAATTTTATTACCTTAGACAAAGGATGACCAACGACACCCTCCCCACACTTTTGATGGCCTTGTGCCTAATTTGTTTTGAATATAAACATGTATTTTCTGCAAATAAATTTTTCAAAGTGTAGTATCTGTTCTCGGCATTTTTGCCTTGAGATAAAGTGTATTATCTAGTCCTATCCGATAGGTGTCGATCTTACACTCTCGAATCAAAAATCAGATTATCATTTTATTTTTGAATCCCTTTTCCTTTTGTTCACTTCCTCTCCCCTAAAGTACGGTCACTCCTCCAAAGTTCGCCTTAGGCGCTGCCCTCCCCAAATTTTGCCTGAGTCGCTCATAATTGCCTGAGGCGCACCACCGCCGAATGCCGACTCTCCCCATATTTGGCCTGAGGCGCTCACACCGGCTAATGCCGCAACTCCCCCTCCCCCAAATTCGGCCTCCCCATGCCGACACTACTCCCCAAATTCGGCCTGAGGCGCTCCTCCCCGAATTTCGCCTGAGGCGCACCACCGCCGAATGCCGACACTCACCCTTCCCATATTTGGCCGGTCACACCGGCGAATGCCGCAACTCCCCCTCCACCAAATTCGGCCTTCCCAAATTTCGCCTGAGGCGCTCATACTGGTGAATGCCGACACTCCTTCCCGGCGAATGCTGACACTCCTCTTCCCCAAATTTCGCCTGAGGCGCTAATACCGGCGAATGCCGATATTCCCCCTCCCCAAATTTGGCCTGAGGCGCCCCACCGCCGAATGCCGACCCTCCCCTCAAATTTCGCCTGAGCCGCTAACACCGGCGAATGCCGACACCCTCCACACCCACCCCAATTTTTAAATATGTATACAAAAAGGAGGAGGTAATACCTAGGAGGATGTTATCATGTCAACAGAAAAAAACTCATGTTAAAAAAAGTGCCGTTATTGATTAAACAACACTTGCGTCACTATAAACGCATGTATCAAAAAGTACCGTTAGTAATTCAGCAACCCTTGCTTCACTATGGACTCGTGTTCAAAAAAAGTGCCGACACTCCTCCCCAAATTCGACCTGAGGCGCTCATACTGACGAATGCCGACACTCCTCCCCAAATTTCGCCTAAGGCGACCATACTTGCGTAACTCCTCCCCGAATTTTGCCTGAGGCTCCCCACCGGCAAATGCTGACCCTCCCCCAAATTTCGCCTGATGCGCCCCACCGCCGAATGTCGATACCCCCCCTCCCCCAAATTTCTCCTGAGGCGCTCACACCGGCGAATGCCGACACCCCCCACACCCACACCAATTTTTTAATATGTATACAATATGTATAGAAATATTAGTGAAAACAATGGGGGAGCATACAAATATTATTGAAAACAGTGGGGGAGCATAATTATTTATTACTTTAATTTTACTGACTAACTTCCAACTCTCAAAAAGGAGGAGGTAATACCTAGGAGGATGTTATCATGTCAACAGAAAAAATGTGGTTAGGATTAAGCAACCCTTGCTTCACTATGAACTCATGTTAAAAAAAGTGCCGTTATTGATTAAACAACACTTGCGTCACTATAAACGCATGTATCAAAAAGTGCCGTTAGGAGTTACGCAACCCTTGCATCACTATGGACTCATGTTCAAAAAAGTGCCGTTAGTAAGTAAGCAACCCATTCTTGACTATGGACTCGTGTTCAAAAAAAGTGCCGTTTGTGATTAAGCAACACTTGCTTCACTATAAACTCATGTTCAAAAAAGAGCCGTTAGGGATTTCCTCTGACGTCATTTCCTGTTAAAATCATGACGGTGCATTATTTCTCAAATTTTCTGAAATTAGTACTAAACAACGTTGAAAATCGAGGAAAAAGGCACCCCCCCATTGGAGAAAAGTGCTCAGTCGACCCCCGAAGAGTCCATTTTTTTTTCCGGTTCTGAGATATTATACGACCCGGGGCTGGCCGGTCATAATGACGTCAACCGTGTGACTGTTTGTTGGGTCCTCTCGGGGGAGTTTCTGGACATACAAACAAACAGACAAACAGACATACAGACAACTGCCCTTTATATAATAGACTAGCGGGGCTACCCGGCGTTGCTCGGGGTCATAAAAACATATATTTGAAGAAAGATCGTGTGTGTAACATCTTTATATTCAAACTTCTATGTCCGTCCCCTCTCTCTATAGCCGTCTCTTTATCTGCTACCTTTCTCTTCCCTGGTCGCCCCATTTCGCCGCTACTTTCTAATTTTGTCTGTTGCAAAAGCTGTTTCTTCCCCACCATTTCTCCTATTGCCCAGGGTAATAGTATGACATATTTCTATAAAAAGTAACACCTCTATCTGCACCTTCTATATAGGTACTTATCTCCACCCCGGTGTTCATACTATATACGTATCTATCATCACCCCGGTGCGCATACTATATACGTACCTATCGCCGTCCCAGTGCACATACTATATACGTACCTATCGCCGCCCCGGTGCAGATACTATTTAAGTACCTATCGCCACCCCGTTGCGAATGCTAAATAGTACCTATCGTTGCCCCGGTGTGAATGCTAAATACATACCTATTGCGCCCCGGTGTGCATGCTACATAAGTACCTATCGCTGCCCAAGTGCGAATACTAAAGACATACCAATTGCGCCCCGGTGTGCATGCTACATAAGTACCTATCGCTGCCCTAGTGCGAATAATTAATATGTACATATTGCCGCTTTGGTGTGAATGCTAAATACGTACCTATCGCCGGCCCAGTGTTAATTCTAAATACGTACCTATAGCCGCCCTGGTGCGAATGCTAAATACGTACTTATAGCCGCCCCGTGCGAATGCTAAATACGTACCTATCACCACCACGGTGCGAATGCGAAATACATACCTTTCTCCGCCCCAATGCGCATGCTATATATGTACTGACTGCCGCCGCACAGCGCATGCTATGTACGTACTTATTGCTGCCCATGAGTACATGCTATATACGTAGCTATCGCACCCCTGAATTCTGAATACGTACCTATCGCCGCCCCGGTGCGGAAGCTAAATACGTACATATCGCCACCCCGGTGCGAATGCTAAATACATACCTATCGCTGCCCTGGTGTGAATGCTAAATACATACCTATCGCCGCCCCGGTGTGAATGCAAAATACGTACCTATCGCCGCCCCGGTGTGAATTTTAAATATGTAACTTTTCGCCGCCCCGGTGTGAATTTTAAATATGTACCTATCCCTGCCCCGGTGCGCTTGCTATATATGAACCGATCGCTGCCTCCGTGCGCATGCTAAATACATACCTATCACTGCCCCGGTGCGCATACTATATACGTACTTATTACCGCCCATGTGCACATGCTATATAAGTACCTATCATCACCGCTGAATGCTAAATAAGTACCTATCGCCGCCCCAGTGTGGAAGCTAAATACGTACATATCGCGGCCCCTAAATTTGGATGGGACTCCTAAAAAATTTGGCCTGACCCCTAAAAAGTTCGTCCTGACCCCTAAAATTGTCCCCGACCCCTAAATCTCTCCAGCCCCCTAATTTTTCACTCTCGCCCCAACAATGAGAAATATTTTGAGTTCAAAACCCCAAAAAAAAAAAAAAATTTGGCCTGACCCCTAAAAAGTTCCGCCTGACCCCTAAAATTTTCCCCGACCCCTAAATCTCTCCAGCCCCCTAATTGTTTACTCTCTCCCAACCCTGAGAAATATTTTGAGTTCAAAACCATCAAAAAAAAAAAAAAAAATTTGGCCTGCCCCTTAAAAAGTTCAGCCTGACCCCTAAAATTTTCCCCGACCCCTAAATCTCTCTAGCCCCCTAATTTTTCACTCTCGCCCCAACCATGAGAAATATTTTGACTTCAAAACAAAAAAAAACAAAAAAATTTGGCCTGACCCCTAAAAAGTTCCGCCTGACCCCTAAAATTTACCCCGACCCCTAAATCTCTCCAGCCCCTTAATTTTTCACTCTCCCCAACCCTGAGAAATATTTTCAGTTCAAAACAAAAAAAGAAAAAAAAAATTTGGCCTGACCCCTAAAAAGTTCGTCCTGACCCCTAAAACTTTCCCCGACCCCTAAATCTCTCCAGACCCTTAATTTTTCACTCTCACCCAACCCTGAGAATATTTTCAGTTCAAAACCAAAAAAAAAAAAAAATTTGGCCTGACCCCTAAAAAGTTCGTCCTGACCCCTAAAATTTTTCCCGACCCCTAAATCTCTCCAGCCCCCTAATTTTTCACTCTCCCCCAACCCTGAGAAATATTTTGAGTTCAAAACCAAAAAAAACAAAAAAATTTGGCCTGACCCCTAAAAAGTTCGTCCTGACCCCTAAAATTTTCCTCGACCCCTAAATCTCTCCAGCCCCCTAATTTTTCACTCTCCCCCAACCATGAGAAATATTTTGACTTCAAAACAAAAACAAACAAAAAGATTTGGCCTGACCCCTAAAAAGTTCGGCCTGACCCCTCAATCTCTCCAGCCCCTAATTGTTCACTCTCCCCCAACCCTGAGAAATATTTTGAGTTCAAAACCAAAAAAAACAAAAAAATTTGGCCTGACCCCTAAAAAGTTCCGCCCGACCCCTAAATCTCTCTAGCCCCCTAATTTTTCACTCTCCCCCAACCATGAGAAATATTTTGACTTAAAAACAAAAAAAAACAAAACAATTTGGCCTGACCCCTTAAAAGTTCGTCCTGACCCCTAAAATTTTCCCCGACCCCTAAATCTCTCACGCCCGCTAATTTTTCACTCTCCCCCAACTATGAGAAATATTTTGACTTAAAAACAAAAAAAAAACAAAATAATTTGGCCTGACCCCTAAAAAGTTCGTCCTGACCCCTAAAATTTTCCCCGACCCCTAAATCTCTCCAGCCCCCTAATTTTTCACTCTCCCCCAACCCTGAGAAATATTTTGACTTCAGAACAAAAAAAAACAAAAAAAAACAAAAAAATTTGGCCGGACCCCTAAAAAGTTCGTCCTGACCCCTAAAATTTTCCCCGACCCCTAAATCTCTCCAGCCCCCTAATTTTTCACTCTCCCCCAACCCTGAGAAATATTTTGACTTCAGAACAAAAAAAAAAAAAAAAAAAAAAAAAATTTGGCCGGACCCCTAAAAAGTTCGTCCTGACCCCTAAAATTTTCCCCGACCCCTAAATCTCTCCAGCCCTCTAATTTTTCTACTCTCCTCCAACCATGAGAAATATTTTGACTTCAAAACAAAAAAAAACAAAAAAATTTGGCCTGACCCCTAAAAAGTTCCGCCTGACCCTTAAAATTTTCCCCGACCCCTAAATCTCTCTAGCCCCCTAATTTTTCACTCTCCCGCAACCATGAGAAATATTTTGACTTCAAAACAAATAAAAACAAAAAAATTTGGCCTGACCCCTAAAAAGTTCGTCCTGACCCCTAAAATTGTCCCGACCCCTAAATCTCTCCAGCCCCCTAATTTTTCACTCTCCCCCAACCATGAGATATATTTTGACTTCAAAACAAAAAAAAACAAAAAAATTATGCCTGACCCCTAAAAAGTTCGTCCTGACCCCTAAAATTTTCCCCGACCCTTAAATCTCTCCAGCCCCCTAAACACTTCTCAAAAGAGGAGGAGCTAATTCATGGGATGAGGGCATCATGACAACGAAACCGATACGACCCTACCTCAACACTTCTCAAAAGAGGTGGAGATAATGCATCGGATGAGGGCATCATGACAACGAAACCGATACGACCCTACCTCAACAGTTCTCAAAAGAGGAGGAGATTATGCATGGGATGAGTGCATCATGACAACGGAACCGATACGACCCTACCTCAACACTTCTCAAAAAAGGAGGAGATAATGCATGGGATGAGTGCATCATGACAACGGAACCGATACGACCCTACCTCAACACTCCTCAAAAAAGGAGGAGATAATGCATGGGATGAGTGCATCATGACAACGGAACCGATACGACTCTACGTCAACACTTCTCAAAAAAGGAGGAGATAATGCATGGGATGAGTGCATCATGGCAACGGAACCGATACGACCCTACCTCAACACTTCTCAAAAAAGGAGGAGATAATGCATGGGATGAGTGCATCATGACAACGGAACCGATACGACCCTACCTCAACACTTTTCAAAAAAGGAGGAGATAATGCATGGGAATAGTGCATCATGACAACGGAACCGATACTACCCTACCTCTACACTTCTCAAAAAAGGAGGAGATAATGCATGGGATGAGTGCATCATGACAACGGAACCGATACGACCCTACCTCTACACTTCTCAAAAAAGGAGGAGATAATGCATGGGATGAGGCCATCATGACAACGGAACCGATACGACCCTACCTCAACACTTCTCAAAAAAGGAGGAGGCAATTCATGGGCATCATGACAATTGAACCGATACTATTCTACATCTACACTTCTCAAAAAAGGAGGAGGTAATGCATGGGATCAGTGCATCATGACAACGGAACCGATACTACCCTACCTTAACACTCTCAAAAAAGGAGGAGGTAATGCTCACACCGGCGAATACCGTAACCCCCCCCCCCAAATTTGGCCTCAAA
Source organism: Sepiola atlantica (assembly GCA_963556195.1). Classification (NCBI taxonomy): domain Eukaryota; kingdom Metazoa; phylum Mollusca; class Cephalopoda; order Sepiida; family Sepiolidae; genus Sepiola; species Sepiola atlantica. Next base: position 175,984,490 of record OY744518.1, read on the forward strand.
GGAGGAGGTAATTCCTATCATGATAACAGAACGGCCACAGGGAGGGAGGGGGGGGGAATATTAGCGTCTATTAATAATTAAGAAAGAAAGTGTGAGAGGGAAAAATGACAGAAAGGAAAACTGCCACTCTCTGACGTCATGATGACCTGATATAACCGGACACAATTTAGGTCAAGACCGGGTACATCCGGCAAGGGATTATGGGACAGGTGGTGATGTGATTGAGCAACCCTTGTTTCACTACACACTCTTAACGTAGGATTCCTATGTTGTTATTGATGCAACCGGACAGAAGTTATTGGATGATCTGATACAACGGGACACAATTTAGGGCAAGACCGGGTACATCCGGCAAGGGATTATGGGATGTTTACAATGACTCTGCATTTTTATCGGATTAGTACATAAATACATTAGATTATTTCGAATTTAGTACATATTAACGTTGAAATTTCGTGTAAAATACGAAAAAAACTGTTACCTTTTGTCGGAAAGTGGTCCGGTTGACTGTCAGCGAGTGAATCGTTTGTCGTGATTTTTAGATATTATGATTCCGGGATTTGTACGGTGCTAAAGATATCAACTTTTTGACATGTCGTCGCGTAGTTTTTGAGGAGATACTGGCCATACAAACAGACAAACATACAGACAACTGCCCTTTATATAGGAGACTAGCGGGGCTACCCGGCGTCGCTCGGGGTCATAAAAACATATATTTGAAGAAAGATCGTGTGTGTAACATCTTTATATTCAAACTTCTATGTGCGCCCCCTCTCTCTATAGCCGTCTCTTTATCTGCTACCTTTCTCTTCCCTGGTCGCCCCATTTCGCCGCTACTTTCTAATTTTGCCTTTTGCAAAAGCTGTTTCTTCCCCACCATTTCTCCTATTGCCCAGGGTAATAGTATGACATATTTCTATAAAAAGTAACACCTCTATCTGCGCCTTCTATATAGGTACTTATCTCCACCCCGGTGTTCATACTATATACGTATCTATCATCACCCCGGTGCGCATACTATATACGTACCTATCGCCGCCCCAGTGCACATACTATATACGTACCTATCGCCGCCCCGGTGCAGATACTATTTAAGTACCTATCGCCGCCCCGTTGCGAATGCTAAATAGTACCTATCGTTGCCCCGGTGTGAATGCTAAATACATACCTATTGCGCCCCGGTGTGCATGCTACATAAGTACCTATCGCTGCCCTAGTGCGAATACTAAAGACATACCAATTGCGCCCCGGTGTGCATGCTACATAAGTACCTATCGCTGCCCTAGTGCGAATAATTAATATGTACATATTGCCGCTTTGGTGTGAATGCAAAATACGTACCTATCGCCGGCCCAGTGCGAATGCTAAATACGTACCTATAGCCGCCCTGGTGCGAATGCTAAATACGTACCTATAGCCGCCCCAATGCGAATGCTAAATACGTACCTATCACCACTACGGTGCGAATGCGAAATACATACCTTTCGCGGCCCCAGTGCGCGTGCAATATATGTACTGATCGCTGCCGCAGAGCGCATGCTATGTACGTACTTATTGCTGCCCATGTGTACATGCTATATACGTAGCTATCGCCACCCCTAAATTCTGAATACGTACCTATCGCCGCCCCGGTGCGGAAGCTAAATACGTACCTATCGCCGCCCCGGTGCGGAAGCTAAATACGTACATATCACCACCCCGGTGCGAATGCTAAATACATACCTATCGCTGCCCCGGTGTGAATGCTAAATACATACCTATCGCCGCCCCGGTGTGAATGCTAAATACGTACCTATCGCCGCCCTGGTGTGAATTTTAAATATGTACCTTTCGCCGCCCGGTGTGAATTTTAAATATGTACCGTTCGCCGCCCCTGTGCGCGTGCTATATACGTACCTATCGCCGCCCCGGTGTGCGTGCTATATATGAAACAATCGCTGCCTCAGTGCGCATGCTAAATACATACCTATCACTGCCCCGGTGTGCATACTATATACGTACTTATTACCGCCCATGTGCACATGCTATATAAGTACCTATCACCACCGCTGAATGCTAAATAAGTACATATTACCGCCCCGGTGTGGAAGCTAAATACGTACATATCGCCGCCCCTAAATTTAGGCAGACCCTAAAAAATTTGGCCTGACCCCTAAAATTTTCCCCGTCCCCTAAATCTCTCCAGCCCCTAATTTTTCACTCTCCCCCAACCATGAGAAATATTTTGACTTCAAAACAAAAAAAAAGAAAAAAATTTGGCCTGACCCTAAAAAGTTCGTCCTGACCCCTAAAATTTTCCCTGACCCCTAAATCTCTCCAGCCCCCTAATTGTTCACTCTCCCCAACCCTGAGAAATATTTTCAGTTCAAAACCAAAAAAAAGAAAAAAATTTGGCCTGACCCCAAAAAAGTTTTTCCTGACACCTAAAATTTTCCCCGACCCCTAAATCTCTCCAGCCCCTAATTTTTCACTCTCCCCCAACCATGAGAAATATTTTGACTTCAAAACAAAAAAAAACAAAAAAATTTGGCCTGACCCCTAAAAAGTTCGGCCTGACTCCTAAAATTTTCCCCGACCCCTAAATCTCTCCAGCCCCCTTATTTTTCACTCTCCCCCAACCCTGAGAAATATTTTTACTTCAAAACAAAAAAAAAAGAAAACAATTTGGCCTGACCCCTAAAAAGTTGGCCTGACCCCTAAAATTTTCCCGACCCCTCATTCTCTCCAGCCCCCTAATTTTTCACTCTCCCCCAACCATGAGATATATTTTGACTTCAAAACAAAAAAAAACCAAAAAATTTGGCCTGACCCCTAAAAAGTTCGTCCTGACCCCTAAAATTTTCCCCGACCCCTAAATCTCTCCAGCCCCCTAATTGTTCACTCTCCCCCAACCCTGAGAAATATTTTCAGTTCAAAACCAAAAAAAAGAAAAAAATTTGGCCTGACCCCAAAAAAGTTTGTCCTGACACCTAAAATTTTCCCCGACCCCTAAATCTCTCCAGCCCCTAATTTTTCACTCTCCCCCAACCATGAGAAATATTTTGACTTCAAAACAAAAAAAAACAAAAAAATTTGGCCTGACCCCTAAAAAGTTCCACTTGACCCCTAAAATTTTCCCGACCCTAAATGTCTCCAGCCCCCTAAGTTTTCACTCTCCCCCAACCATGAGATATATTTTGACTTCAAAACAAAAAAAAACAAAAAAATTTGGCCTGACCCCTAAAAAGTTCGTCCTGACCCCTAAAATTTTCCCCGACCCCTAAATCTCTCCAGCCCCCTAATTTTTCACTCTTCCCCAACCCTGAGATATATTTTGACTTCAAAACAAAAAAAAACAAAAAAATTTGGCCTGGCCCTTAAAAAGTTCGTCCTGACCCCTAAAATTTTCCCCGACCCCTAAATCTCTCCAGCCCCCTAATTTTCACTCTCCCCCAACCATGAGATATATTTTGACTTCAAAACAAAAAAAAACAAAAAAATTTGGCCTGACCCCTAAAAAGTTCGTCCTGACCCCTAAAATTTTCCCCGACCCCTAAATCTCTCCAGCCCCCTAATTGTTCACTCTCCCCCAACCATGAGTAATATTTTCAGTTCAAAACAAAAAAAAAACAAAAAAATTTGGCCTGACCCCTAAAAAGTTCGTCCTGACCCCTAAAATTTTCCCCGACCCCTAAATCTCTCCAGCCCCCTAATTGTTCACTCTCCCCCAACCCTGAGAAATATTTTCAGTTCAAAACCAAAAAAAAGAAAAAAATTTGGCCTGACCCCAAAAAAGTTTGTCCTGACACCTAAAATTTTCCCCGACCCCTAAATCTCTCCAGCCCCTAATTTTTCACTCTCCCCCAACCATGAGAAATATTTTGACTTCAAAACAAAAAAAAACAAAAAAATTTGGCCTGACCCCTAAAAAGTTCCGCTTGACCCCTAAAATTTTCCCGACCCTAAATGTCTCCAGCCCCCTAAGTTTTCACTCTCCCCCAACCATGAGATATATTTTGACTTCAAAACAAAAAAAAACAAAAAAATTTGGCCTGACCCCTAAAAAGTTCGTCCTGACCCCTAAAATTTTCCCCGACCCCTAAATCTCTCCAGCCCCCTAATTTTTCACTCTCCCCCAACCCTGAGAAATATTTTCAGTTCAAAACCAAAAAAAAGAAAAAAATTTGGCCTGACCCCAAAAAAGTTTGTCCTGACACCTAAAATTTTCCCCGACCCCTAAATCTCTCCAGCCCCTAATTTTTCACTCTCCCCCAACCATGAGAAATATTTTGACTTCAAAACAAAAAAAAACAAAAAAATTTGGCCTGACCCCTAAAAAGTTCCGCTTGACCCCTAAAATTTTCCCGACCCTAAATGTCTCCAGCCCCCTAAGTTTTCACTCTCCCCCAACCATGAGATATATTTTGACTTCAAAACAAAAAAAAACAAAAAAATTTGGCCTGACCCCTAAAAAGTTCGTCCTGACCCCTAAAATTTTCCCCGACCCCTAAATCTCTCCAGCCCCCTAATTTTTCACTCTTCCCCAACCCTGAGATATATTTTGACTTCAAAACAAAAAAAAACAAAAAAATTTGGCCTGGCCCCTAAAAAGTTCGTCCTGACCCCTAAAATTTTCCCCGACCCCTAAATCTCTCCAGCCCCCTAATTTTTCACTCTCCCCCAACCATGAGATATATTTTGACTTCAAAACAAAAAAAAACAAAAAAATTTGGCCTGACCCCTAAAAAGTTCGTCCTGACCCCTAAAATTTTCCCCGACCCCTAAATCTCTCCAGCCCCCTAATTGTTCACTCTCCCCCAACCATGAGTAATATTTTCAGTTCAAAACAAAAAAAAAAGAAAAAAATTTGGCCTGACCCCTAAAAAGTTCGTCCTGACCCCTAAAATTTTCCCCGACCCCTAAATCTCTCCAGCCCCCTAATTTTTATCTCTCCCCCAACCCTGAGAAATATTTTGACTTCAAAACAAAAAAAAACAAAAAAATTTGGCCTAACCCCTAAAAGGTTCGTCCTGACCCCTAAAATTTTCCCCGACCCCTAAATCTCTCCAGCCCCCTAATTTTTCACTCTCCCCTAACCATGAGAAATATTTTGACTTCAAAACAAAAAAAAACAAAAAAATTTGGCCTGACCCCTAAAAAGTTCGTCCTGACCCCTAAAATTTTCCCCGACCCCTAAATCTCTCCAGCCCCCTAATTTTTCACCTTCCCCCAACCATGAGAAATATTTTGACTTCAAAACAAAAAAAAACAAAAAAATTTGGCCTGACCCCTAAAAAGTTCGTCCTGACCCCTAAAATTTTCCCCGACCCCTAAATCTCTCCAGCCCCCTAATTTTTTACTCTCCCCCAACCATGAGATATATTTTGACTTCAAAACAAAAAAAAACAAAAAAATTTGGCCTGACCCCTAAAAAGTTCGTCCTGACCCCTAAAATTTTCCCCGACCCCTAAATCTCTCCAGCCCCCTAATTTTTCACTCTCCCCCAACCATGAGATATATTTTGACTTCAAAACAAAAAAAAACAAAAAAATTTGGCCTGACCCCTAAAAAGTTCGTCCTGACCCCTAAAATTTTCCCCGACCCCTAAATCTCTCCAGCCCCCTAATTGTTCACTCTCCCCCAACCATGAGTAATATTTTCAGTTCAAAACAAAAAAAAAACAAAAAAATTTGGCCTGACCCCTAAAAAGTTCGTCCTGACCCCTAAAATTTTCCCCGACCCCTAAATCTCTCCAGCCCCCTAATTGTTCACTCTCCCCCAACCCTGAGAAATATTTTCAGTTCAAAACCAAAAAAAAGAAAAAAATTTGGCCTGACCCCAAAAAAGTTTGTCCTGACACCTAAAATTTTCCCCGACCCCTAAATCTCTCCAGCCCCTAATTTTTCACTCTCCCCCAACCATGAGAAATATTTTGACTTCAAAACAAAAAAAAACAAAAAAATTTGGCCTGACCCCTAAAAAGTTCCGCTTGACCCCTAAAATTTTCCCGACCCTAAATGTCTCCAGCCCCCTAAGTTTTCACTCTCCCCCAACCATGAGATATATTTTGACTTCAAAACAAAAAAAAACAAAAAAATTTGGCCTGACCCCTAAAAAGTTCGTCCTGACCCCTAAAATTTTCCCCGACCCCTAAATCTCTCCAGCCCCCTAATTTTTCACTCTCCCCCAACCATGAGATATATTTTGACTTCAAAACAAAAAAAAACAAAAAAATTTGGCCTGACCCCTAAAAAGTTCGTCCTGACCCCTAAAATTTTCCCCGACCCCTAAATCTCTCCAGCCCCCTAATTGTTCACTCTCCCCCAACCATGAGTAATATTTTCAGTTCAAAACAAAAAAAAAAGAAAAAAATTTGGCCTGACCCCTAAAAAGTTCGTCCTGACCCCTAAAATTTTCCCCGACCCCTAAATCTCTCCAGCCCCCTAATTTTTATCTCTCCCCCAACCCTGAGAAATATTTTGACTTCAAAACAAAAAAAAACAAAAAAATTTGGCCTAACCCCTAAAAGGTTCGTCCTGACCCCTAAAATTTTCCCCGACCCCTAAATCTCTCCAGCCCCCTAATTTTTCACTCTCCCCTAACCATGAGAAATATTTTGACTTCAAAACAAAAAAAAACAAAAAAATTTGGCCTGACCCCTAAAAAGTTCGTCCTGACCCCTAAAATTTTCCCCGACCCCTAAATCTCTCCAGCCCCCTAATTTTTCACCTTCCCCCAACCATGAGAAATATTTTGACTTCAAAACAAAAAAAAACAAAAAAATTTGGCCTGACCCCTAAAAAGTTCGTCCTGACCCCTAAAATTTTCCCCGACCCCTAAATCTCTCCAGCCCCCTAATTTTTTACTCTCCCCCAACCATGAGATATATTTTGACTTCAAAACAAAAAAAAACAAAAAAATTTGGCCTGACCCCTAAAAAGTTCGTCCTGACCCCTAAAATTTTCCCCGACCCCTAAATCTCTCCAGCCCCCTAATTTTTCACTCTCCCCCAACCATGAGATATATTTTGACTTCAAAACAAAAAAAAACAAAAAAATTTGGCCTGACCCCTAAAAAGTTCGTCCTGACCCCTAAAATTTTCCCCGACCCCTAAATCTCTCCAGCCCCCTAATTGTTCACTCTCCCCCAACCATGAGTAATATTTTCAGTTCAAAACAAAAAAAAAACAAAAAAATTTGGCCTGACCCCTAAAAAGTTCGTCCTGACCCCTAAAATTTTCCCCGACCCCTAAATCTCTCCAGCCCCCTAATTGTTCACTCTCCCCCAACCCTGAGAAATATTTTCAGTTCAAAACCAAAAAAAAGAAAAAAATTTGGCCTGACCCCAAAAAAGTTTGTCCTGACACCTAAAATTTTCCCCGACCCCTAAATCTCTCCAGCCCCTAATTTTTCACTCTCCCCCAACCATGAGAAATATTTTGACTTCAAAACAAAAAAAAAAAAAAAAATTTGGCCTGACCCCTAAAAAGTTCCGCTTGACCCCTAAAATTTTCCCGACCCTAAATGTCTCCAGCCCCCTAAGTTTTCACTCTCCCCCAACCATGAGATATATTTTGACTTCAAAACAAAAAAAAACAAAAAAATTTGGCCTGACCCCTAAAAAGTTCGTCCTGACCCCTAAAATTTTCCCCGACCCCTAAATCTCTCCAGCCCCCTAATTTTTCACTCTTCCCCAACCCTGAGATATATTTTGACTTCAAAACAAAAAAAAACAAAAAAATTTGGCCTGGCCCCTAAAAAGTTCGTCCTGACCCCTAAAATTTTCCCCGACCCCTAAATCTCTCCAGCCCCCTAATTTTTCACTCTCCCCCAACCATGAGATATATTTTGACTTCAAAACAAAAAAAAACAAAAAAATTTGGCCTGACCCCTAAAATTTTCCCCGACCCCTAAATCTCTCCAGCCCCCTAATTGTTCACTCTCCCCCAACCATGAGTAATATTTTCAGTTCAAAACAAAAAAAAAAGAAAAAAATTTGGCCTGACCCCTAAAAAGTTCGTCCTGACCCCTAAAATTTTCCCCGACCCCTAAATCTCTCCAGCCCCCTAATTTTTATCTCTCCCCCAACCCTGAGAAATATTTTGACTTCAAAACAAAAAAAAACAAAAAAATTTGGCCTAACCCCTAAAAGGTTCGTCCTGACCCCTAAAATTTTCCCCGACCCCTAAATCTCTCCAGCCCCCTAATTTTTCACTCTCCCCTAACCATGAGAAATATTTTGACTTCAAAACAAAAAAAAACAAAAAAATTTGGCCTGACCCCTAAAAAGTTCGTCCTGACCCCTAAAATTTTCCCCGACCCCTTAATCTCTCCAGCCCCCTAATTTTTCACCTTCCCCCAACCATGAGAAATATTTTAACTTCAAAACAAAAAAAAACAAAAAAATTTGGCCTGACCCCTAAAAAGTTCGTCCTGACCCCTAAAATTTTCCCCGACCCCATAATCTCTCCAGCCCCCTAATTTTTTACTCTCCCCCAACCATGAGATATATTTTGACTTCAAAACAAAAAAAAACAAAAAAATTTGGCCTGACCCCTAAAAAGTTCGTCCTGACCCCTAAAATTTTCCCCGACCCCTAAATCTCTCCAGCCCCCTAATTTTTCACTCTCCCCCAACTATGAGATATATTTTGACTTCAAAACAAAAAAAAACAAAAAAATTTGGCCTGACCCCTAAAATGTTCGTCCTGACCCCTAAAAATTTCCATGACCCCTAAATCTCTCCAGCCCCCTAATTTTTCCCTCTCCCCCAACCCTGAGAAATATTTTGACTTCAAAACAAAAAAAAACAAAGAAAAACAAAAAAATTTGGCCTGACCCCTAAAAAGTTTGTCCTGATCCCTAAAATTTTCCCAGACCCCTAAATCTCTCAAGCCCCCTAATTTTTCACTCTCCCCCAACCCTGAGAAATAATTTGACTTCAAAAAAAAAAAAAAAAAAAAAAAATTTGGCCTGACCCCTAAAAAGTTCATCCTGACCCCTAAAATTTTCCCCGACCCCTAAATCTCTCCAGCCCCTTAATTTTTCACTCTCCCCAACCCTGAGAAATATTTTGAGTTCAAAACCAAAAAAAAGAAAAAAATTTGGCCTGACCCCTAAAAAGTTCGTCCTGACCCCTAAAATGTTCCCCGACCCCTAAATCTCTCCAGCCCCCTAATTTTTCACTCTACCCCAACCCTGAGATATATTTTGACTTCAAAACCAAAAAAAAACAAAAAAATTTGGCCTGACCCCTAAAAAGTTCGTCCTGACCCCTAAAATTTTCCCCGACCCCTAAATCTCTCCAGCCCCCTAATTTTTCACTCCCCCCCAACCATGAGATATATTTTGACTTCAAAACAAAAAAAAACAAAAAAATTTGGCCTGACCCTTAAAAAGTTCGTCCTGACCCCTAAAATTTTCCCCGACCCCTAAATCTCTCCAGCCCCCTAATTTTTCACTCTTCCCCAACCCTGAGATATATTTTGACTTCAAAACAAAAAAAAACAAAAAAATTTGGCCTGGCCCCTAAAAAGTTCGTCCTGACCCCTAAAATTTTCCCCGACCCCTAAATCTCTCTAGCCCCCTAATTTTACACTCTCCCCCAACCATGAGATATATTTTGACTTCAAAACAAAAAAAAACAAAAAAATTTGGCCTGACCCCTAAAAAGTTCGTCCTGACCCCTAAAATTTTCCCCGACCCCTAAATCTCTCCAGCCCCCTAATTGTTCACTCTCCCCCAACCATGAGTAATATTTTCAGTTCAAAACAAAAAAAAAAGAAAAAAATTTGGCCTGACCCCTAAAAAGTTCGTCCTGACCCCTAAAATTTTCCCCGACCCCTAAATCTCTCCAGCCCCCTAATTTTTCACTCTCCCCCAACCCTGAGAAATATTTTGACTTCAAAACAAAAAAAAACAAAAAAATTTGGACTAACCCCTAAAAGGTTCGTCCTGACCCCTAAAATTTTCCCCGACCCCTAAATCTCTCCAGCCCCCTAATTGTTCACTCTCCCCTAACCATGAGAAATATTTTGACTTCAAAACAACAAAAAACAGAAAAATTTGGCCTGACCCCTAAAAAGTTCGTCCTGACCCCTAAAATTTTCCCCGACCCCTAAATCTCTCCAGCCCCCTAATTTTTCACTCTCCCCCAACTATGAGATATATTTTGACTTCAAAACAAAAAAAAACAAAAAAATTTGGCCTGACCCCTAAAAAGTTCGTCCTGACCCCTAAAATTTTCCCCGACCCCTAAATCTCTCCAGCCCCCTAATTTTTCACTCTCCCCCAACTATGAGATATATTTTGACTTCAAAACAAAAAAAAACAAAAAAATTTGGCCTGACCCCTAAAATGTTCGTCCTGACCCTAAAATTTTCCCCGGCCCCTAAATCTCTCCAGCCCCTTAATTTTTCCCTCTCCCCCAACCCTGAGAAATATTTTGACTTCAAAACAAAAAAAAACAAAAAAAAACAAAAAAATTTAGCCTGACCCCTAAAAAGTTCATCCTGACCCCTAAAATTTTCCCCGACCCCTAAATCTCTCCAGCCCCCTAATTTTTCACTCTCCCCAACCCTGAGAAATATTTTCAGTTCAAAACCAAAAAAAAGAAAAAAATTTGGCCTGACCCCTAAAAAGTTCGTCCTGACCCCTAAAATTTTCCCCGACCCCTAAATCTCTCCAGCCCCCTAATTTTTCACTCTACCCCAACCCTGAGAAATATTTTGACTTCAAAACCAAAAAAAAACAAAAAAGTTTGGCCTGACCCCTAAAAAGTTCGTCCTGACCCCTAAAATTTTCCCCGACCCCTAAATCTCTCCAGCCCCCTAATTTTTCACTCTCCCCCAACCATGAGATATATTTTGACTTCAAAACAAAAAAAAACAAAAGAATTTGGCCTGACCCCTATAAAGTTCGTCCGGACCCCTAAAATTTTCCCCGACCCCTAAATCTCTCCAGCCCCCTAATTTTTCACTCTCCCCCAACCCTGAGAAATAATTTGACTTCAAAACAAAAAAAAACAAAAAAAACAAAAAAATTTGGCCTAACCCCTAAAAAGTTCATCCTGACCCCTAAAATTTTCCCCGACCCCTAAATCTCTCCAGCCCTCTTATTTTTCACTCTCCCCCAACCCTGAGAAATATTTTGAGTTCAAAACCAAAAAAAAGAAAAAAATTTGGCCTGACCCCTAAAAAGTTCCGCCTGACCCCTAAAATTTTCCCCGACCCCTAAATCTCTCCAGCCCTCTAATTTTTCACTCTCCCCCAACCCTGTAAAAATAATTTGACTTCAAAACAAAAAAAAACAAAAAAAACAAAAAAATTTGGCGTGACCCCTAAAAAGTTCATCCTGACCCCTAAAATTTTCCCCGACCCCTAAATCTCTCCAGCCCCCTAATTTTTCACTCTCCCCCAACCATGAGAAATATTTTGACTTCAAAACAAAAAAAAACAAAAAAATTTGGCCTGACCCCTAAAAAGTTCGTCCTGACCCCTAAAATTTTCCCCGACCCCTAAATCTCTCCAGCCTCCTAATTTTTCACTCTCCCCCAACCATGAGATATATTTTGACTTCAAAACAAAAAAAAACAAAAAAATTTGGCCTGACCCCTAAAAAGTTCGTCCTGACCCCTAAAATTTTCCCCGACCCCTAAATCTCTCAAGCCCCCTAATTTTTCACTCTCCCCCAACCCTGAGAAATATGTTGACTTCAAAAAAAAAAAAAAAAAAAAAAAAATTTGGCCTGACTTCTAAAAAGTTCATCCTGACCCCTAAAATTTTCCCCGACCCCTAAATCTCTCCAGCCCCTTAATTTTTCACTCTCCCCAACCCTGAGAAATATTTTGGGTTCAAAACCAAAAAAAAGAAAAAAATTTGGCCTGACCCCTAAAAAGTTCGTCCTGACCCCTAAAATGTTCCCCGACCCCTAAATCTCTCCAGCCCCCTAATTTTTCACTCTACCCCAACCCTGAGATATATTTTGACTTCAAAACCAAAAAAAAACAAAAAAATTTGGCCTGACCCCTAAAAAGTTCGTCCTGACCCCTAAAATTTTCCCCGACCCCTAAATCTCTCCAGCCCCCTAATTTTTCACTCTCCCCCAACCATGAGATATATTTTGACTTCAAAACAAAAAAAAACAAAAAAATTTGGCCTGACCCTTAAAAAGTTCGTCCTGACCCCTAAAATTTTCCCCGACCCCTAAATCTCTCCAGCCCCCTAATTTTTCACTCTTCCCCAACCCTGAGATATATTTTGACTTCAAAACAAAAAAAAACAAAAAAATTTGGCCTGGCCCCTAAAAAGTTCGTCCTGACCCCTAAAATTTTCCCCGACCCCTAAATCTCTCCAGCCCCCTAATTTTACACTCTCCCCCAACCATGAGATATATTTTGACTTCAAAACAAAAAAAAACAAAAAAATTTGGCCTGACCCCTAAAAAGTTCGTCCTGACCCCTAAAATTTTCCCCGACCCCTAAATCTCTCCAGCCCCCTAATTGTTCACTCTCCCCCAACCATGAGTAATATTTTCAGTTCAAAACAAAAAAAAAAGAAAAAAATTTGGCCTGACCCCTAAAAAGTTCGTCCTGACCCCTAAAATTTTCCCCGACCCCTAAATCTCTCCAGCCCCCTAATTTTTCACTCTCCCCCAACCCTGAGAAATATTTTGACTTCAAAACAAAAAAAAACAAAAAAATTTGGACTAACCCCTAAAAGGTTCGTCCTGACCCCTAAAATTTTCCCCGACCCCTAAATCTCTCCAGCCCCCTAATTTTTCACTCTCCCCTAACCATGAGAAATATTTTGACTTCAAAACAACAAAAAACAGAAAAATTTGGCCTGACCCCTAAAAAGTTCGTCCTGACCCCTAAAATTTTCCCCGACCCCTAAATCTCTCCAGCCCCCTAATTTTTCACTCTCCCCCAACTATGAGATATATTTTGACTTCAAAACAAAAAAAAACAAAAAAATTTGGCCTGACCCCTAAAAAGTTCGTCCTGACCCCTAAAATTTTCCCCGACCCCTAAATCTCTCCAGCCCCCTAATTTTTCACTCTCCCCCAACTATGAGATATATTTTGACTTCAAAACAAAAAAAAACAAAAAAATTTGGCCTGACCCCTAAAATGTTCGTCCTGACCCCTAAAATTTTCCCCGGCCCCTAAATCTCTCCAGCCCCTTAATTTTTCCCTCTCCCCCAACCCTGAGAAATATTTTGACTTCAAAACAAAAAAAAACAAAAAAAAACAAAAAAATTTAGCCTGACCCCTAAAAAGTTTGTCCTGACCCCTAAAATTTTCCCCGACCCCTAAATCTCTCCAGCCCCCTAATTTTTCACTCTCCCCCAACCCTGAGATATATTTTGACTTCAAAACAAAAAAAAACAAAAAAATTTGGCCTGACCCCTAAAATGTTCGTCCTGACCCCTAAAATTTTCCCCGACCCCTAAATCTCTCCAGCCCCCTAATTTTTCACTCTCCCCAACCCTGAGAAATATTTTCAGTTCAAAACCAAAAAAAAGAAAAAAATTTGGCCTGACCCCTAAAAAGTTCGTCCTGACCCCTAAAATTTTCCCCGACCCCTAAATCTCTCCAGCCCCCTAATTTTTCACTCTACCCCAACCCTGAGAAATATTTTGACTTCAAAACCAAAAAAAAACAAAAAAGTTTGGCCTGACCCCTAAAAAGTTCGTCCTGACCCCTAAAATTTTCCCCGACCCCTAAATCTCTCCAGCCCCCTAATTTTTCACTCTCCCCCAACCATGAGATATATTTTGACTTCAAAACAAAAAAAAACAAAAGAATTTGGCCTGACCCCTAAAAAGTTCGTCCTGACCCCTAAAATTTTCCCCGACCCCTAAATCTCTCCAGCCCCCTAATTTTTCACTCTCCCCCAACCCTGAGAAATAATTTGACTTCAAAACAAAAAAAAACAAAAAAAACAAAAAAATTTGGCCTAACCCCTAAAAAGTTCATCCTGACCCCTAAAATTTTCCCCGACCCCTAAATCTCTCCAGCCCTCTTATTTTTCACTCTCCCCCAACCCTGAGAAATATTTTGAGTTCAAAACCAAAAAAAAGAAAAAAATTTGGCCTGACCCCTAAAAAGTTCCGCCTGACCCCTAAAATTTTCCCCGACCCCTAAATCTCTCCAGTCCCCTAATTTTTCACTCTCCCCCAACCCTGAGAAATAATTTGACTTCAAAACAAAAAAAAACAAAAAAAACAAAAAAATTTGGCCTGACCCCTAAAAAGTTCGTCCTGACCCCTAAAATTTTCCCCGACCCCTAAATCTCTCCAGCCTCCTAATTTTTCACTCTCCCCCAACCATGAGATATATTTTGACTTCAAAACAAAAAAAAACAAAAAAATTTGGCGTGACCCCTAAAAAGTTCATCCTGACCCCTAAAATTTTCCCCGACCCCTAAATCTCTCCAGCCCCCTAATTTTTCACTCTCCCCCAACCATGAGAAATATTTTGACTTCAAAACAAAAAAAAACAAAAAAATTTGGCCTGACCCCTAAAAAGTTCGTCCTGACCCCTAAAATTTTCCCCGACCCCTAAATCTCTCCAGCCCCCTAATTTTTCACTCTCCTCCAACCATGAGAAATATTTTGACTTCAAAACAAAAAAAAACAAAAAAATTTGGCCTGACCCCTAAAAAGTTCGTCCTGACCCCTAAAATTTTACCCGACCCCTAAATCTCTCCAGCCCCCTAGTTTTTCACTCTCCTCCAACCCTGAGAAATATGTTGACTTCAAAACAAAAAAAAACAAAAAAAAACAAAAAAATTTGGCCTGACCCCTAAAAAGTTCGTCCTGACCCCTAAAATTTTCCCCGATCCCTAAATCTCTCCAGCCCCCTAATTTTTCACTCTCCCCCAACCATGAGATATATTTTGACTTCAAAACAAAAAAAAAACAAAAAAATTTGGCCTGACCCCTAAAAAGTTCGTCCTGACCCCTAAAATTTTCCCCGACCCCTAAATCTCTCCAGCCCCCTAATTTTTCACTCTCCTCCAACCCTGAGAAATATTTTGACTTCAAAACAAAAAAAAACAATAAAAAACAAAAAAATTTGACCTGACCCCTAAAAAGTTCGTCCTGACCCCTAAAATTTTCCCCGACCCCTAAATCTCTCCAGCCCCCTAATTTTTCACTCTCCCCCAACCCTGAGAAATATTTTGACTTCAAAACAAAAAAAAACAAAAAAATTTGGCCTGACCCCTTAAAAGTTCGTCCTGACCCCTAAAATTTCCCCGACCACTAAATCTCTCCGGCCCCCTAATTTTTAACTCTCCCCCAACCCTAAGAAATATTTTGAGTTCAAAACAAAAAAATGTTATTTAACATGTATACAAATATTTGTGAAAACAATGGTGGAGCATAATTATTTCTCTTTTTACTTTACTTATTGAGACGTTATTTAACATGTATAAAAATATAAGTGAACACAATGGTGGAGCATAATTATTTTTCTTCTTTCTTTACTTATTGAGACGTTATTTAATATGTATACAAATATTAGTGAAAACAGTGGCGGAGCATAATTATTTCTCTTTTTACTTTACTTATTGAGACGTTATATCATATGTATACAAATATTAGTGAAAACAATGGTGGAGCATAATTATTTTTCTTCTTACTTTACTTATTGAGACGTTATTTAATATGTATACAAATATTAGTGAAAACAGTCGTGGAGCATAATTATTTTTCTTCTTACTTTACTTATTGAGACGTTATTTAATATGTATACAAATATTAGTGAAAACAATGGTGGAGCATAATTATTTATTACTTTAATTTTACTGATACTACACTAACTTCACACCTCTCAAAAAGAAGGAGGTTATACCTGGGAGGATGGTATCATGTCAACAGAAGAAATGCAGTTAGGATTAAGCAACCCTGGCTTCACTACAAACTTGTGTTCAAAAAAGTGCCGTTATTGATTAACCAACCCTGGCTTCACTGTGGATTCATGTTAAAAAAAGTGCCGTTAGGAATTAAGCAACCCTTGCTTCACTATGGACTCATGTTCAAAAAAATGCCGTTAGGGATTAAGCAACAGTTGCTTCAATAAAAACTTATGTTTCGTTGGGATAAGGCAACCCGTGCTTCACTATAAACTCATGTTCAAAAAAAGTGCCGTTAGGGATTTCCTCTGACGTCATTTCCTGCTGAAATCGTGACTTTGCATTATGCCGACAATCCCCCATCTCCAATTTTGGCCTGAGGCGCACCACCGGCGAATGCCGACACTCCACCAAATTCGGCCTGAGTCGCTCACACCGGCGAATGCCGACACTCCCCCAAATTCGGCCTGAGGCGCTCATACTGGCGAATGCCGACACTCCTCCCCGAATTTCGCCTGAGGCGCCCCACCGCCGAATGCCGACACTCACCCTACCCAGATTTGGCCTGAGGCGCCCCACCGCCGAATGCCGATACCCCCCCCCCCCCTCTTCCCCAAATTTCTCCTGAGGCGCTCACACCGGCGAATGCCGACACCCCCCACACCCACCCCAAGTTTTCAATATGTATACAATATGTATAGAAATATTAGTGAAAACAATGGGGGAGCATACAAATATTAGTGAAAACAGTGGGGGAGCATAATTAGTTATTACTTTAATTTTACTGATACTACACTAACTTCACACCTCTCAAAAAGGGGGAGGTAATACCTAGGAGGATGTTATCATGTCAACAGAAAAAATGTGGTTAGGATTAAGCAACCCTTGCTTCACTATGAACTCATGTTAAAAAAAGTGCCGTTATTGATTAAACAACACTTGCGTCACTATAAACGCATGTATCAAAAAGTGCCGTTAGGAGTTAAGCAACCCTTGCATCACTATGGACTCGTGTTCAAAAAAGTGCCGTTAGTAAGTAAGCAACCCATGCTTGACTATGGACCCGTGTTCAAAAAAAGTGCCGTTTGTGATTAAGCAACACTTGCTTCACTATAAACTCATGTTCAAAAAAGAGCCGTTAGGGATTTCCTCTGACGTCATTTCCTGTTAAAATCATGACGGTGCATTATTTCTCAAATTCTTTGTTTTTTTCTCAAATTAGTACTAAACAACGTTGAAAATCGAGGAAAAAGGCACCCCCCCATCGGAGAAAAGTGCTCAGTCGACCCTCGAAGAGTCCATTTTTTTTTCCGGTTCTGAGATATTATACGTCCCGGGGCTGGCCGGTTATAATGATGTCAACCGTGTGACTGTTTGTTGGGTCCTCTCGGAGGAGTATCTGGACATACAAACAGACAAACAAACAGACAAACAAACAGACAAACAAACAGACAAACATACAGACAAGTGCCCTTTATATAGGAGATTAAATACACAAAAAAGAGTTCTTATTTACCTCCTCTCCAGGAGGTTAGGCACAAAGCCAGTTTTATCTTACTTCCACAAGTAAGATGTGACCCAAGGTCGGATCGGGAAAGTGGGGTTTGAAAAGCCAGCGCCCAAGAAAGTGAGCACTCTGGCCATTAAAAAATCTCTCTCGGTTTATTAACAGTCAAAGGTAATAAAGAAAGGAAAGAATAAAATGATTGGAATAGTTCATTATAAACAAAAGAGAATATCACCACAAGCAGTAATACTATTTAATCTGTAGTTAGAGAGAGATTTAAAAAAAGATTTTTATATTTAACTGACTTTGCAAAGTTACTTTTTTTTTTTGTGATTCAAACAATTTAACTTGACTTCAATGCGTGACTATACGGGTCATGTTTTTTTCTAATCTATACTGACTTTCAAAAAGTTTATTCACGAATGACAGTTGTCTACTATCCATCAAAATG